>CAWUFW010007985.1:600000-942891 GCA_963921515.1 Calotriton arnoldi | reverse complement strand
CCTCACATCTGCTGTTTCCACAGGGTATCTGCATTTGTGTGCCCATTGGTGCAAATATGTGGTTCTGCATTCTGATGGTCACTTCTGTCATTGTGTCATTGATGACTGTTGACGGTCTCAGCCCCCATGGGTGTTGTTTGTCTGCACATGGCCAAAGGAATGTTTCATTTGCACTGCAGTATTTGGCTCCCCCAATTTATGTTGCAATGGGACACATACACTACTTTGCCACAGATGAGTTTTTGGTTCTGTGACCAGGAATGATCCATGCAGTTTGGCAGTTGCAGCTCTTTCTTTGTCAACAATTACCTTTTGGTCACTGTGATGATGAGGGTGTAGACCCCATTGCCACAATGGTCAAAATGTGCTTCAGCTATGGACCCCACACTTGCCTTTTGGTCACTGTGATGATGGGGGTTTAGTCCCCATTGCCACAATGGTCAAAATGTGCTTCAGCTATGGACCCCACACTTGCCTTTTGGTCACTGTGATGATGGGGGTTTAGTCCCCATTGCCACAATGGTCAAAATGTGCTTCAGCTATGGACCCCACACTTGCCTTTTGGTCACTGTGATGATGGGGGTTTAGGCCCCATTGCCACAATGGTCATGGGCTGCTTGCATTGTGGGTGCCACACACATATATGTGTGGCACATGTGCTAGGGGTCACATTGTATGTTCAAAGTCATGTTCGGTGTTGTAGGCATTTGACACAGCCTGCTCACACGCTTGTCATGGTGGTGGGGGATGTCTTAATCTTGCATTCCCTAGGTTGTGGTGTGCTTGTTGTGTCATGCATTGTCCATCCTATGAGTGGGGGTGGTAGTAGTGGTAGGCATCCAGCCCCCTGGCTAAGGGTGGTAGTAGTGGTAGGCATCCTGCCCCCTGGCTAAGGGTGGTAGTAGTGGTAGGCATCCTGCCCCCTGGCTAAGGGTGGTAGTAGTGGTAGGCATCCTGCCCCCCTGGCTAAGGGTGGTAGTAGTGGTAGGCATCCTGCCCCCCTGGCTAAGGGTGGTAGTAGTGGTAGGCATCCTGCCCCCCGTGGGTGAGGGTGGTAGTAGTGGTAGGCTTCCTGCCCCCTGGCTAAGGGTGGTAGTAGTGGTAGGCATCCTGCCCCCTGGCTAAGGGTGGTAGTAGTGGTAGGCATCCTGCCCCCTGGCTAAGGGTGGTAGTAGTGGTAGGCTTCCTGCCACCCTGGCTAAGGGTGGTAGTAGTGGTAGGCATCCTGCCCCCTGGCTAAGGGTGGTAGTAGTGGTAGGCTTCCTGCCCCCTGGCTAAGGGTGGTAGTAGTGGTGGGCATCCTGCCCCCTGGGTGAGGGTGGTAGTAGTGGTGGGCATCCTGCCCCCTGGCTAAGGGTGGTAGTAGTGGTAGGCATCCTGCCCCCTGGCTAAGGGTGGTAGTAGTGGTAGGCATCCTGCCCCCTGGCTAAGGGTGGTAGTAGTGGTAGGCATCCTGCCCCCCATGGGTGAGGGTGGTAGTAGTGGTAGGCTTCCTGCCCCCTGGCTAAGGGTGGTAGTAGTGGTAGGCATCCTGCCCCCTGGCTAAGGGTGGTAGTAGTGGTAGGCATCCTGCCCCCATGGGTGAGGGTGGTAGTAGTGGTAGGCTTCCTGCCCCCTGGCTAAGGGTGGTAGTAGTGGTAGGCATCCTGCCCCCTGGCTAAGGGTGGTAGTAGTGGTAGGCATCCTGCCACCCTGGCTAAGGGTGGTAGTAGTGGTAGGCATCCTGCCCCCCTGGGTGAGGGTGGTAGTAGTGGTGGGCATCCTGCCCCCCTGGGTGAGGGTGGTAGTAGTGGTGGGCATCCTGCCCCCTGGCTAAGGGTGGTAGTAGTGGTAGGCATCCTGCCCCCCGTGGGTGAGGGTGGTAGTAGTGGTAGGCTTCCTGCCCCCTGGCTTAGGGTGGTAGTAGTGGTGGGCATCCTGCCCCCTGGCTAAGGGTGGTAGTAGTGGTAGGCATCCTGCCACCCTGGCTAAGGGTGGTAGTAGTGGTAGGCATCCTGCCCCCTGGCTAAGGGTGGTAGTAGTGGTAGGCATCCAGCCCCCTGGGTTGGGGTGGTGGCGCGCATTCAGGCCCCTGTGTGCATATGTGGCATTGGTGATGGGCATCCCGCCCCTATGGTGCTGCTGTTGCTGGTGTAAGTATATTCAGATTCCCAGTGTATGTGTGTGATGTGTCGTGTACGTGTTGTATGTGTTTTGTGGTTGGTGTCTGACTTACCTTCTGCGCCGTACGCGTCCGTGCCTGTTCCGGTAGTAGATGTAGAATATTGGTATGATCGGGACGAAGGGATTCATGGTTGGTTCGTGTCGTTCGTCCTTCTCGTTGCTTCGCGTCGTCCTCGTCGCTTGGCTTCGTCCTCGTCGCTTCGCTTCGTCCTCGTCGCTTCGCGTCGTCCTCGTCGGTGCCGTGTTCGTCTCGTAGCCGTGGATCGTGTTGTGGCGCGATTCGGAGCTTATGTGCGCCTCTCCCGGATGCTTTGACGTGCCGTGCGTAGCGACGGGTTCGGCGCGTACGGAAAGCGCATTGTACTTGTTCGGCCGGACGGGGCTGCATTTTCCCTTCCGTGCGACTCGATTCGGCGTTTCCGGATTCGCCTCGGTCGGAGAACAGGACCTGGTTTGGGTGAGTACGGCTCGGCCGGAATTTTTGCTGTTGTGCGCATCGTACTTGCTCGTTCGGTGTGCTGTACGGATCGGTCGGGAAACTGGCTTTCGCATGGCTTTTTCCCGACCGAATAGTATTGGGTGCGCCTCCGACCGAGATCGGAATCGGCCCCACAGTGTTTTGTTACGAGTTATAAGCAGTAGTAACTATAATCATTTTTCAACTGTATTATGTAAACATAGGGGAGGACTCTTACCCATAATCTGACTTCTCACTCAACTTTGTTTTCTAATCTTAAGTAAATGTTTTTAAAGCACTATTTTCTAAAGTTTCCTTCCTTATAGACAGAAGACAAAGACAGAAAACAACATAAGGCTTCCCTGCATCCTTGCTGCACCACAGCAAGATTATATTACACTACTAATGCCACACGTTTGTTGAATATTTCCCCTTTGATTCCTTACTCATGTCATTGACTAGTACTGCTCCCTATAGTTCTCACTCCACCACACCTCCTGGTACATACATCCACAAAGCACAAATATACGCAACGGTCTGATAATGCACAAGAGGAAATTACAATAAATCTGTTGCAAATATTCTTATGTGTACAAGAAAAATGGATCTAAAACTGAAGGGATTCCTATATTTCAAAAGAGTCATTAGTACCTTAGCTCAAAAAGTTATAATGCTACATCCTCCCCGCATTCAACCACGTCAGGTAACCGGATGTAATCCGGTCGACACGTAGCATTCTAATCTAAACCCACCAGAGTCCACAAAACGGTACTTCCGGATACTCGCTATTAACTATTTAAATAGTCCACAGTTTCTCACATCTGGTAGCTGTATGTGGCACAATCTCACGTTTGTTTACATTCAGCAAGAAGTTGCAGGGTGTGCACCTATTCTCGCTTTGGTTCTCATAGAGGGCCTCCATCGTTTATTTCAGTTTCTAAACCTCATAACTCACTACTATGAGTAGCAACAGTTGATAACAAAACGCGTTGCCACTGTTGCTACGTTACAAAGGCCTTCCAGGCTAGGGTGCAAGGGCTCTCTGAGCAGCTCTGCTCGTCTACTTTGACTGAAAGCAGAAAGCAAAGCTGCAGGAGGGGGAAAGCAGGCAATGAAGTGGTGGGGGTTGGTCATGTATAGCAGATACGTTTTTTTAGGTCGAGCTTGAGCAGCGCATGTGCTGCTCTGCGAGGCATGCTGTATTGAGGAATGGAATAGAAGCTCTGCCCATTTTCTGCCCAACTTTTCAATTGGCTCCTGTTACTGTCCTTTCGAAATTAGTGCTTTTCATTCTTGAATACGCTTAGTAGTCCCTCCTTGGTACCGCCTTGTCTGCATTTGTAACCTCTCATAAGGACCGGACTTTTTACTTGTTTTGTTACACGGTCTGCTTTATGTAGTCGGTGAGCACTATTTTCTTTAATGATCCTCCCCCATTCCATCCATGATGTCGCAGCACGCCGCCCGCTTTTATATTGTTATTAGTAATGTATTTATTTAATTTACAGCGTGGGCCTCTTTAACTGTAGCGGCCACGCTTATTTATTTAATTTACGGCACGGTCCGCTTCACTTTTGCGGCCACGCTTATTAATTATTTAATTTACAGCGCGAACCGCTTTCACTTTAGCGGCCGCGCTAAAAACCTTTCTTTAATTATTTATTTTTCTTTTTGAGTGAAAGCGCCTTATACCGCGCTTTCACTTTAATGCTAGCCACGCCCCTGTCTTTAGATGCTGCTCACTGTAACCTGAATACGGCGAGCAGCGTCTAAAGAAAGGGCGCGGCCACCATTAAAGTGGTCTTGCATTTGAGAGAGTTTGAGCTATTAGCATTAGAAATGACAATGCCTTTTATATATGTGCTGCTTTTAAAAAGACATTATTAGAAGGCATTGTCATTTACAATGAAAATAGCTTAAACTCTCGTAAATGCGAGACCTATTGCATTGAAACTGCTTGTTTACTTTTAGGACAGAGACACATAACAGAGGCCATGTTATGTATGGTTTCCCTTTTACTTCTCTGCTACTACGTAGCAGTTGAAAGCAGGGCAGATGATTTTAGAGGCCACACATAACAAAAAAATTATAGATGAGTAAAAGGGAATTACAGTAATGTTTTTCACCTCAGGGTCCTGATTGACATCATAAAGAGTTCGCGCTTCGCTCTCATTGTCTATTTGACGTCACTCAGAACCCCTTCGTGAAAATAATCCACGTAACTCACTGTTACCCATCTATAATTTTATATTCTCATTTCATTTCTTAACAGATAATTACGTCTAAACAACATTCACGGGGCGTGGCCAAGATGGCGGCGGAGTAACACCGACTTCTCGGGGCTCCGCTCGCCGAGGCCGGTTTCTGGCGTTAATTGGCGAAATTTCGGACCCGTGAACGAGACCTGGGGGTCCCGCGGCCACAGCGGACCGGCGGAAGTTGCAGGGGCAGCTTGCGATTCCCGTACTAGCGCGGCAGGCGGCCGCGCCGTTTTCAGGCAGTCGGCGGCGGCGGCGTTGGAGGCCGCAGCGGGTCGCCTGGGGGTGAGTCCGGCCTGCCCATCAACCACAGCAGCGGCGGCCGGCTGTCGGTGGAGGCGGAGAAGGACTGTCTTGCTGCCGGAGCAGCCTGTGGAGCTTCGGGGGCTCGCTGCCCCGCAGGGGGCCGCCGAGGGGGAGCCTGAGAGAGGAGCGGCCCAGCGGGCGGGAACGGACGCGGGGTAAGCGGCGCTTTTGCACCGGCTCCCGCCCGGGCACTGTGCCCCCTGCAACTACCCGTGGTACTGTACAAGGCGCTCTGGGCCCCCGGCTGACTGTGGTGGACGCCGGTGGAGGCCCTACGAGCTGTGAGAGCGCGGAGTGCGGCAGGCCCCTTCATCACACGGAGGCCGAGTGAGGACAGGCTGCGAGGGAGGTGACTGGAGTGAGAGGGCCCGAGCTTGGAAGGGGCCGATAGCTGGCAGACGGGACCGAGTGCAGACAGTCCGCGTGGGGTCCCGGTGAGAGGAGTGGAGAGGCAGTGCCCGGGGCTGCTGCGGTACGTGACTGCCCCAAGACAGTGAGCAGCTTTGTGCAGGGACTGATTCCTCCTGGGCTGTGTTTACGGAGGGCCGGGAGTGTGGGACTCGTCTGAGGCTTGGCTGACAGCTTGCCGGGTGACACACACTGGACTGCTCGGCTGCCGATTGTTGGGGCGGTCTTCTTGGGGTGCTCTGCTGGGGCGGGCCCCTGCATCTCTGGGTGAGGCAGGACACCGGCCTGAGGCCTGTAACGGCGCCGTCCCCCGAGGGCGCCAAGTGGCATTAGCGGAAGAGGGGCGGAGTGGTGGTGATCCCTACGCGGCCTGCACCCACTGAACCATCGAGATGGCCACCCAGAAGTCCAGGAAGGATACCGCGCACAAGGACACATCTATCAAGGACCTACTCCAGAAACCGGGGGGGGAAAAGGTAGGCGAGACGGGAGCCGACCCGGATGGCGGACGTACTGCAGATCCGATCACCAAGGACTTCCTTGAGCATATCTTTGGCACACTCAGGGGGGACTTCGCGAGCTTGAGACAGGAGCTGGCCTCAGACATCAAACAGCTCCGGTCAGATCTCACCGAGGTGGGGGACAGAGTGGACACTCTGGAACGTAATGGGGATCGCCGCGAGGAGGAACTGACCACACAGGCTCGGGAGCTCATTGACTTGCATGAACGTAACGAGGAGCTATGCTTAAAACTGGAGGATCTTGAGAACCGCTCGAGGCGCTCTAATGTCCGGCTCAAGGGAGTACCACTCCAGGCAGATGGAGGCAAGCTGGAGGAGTGGGTCACCCGTTTCTTTCGACACCTGGTTCCGGCCCTCCGAGACAACGAAATAGAGCTGGATTGCACTCACCGCGCTGGGCGCCCAGCCTCGGGCCCAGGTCAGCCACAGGACATCCTAACCTGCCTCCACTCCTACCGCCAGAAGGAGCTTATCATGGCGGCCACGCGAGACCGCACCACGGTGGAGTTTGAGGGTCTCCAGGTGGGGGTCTTTCAGGATCTTTCCCCTCTTACCCTGCAACGACGTAGGGACATGAGACCAGTGACTTCCTTCCTCCGTGAACAGGGCATTCGCTATCGATGGGGCCACCCGTTCCGCCTCTCCTTTATTTGGCACAACGAAACCCGAGGGGTCCGCAGCATACAGGAAGCGAAGGAGGTGCTGGGGGCCGCTCTGGCCGGCACGGGAGACCCCGAGGGGGCAGAGGGGGGTCGCCCGGCGGGGAGGCCCCGCGCCCCAGCAGGAGACGAGGCCCCACGAGGGGAGGACAGCTGAAACCGACGGAGGAAGAGCGACAACAGGAGAGGGAGGCAGTGCTGCGGCAGCTGCAGACCCGGGACGAATCAGAAGTGGGCGGCGAGTGAGGGATCCCCGGGGTCACAAACCCTAGACATAATGGCAGGCGATTTGGTCCAAATTCAAGAGACAGGGGGCCGGTCCTGGTAAGGGGAGCCCCACCCCTGGAGAGTCGATGCCGGACCGTCGGGTTCATGGAGCCTTGCACTTTTGTGCCTACAAGTTTCATCGGAAATTGTTTTTTGATCTTCTCTCATGTTGGTCTCTTCATCTATTCGATCTTTTTTCCTTTCTTTTGTTCCTCTTCTTCTTTCCTCCACCCCAGAGGCATCTATCACTGGACTGCAGACAGGTAGGGAGCGACAGCGTCTTGGTGGGCGGGGATGGGCGAAGGGGTGGATGGCTCTTGGGGGACACTCCTGGATGGAGGGCAGGGTCACCAGGTTCGAGGGGGTAGAGCGACATGAGGGCGCTGGAGGCATTTCTCGGCGGAGGCTGGGATGTGCACTGGGTTGGGGCTCGGGGCCTGCCCTCACACACATCTACGGGGTTGGCGGGCCTCACATACACGGACCCTACAAGCCGCTTACTTTGGGGGGGAGGGGTTAGGGGGTTGGAGGGAGGGGGCCTGCGGGCGGGCTGGAAGTGGGAGCTGCCCCACGTTTGCTGGTTACCCGAAGGGCTTTAGATCTGTATCTGTCGGCGACACTCTCATTCTACAATGCCCAGACTTAAAGTGAAGATTATGAGCTTCAATGTGCGGGGCCTCAATTCGCCTGTTAAACGACGCGCCCTTCTTGCCCTGTTGAAGGAGGCTGGTTGTGATATTTGCCTATTACAAGAGACCCACCTGATGCGGGCGGATTGGAGACGACTCAGATCCCCATGGTTTGACAGGCAATATTTTTCCTCGGGGACCGGGAAAACGGCCGGCGTGGCAATACTACTGGCCACTCACTTTCAGGGGAAGGTCGTGGGTACACACGCGGAGGTGGCGGGCCGCCTCCTGGCCTTACGGGTGCTAATGGGGGAGCGTACACATACGATAGTCTCAGTCTACAGTCCTAATGAACGCCAGGAAATCTTCTTGCGGGACACGATTACCTCCATTTTGACATCCCCAGATGAGGATCTTATCATAGGGGGCGACTTTAACTTAGTTCCAATGGCGGACCTTGACAGGTCAACACTTCGGGTTGGACACTCCGGTTCGATTTCTGAAGCTACGCTCAGGAGGTTAGGGGAGGCGGGACTGGTGGATGCGTGGCGTCATCGCTTTCCGACAGCCCGAAAGTACACCTTTTTTTCGGCGGCCCACCAAACGTATGCCCGCATCGATCTCTTTTGGACCTCTCCTAGGGTCACAGCCTCTACAATGGAGGTGGCGATAGGGGCGGCGGAGTTCTCGGATCACTCGCCGGTGATTCTGAAGCTGCTACTCCCGGGGAGCCTTCCTGGGCAGGGCTCCTGGAGGCTGAACCGTAGATTGCTCACCTATGACGCTAATGTCACCGCACTCAGAGAGGCTATTACAGCCTACTTGGAGCTTAATGACAACGGATCAGTGGGGATCGACACTCTATGGGACGCCTTGAAGGCAGTCCTCCGCAGCAAAAGTATAGCGATAGCGGCGGGCCTGAATAAAGACCGCAAAGCAAAGAGGGCAGAACTGGAGGACCAAATTAAGGAACTGGAGGGGGTTCACCAACGCACGGGGGCGGTCCAAACGCGGCGGCTCCTCACACAGGCTAGGAAGCAATTGCGAGCACTGGACCTCGACCGGGCCGAATACGCCCTACTTCGCACCAAACAACGCTACTATGAGGGGGGTAATAAAGCGGGGAGGCTTCTGGCCCATGCTCTGCGATCGGAGACGGCTGCGCGCCGGGTGGCGGAACTGCGAAACGTACAGGGGGAAACCTTAAAGCAGGATGAGGACATAGCGCGTGAGTTCGAGTCTTTTTATCACGACCTGTACTCAGCTGAGTACCGGGACCCCGTGGGGGTGGGAGACTACGTGCGGGCGGCGCCGGTGACTCCAATCGGGGCTCACACTGCGACGGCATTAGAGGCGGACATTGGCCCAGATGAAGTCCAGAGAGCCATTCAGAGGCTTGCTGTGGGTAAGGCCCCGGGAGACGACGGCTTCCCGGTGGAGTTTTATAAGGTCTTTGCGTCAGAGCTGGCTCCCCTTTTGGCGCGACTTTATAACTCCTTCAGCGGTACTGGGAAGCTGACCCCCACGATGGACATGGCGGAAGTGGTGGTTATTCCCAAACCAGGGAAAGACCCCAGGGACTGTGCTTCGTACCGCCCTATATCTTTACTTAATGTAGACCTGAAAATGTTCACGAGCGTTCTGGCATCTCGTCTAGCTCCCCACATGCCGGGCATGGTGGACCCGGACCAATCGGGTTTTATCCCGGAACGCAACTGCGGAGACGGGACTCGGCGATTGTGCCACTTGCTGGACAAGACGCAAAGGACACAGATTCCGACAATACTCCTCTCGGTGGACGCCGAGAAGGCGTTTGATCGGGTCCACTGGCCTACCTGCGCCAGGTTCTTTGCCATTTTGGGCTGGGCGAGAGGTTCCGGCAATGGATAGATTGCATCTACCACTGCCCGCAGGCCCGTATCCGAGTCAACAAAGTGGCTTCCCGGCCGTTCCGGGTGGAGCGCGGCACGAGGCAGGGGTGCCCTCTCTCTCCCCTCCTCTTTGCGCTCTATATGGAGCCGTTTGCGGAGAGGGTGCGTCAATTGACTACGGTGACTGGGATCTGTATGGGGGGCAGGGAGCATAAGATCTCCCTCTACGCGGACGACGTACTCCTCTTTTTAACCCACCCGGAGGGGTCCCTTCCACCTCTGCTGGCGGAGGTGGAGGCTTTTAGTGAGGCGTCGGGGTTTAAGATTAATCTGAATAAGACCCAGGCCCTGAGTCTCACAATACCAGCGGCGGTGCGTCGGCAGCTTTCGAATCAGTTTCCGTTCTCCTGGGCAGACTCAGATATCACCTACTTGGGGATCAGGGTTTTCTCCACCACCATGAAAACAGCACAGGTAAACTATGTAGAGGCGCTTGATATGGTCCGCAGGGAACTGAACACATGGAAGAAATATGCCTTCTCATGGTTGGGTAAAATAGCGGCCGTCAAAATGACGATTTTGCCTCACCTGCTCTACATTATGCAGACGCTCCCTCTATGCCCGCCCCCCGGAGTGATGGCTCAATTGCAGCAGCTGGTCAATGGGTTTATTGGGGGGGGGAAGTGGCCAAGGATGGCTTGCCATCTCACCTATTTGCCACAGGATGAGGGGGGACTTGGAGTGCCCCACCTTGGGCGCTACTACGAGGCGGCGCAACTGCGTTGGATGGTGGAGTGGTACCAACTTGAAACTGAAAAACATTGGTGTTTTATAGATAGGGGAGTGGCGGGGATGCATATTTGGAAAGTCCCCTGGCTACCTCGCCGCCACCGTCCGCTGGGGGCATATCTTTCCCCGGTTCTCCGCGCCAGCATGAAGGTATGGGACAAAGTGCAGGAGAGGTGCCAGTTGTCATCTGTGGTCTCTCCCCTGACCCCTTTTATTGGGAATCCGGATTTCACCCCCGCTTTGAGGGGCGACGCCTACCTGCCTTGGCAGGAAGCCCAATGCAAACGTATTGGAGATCTCTTCGATGAGCGAGGGATTTTGGACTTCCCCTGGTTGGTGGAACATTACGGCATCCCTAAGACTGCATACTGGCAATATCTGGCATTGCGCCATTGGGTTACACAGCCACAGATACGCCCGCACGCAGGTCGATTCCTCACCAAATTTGAGGTCTGGTATATTACCCGCACCTCCACCAAGGGCCTTCTGTCAGATATATACGGGTTTCTCAACAGGGCAAGAAGCCAAACAAAGACAACAGCGCAGCGTCGGTGGGAGGCGGAACTGGGTCGAGAGTTCTCACCTAAGGAATGGGCGGATATTGTACATAGGGCACGGGCATCCTCTTGCAGCACTTCAGGGAAGGAGATGCTCCTAAAGATTGCACACTATTGGTATTACACCCCGGAGAGGGTCGCGAAATGGAAACCCCGAGGTAGCAGTCTCTGTTGGCGTAATTGCGGAGAGGAAGGTACCCTTTCCCATATTCTCTGGCAGTGCCCCAAGATCCAGGCGTTCTGGGAGACCATCTTACCTATTATTGATCAAATATATAGCACAGAACTCCCCAGGTTCCCCAGCTATATTCTGCTGGGTTTGCCCAACCCACTCACATACCCCCTTCGGTCCTGTAGGGGGAGGGCGATTACGTTAGCATTGGGGGCGGCAAAACAGGTTCTCCTGGCCAGATGGGGTACAGCGGATGTTCCCACTCAACTAGATTGGCTACATAAAATGTGGGACATAGTGGGTATGGAACGAATCACAGCGGGGATCCACCACACATTGCCCAAGTTTGACAAAACCTGGGGGTCCACAGTGGCATACCTCTCTTCCGAGTTTGTGGAGCTCACCTGCCCCCGATATCTTAGAATTTTGCGCTTCCCTGCCACCTCGGGGCTGGATCCAAAGGCCCCGGTGCCGGCCCCTCCACCCTAGATCCCTACAAATGCTGTCACACTCTCTTGGGGGAATTTTTTTTTTTTCTCTTCTCCTCTGTCCTCTTCTTTCTTCCCTGCTCTTTATGGGAGTGCTCTCGTCCCCTCCCTTTTTCTTTTTCTTTATATCCATAAAGTCTGAATTTGCCTGAAGGTTCCCCACCGGCCGGTGGTTGTAGGTGGGTGTACTGTTATACATTTAAGGCAAACTCAATAAAAATTACTTAAACCATAAACAACATTCACATGCCAACTCCTGGCTGAAAGCCACGTTCCCGTTGGCACACTGAATCTACCGAAATCACCAGGAGGCCGTGAATCACTTCCCTTTTCACATTTGAAAAGCCATTTCTCAAAATGATAGCAGTCCAATTAAAAGCGTCACCTCACAAAAGAAACGGGACCCCATGTCCATGGTGCACGCAGGTCAACCAAACTTCATCTCTGCATCATGTTCGGATACGGCATAATCGTGCACACAGTTTGTAATACAGACACCCATCACTTTCGTTTCCGAGGAAGCTAATCCATTTTACTGCACAAAAACATCAACTTAATTTATAGTTTCTATTTAGGTTTTTACAAGAAATGCATATGACAGAAATCGAACTCCCTTTAAACACCACTCTCCGAAGGGACTCCCTCCTGTCTAGACAATCGACTGAGCCGCTGCCGTTTGCAAGCGTGTAGGGGCATGCTTCAAGTGTAATTAAATATACGCTTCTCTAGACATGCATTTTTACTGTGTATTTTTAAATCACAGTTTATTCAAGGCAAAAAGCATATCTCAGAGATAACCCTCATTCACATCTTTGCTATTGTTTATTAAAAATATTACAAAGAAGTATTTTGCTAACATTTTTTCCCAAAGTTTTATTGAATTTTATAGAGGCAAAAACATACTTTAATATTGAGTACAATGCAGAATTCTTGTGCATGCTTATGTGAAAGAAATTTACATCAGAAAATATATTTACGTCATAGTTATCTTTAAGGCGTTGTTGGTGGCAGAAAACATGTTTATGTCATAGTTATCTTTAAGGCGTTGTTGGTGGCTATGTCAATAGTGAAAGAAAAGCGGGAGGAGATAGAAAAAGGAAAGAGAGAGAGGAGAGAGAGAGAGAGGAGAGAGCGAGAGAAAGAGAGGAAGGAGAGAGAAAGAGAGAGAGAGAGAGGAGAGAGTGAGAGAGAGAGAGGAAGGAGAGAGAAAGAGAGAGAGAGAGAGGAGAGAGAGAGGAAGGAGAGAGAAAGAGAGAGAGAGAGGAGAGAGAGAGAGAAAGAGAGAGAGAGGAGAGAGCGAGGAAGGAGAGAGAGAGAGAGAGAGAGAGAGAGAGAGAGAGGAGAGAGAGAGAGGAGAGAGCGAGAGAGAGAGAGGAAGGAGAGAGAAAGAGAGAGAGGAAGGAGAGAGAAAGAGAGAGAGAGAGGAGAGAGAGAGAGGAGAGAGAGGAGAGAGAGAGAGAGGAAGGAGAGAGAGAGAGAGAGAGAGAGGAGAGAGAGAGGAAGGAGAGAGAGAGGAAGGAGAGAGAAAGAGAGAGAGAGAGAGAGAGAGAGGAGAGAGCGAGAGAGAGGAAGGAGAGAGAAAGAGAAAGAGAGAGAAAGAGAGAGAAAGAGAGAGAAAGAGAGAGGAGAGAGCGAGAGAGAGAGAGGAAGGAGAGAGAAAGAGAGAGAGGAGAGTGCGAGAGAGAGAGGAAGGAGAGAGAAAGAGAGAGGGAGAGAGAGGAGAGAGCGAGGAAGGAGAGAGAAAGAGAGAGAGAGAGAGAGGAGAGAGCGAGAGAGAGAGAGGAAGGAGAGAGAAAGAGAGAGAGAGAGAGAGGAGAGAGCGAGAGAGAGAGGAAGGAGAGAGAAAGAGAGAAAGAGAGAGAGAGAGAGAGAGAGAGAGAGAGAGAGAGAGAGAGAGAGAGGAGAGAGCGAGAGAGAGAGGAAGGAGAGAGAAAGAGAGAGAGAGAGAGAGGCGAGGGTCAAACCATGGCTGGTGTTGGGTAAGTGCCGAATGTGCGTTTTGTGGTCGTGTTAGAGTTCACTCTCTTTTTGAGTGTTATAGGGGCAATGACAGGAATCAAGACTGGTTAATTTGTATGTGAGTGGGCGTAGTTCCTAATTATGGGGGCTTCTCTTTGTGGATATATAAGTCTTAACGTGTTCCATAGTTTCTGTGAGGGTTTGGTGTAAAAACATGTGTTGAATACTTAGCTGTCTGCACTTCTGGCAAACCAGACCCAGGCGCATCATCTATGGTATGATAGGTTTTGATATGATTTCCACTCACATAATATAGTTTTAATTCCTACCGTTAGTAATAAATCGAGAAAATGGAGGTCGTTGGTGTTTAATTCCAGAGTAGGTGTGAGGGACTATGGGCCGAGGGTCACCGCATAGTAGTTGAGGTTAATATCAATATCAAACTCTTTTTTTTATAGTATTTTCAATTTTTGTCAAGAATGATTTAACCATCTTGCAATTGTAGAACATTTGTTCAAGGGTGCCTGGTTCGTCGTGCCAGCTCCGGCATTGGTAGATTCGGTAGGGCCAGTTTTCAAAAGCTTCTCCGGTGTCCAGTAGGCTTTATGCATTGTCCAGAATTTACATCGACATAAAATTGCTGAAAGGTTGTTTTTTAAAGAGTGTTTCCAAATATTTTTCCAAGAATTTTCAGATATGGTTGGAGAGGGGTCAGTTGTGGGAGTCTTGCGTCATTTATTTTGGATTTCTAGAGTGAGCTTTTTATTGATTGTGTTGGAATTTCCAGTTCTTTATAGATTCAGGCGGCAGTACATGGTAAAGCAGATACTTTTCTTAGCAAGTTGATAAGATCAGATTTGTGTGTTTTGTTTTATACGCTCAGTGCTACTTTGAGTGTTAAGAAGTTATAGAAATCAATGTTGTTGATGTTAAAGCTCAACAAAGGGCTTAGGCATATTAGGAGGGCCTAAATCTTTAATATATAGAATGTCTTATTCTGCCCAATTCAACCACATTGGAAACTTACCTTCTATTTTAATTTAATATTTCCCGAGGAAGAGGTATACTCTGAGCCTTGGATCTTCTTGGTAAGATCTTTGTCTCTGTATATAAGGGCCAAGATAGTATCCCCGATGATATTGTGGGAGTTTTGAATTTTACGCTTTTTCATCGTTAATGTGGATAATAAGGAGAATGGTTTTATTAGAAAATCTTCGATGTATGAACAAAGGGGTTTATCCCCATCGTTGGAGTGGATCCACCATGTAGCCTGTTTATTAAAAAGGTACTTGATATTTAAATAAGATTGGCAAGCTAATTCCACCTTCAGATTTATCGATTCTTAACTTAGTAAGAGAAATTCTACTTTTCTTGTTTTTCCATATGGAGTCAGATATCAGAATGTTCACATTTTTTTAGATGTTTGAGGGGAGTTGGAGGTGGGTGCATTAAAGTTATAACGTTGACTTGAGGGGCTACCAACATTTTAATGTATTCTACCCTCCCCCATCAAGTCATATATTTTGGGGACCAAATGGGGATTAGGTGTTTTACTTTTTGAAGGAGTCTTTTTTCTGCCTGCCTTCTCGTGCCTTCAAGAGGTCTCCTGGATTGTATCCCAAGGTATTTGGTTGTAAATTGCCATCGTAGTTTTGAGTTAGTCAGTATTGTTGGTGAGCAAAGATTGTTTAAGGGGAAGATTTCAGTTTTCTTTAGGTTTAATGAATAACCTGATACCTCTGTAGAAAGGTTAATTCTGCCTAGAATTGTAGAGACGGCAGAGTCCACTTCTTGTGAAATAACTAGTACATCGTCAGTGTATGCCACCACTTTTTAGGTGTCATTAGTGAACGGGATACCTTTGATGGATGCATTCATTCTGATTGCTGATAAAGTTGTGATCGCTAGCAAAACTTGTAGTGGTGATAGTGGGCAGCCCTTCCTGGATCCTTGCGAGAGATGTATTTTACTAGAGAGGTATCCATTCACCCGTACATGAGCAGAAGGTTGGGTGTAAAGGGCAAATACCATTTGCTCAAAATTGTTTCCCAAACTCAATTTATGCATGACTGAAAACAGAAAGGGCCACACGATTTTATCCAAGGCCTACTCTGCATCCAGAGCCATGGCCATTGTGGAGGAGGATAGTAAAGTAGCCTTTTCTATGATGTAGCAAAAGAGTCTGATGTTGTCAGATGCAAGTCTTCCCTTAGCAAATCAGTATGAAAACAATAAATCAGTAGGGCAAGGACTTTTTCAAGTCTAAATGCCAAAATGTGTGCATCGATTTTACAGTCTACATTCAGTAGGGAGATTGGTCTATAGTTTTGTACTTCCAGAGGATCTTTTCCATCTTTATGGATGAAAGCAACTGCGGCCTCTGATGCTGAGCCTCAGATTTTCCCAGAGACTTCAAAATGTTTATGTAAAGTCTCCATAAGAGACAGTGTACTAAATAATTTGTTCTCTAGCTGTTTAATTTCTGATTCCAAGTGATCCAGTCTTTTGTTTGTGGTTGTATTTCTAGTGGACATAATATTAATGTTAGTACCCCTAACAGTTGCTTTCATTGCTTCCCAAAACGTTTCAGTATCAGTGGTAGTTTCACTGAAAAAAATAAGAGCATTGCTTACTTGATGTTTTAGTGTTTGTTCTCGGAGAAGCTCATCATTCATTATCCACTGTTTATTCTTGGGCATAGTTTTGAAAATTTGTAGTTCAAGGGTAATGCCGGTCAGATATTAAACTTGGTTCGATGGTAGGTTTTTAGCTTTGGGCATAAGGATGTTGTTCACCAAGAAGTAGTCAATTCTGGATAGAGTGTTGTGTGAATGGGAGTAAAAAGTGAAAACGCTCCCAGTAGGATTGCATAGGCGCCAAACGTTATTTAGACAGTGATGCTTACATATGTTTTTTATCTGTTTGTGGGATTTGTTGGATCTATAGTTACAGGAAGAGTTTCTGTCTAATGTAATGTCCCAGGGGAGGTTGAAGTCCCCGGCTACTATGATACCAGAGTCTTTGGGTAGTTTGCATAACTTTTTATTTAGAGTGATCCAGAACTCGATGTCATCAGCCGTTGGGGCTTAGATGTTCACTATAGAGAATAGAGGTATTACTAGCAACTATTGTGTTTAACCATCTCCCATCGTTGTCATGAAAATGACCTAAGATAGTGAGACCTGCTTTCTTGGAAATTAGTGTTACAACTCTATTTCATTTTTTTTTTTTTAGATGGGGAGGATGTCGAGTATTGGGCCCAGTGATGTTGCATTGTGTTACATTCTTGGACTATTACTTTGGTTTCATGTAGGAGAATTATGTCTCAGTTTAGTTTGGAGCAGTAGTTTCTTCCTTTTCACTAGGTGGTTGATTCATTTGGTATTACAGTAGAGAATTATTAACACTCTATTGGCCATCTTACAGGGCATGTGTCTCTGTTTCTTTGTTTATTTTGGTTTCTAATATTTTGTGTTATGTCTCTGACTTAGATATTGCCAGTTTGTAAGATTCCCAAGTTGTGGAAATGTTGAGTGCAGTAGGGATTTTACTAGACTACGCGAGGGGTTCTTGTAGTTGTATTGAGGTGTTGTGTACATGTTGGTGGGGATAGGTTACATTCCAGTTTTGGAGGTTGTACTGACATGGTTCGCTCAGGGAGAGTACATGAGTAAAAGAGGAAGTGTTGGGGCAAAGATGTCCCCTGTAGCAAAGAAAGGAAGGGAATCAGAAAAAAAGTAGAACAAAAATAAAAGGGTGACCTAGAACCCACCCATCCCCATCCATCCAGGGTGTGGTAGAGGAGTGGAGGCCACGGAGGGCCGAATCCTATCTGGGTCTAATAAGATGGTGCAAACAATGGAGAGCAATTACATTACATTACATTGCATTACCTTTAACGTTAAAGGTAAAAACATGTAAGCAAGTATAACAATGGCAATCTTGCTGATAGTGAGTGCTGAAAACTAGGGCAGCTCAGTGTTAGGCCCTAAAATCACTGCTGATTCAGTGGCGAGAGTGAAAGGACAGTAACTGTATAGTTGTGTATCATAAACTGTGTTTCATCATCCAATTAAGTTGTTTTTGATGTAAGTAATAGTAGGAAAGGTGAAATCAGTATTGTATACTAATAACATTTTCTAAGGTAACTACACATGGTAAATCAGAACAGCAAAGGCGACTACAAAGTACACCTATAAGTGGTGTGAAAGGAATGGCCTGGTGTATGTTTTAGGAATAAGCGTATTCTGCAGTCTCTTGTAAGGCGATTGCATGTTTAGTGTTGCTATGCAAATAGAGTATGTAGAAAACTGATTACATGCTTAGTCTTGCTATACACGAAGAGCATGACTAAAGGACAGAACCCAATGTATTAATATTTTGTAAGGGTTATAGCGTTAGTTGTGTTAGTAGTAATCTAAACCATTGGCCTAACAATTTGAGAGTTTGTTAGGTGTGCAAAGACCGGTATTGGTTAGTGTATACATGGTTAGTACATTAGGGATATTAAGGTGGATCGGATTTAGCTGCGTAGCTAGAGGCATATATATCACGTACATGTCAGTCTGAAAGGCAGCTATTAGCGATCAGATGAAAACAAGTATACAAAGCATACATTACATATTAATTTCAGCATGTGATAATTTGTCAAGAAAAATCTCAAGTTTGGCTGGTTCATCAAAGAATGATGCCCTCCCTTTAACCATGATCCTCATTTTCAAAGGGCCCACGAAGGAGAAAGAGATGTTCAGCGATTTCATCTTGTTCCTCAGAGCCAAGAATCCTTTTCTGCAAGCTACAGTTTCTTTAGCATAGTCCTGTGAAATTCTAATCTCATGTCCTTTCCAGATGATACATTTCATTTTTCTCATTTGGTCCAGGATCCTCTTTGTACATGGATAGAGCAAGGGCCGAAAGCTCTTTGGTCTGGGGGATTTCGAATGATCTAGCAGTCTGGTTGGAACCTTATGGGCTCTTTCGATCTGAAAGTCTTTTGTGAAAGAGATATTCAAAATTTGGGGTATCCATGTTTCCAGGATCCTGTCTCTTTTTCTACATTTTCAGGAAGGCCATAAATTCTGAGGTTGCCTTTTCTATTCCTGTCCTCAAGTTCCCTGACCTCCCTTTCTATATTTGCAATTTTCTTTGCAGATAGTGCTGAACATTTTTGTTGGGAAGTCAAGTGGTCTTCGACTTTACTGATTCTTGATTTGGCCTCTTCAATTCTGCTCGACAGAATGTGAAACACTTTCCTAAGGCCTTGTATTTCTAGTGGCAACAGATCGGTATTTGTTTTGGTGGAACTTATCAAGTCATGTACGGAGTTTAGTGTGTCTAAGATCAGGTCACAATTTGTAGAATTATCAGCTCTGTTTTTGATCGGTGAACCAGGTATGGAAGGCCCTGATTTTGTTCTTTTTTGGTCTACTTTTTGCTCTCTATTTCGTTGGAGTCTCTTTCATTGTCTTCCTGGTCAGCCATTTTCTGGCTTTTAAGGATGTGTGAAAGCAGTATGGATGCAGTATGGATGAAGACAAAAGACTAGAGGTGAACCTCTTCAGATATTATCACTTACTTTAGGTGCACAATGATCATGGCATATGTTTTAATTATGTCAGTTGAAAAATACTTGTGTTTTGCCCTCAAAATGTAGAAAACTATGCTAGAGTTAAACTTTCTTGATCACATCACCCAATCCTGGGAATGCAGTGGTCGCTTCGTTTCAGTGGGTTGATAAGTACGACTTAGGTAGTAGGGCCATATATAAATCAGTGGCATCTGGGTCTCGCGTGGTTTGTATCTACAGCATATTCAATGATGTACTTCCATTGATGAACACTGCCATTGGGCTGGACTCTTGTGTTGGAGCTAAGGATGTATAGTCGGTCTCTAAGGTGAAGATTGATGGTGCAACTCTTGATGTTAACCCAGTGGGTTGCACGCCACCATTTTACATAACCTCAGTCATGTTGCCTTTGGCCTTGCTGTAAGATATTGCGCTATTTAGTGTCCAGCATCTGGCGTTCAGAGCAGTGAGATGTATGGTTAAATAGCACTTTTTAAACAGGTATGTGTTTGCAGATCGTTCCTCTTGGAGAAGGATATGCTTCCCTAGAATTTCATGTGTGGCACGAGACGTACAGAGAGCAAAAAAGCCAACAGAGTCCAGCGGCACCAGCTCACACCGCTGCCTCGATGAGGCTGGAAGTACAGCATGTCATCGGCTCAGTTTACTCTGCAAGTTTTGAGTGCATTAATTCTCCACATAAATAATCACAGTTCGCACGCCGCCAATTTGTCTTACAGTGGAGCTGCAATATCCGATATAATACCTTCTGGACTGGTTGGAAGAATAAGCCATTGCAATCCGTGGTCGCTCTGTGGTTGAGTCACAACTATTGAAGAGGGTATGCCCCCACCAGTCACCGTGTGCAGTGCTGACTGTGAGGAGAGCCAGTAGGTCCGTGTAATTTAGCAATGCTAGTGGGAGGCCGCCATGTTGCCCGTGGCCGAGTTTGGGTGTGCAAGACGGTATTGGCTTTTGGTACACACTGTTTTTCAGCTTCGGCGGTCCATGCGACTCCCTCTCACCTTTGGAGCTGTGTTCTGTCGACTACTGTGAGTTAATGGGCAAAGTCACTATTTCTGCTTGGATTCGCCCCTGATTGAAGTGGAAAGGCGGGATTAGGTGGCCATCTTAACCAGGCTCAAGCCACACCTCCTTTTGTTACCATTTTTAACCACTCAAACATTTTTAATAGGAAGGCTTTTAGTGGGATTCAAACTCAGGATTGGTTTAGTACAGTGGGTTTAATGGGGAGGAGATGTTTAGTGGCTACATTTCTGCACATGTAAACAAGAGACAGGGTTTCAATCCTGGCATTGGCACATAACCCAACATTGTGTGATTTTGGGCAAATCACTTTATCTTCCTGTGCCTAAAGTGTAATATAAATATGCCTAACTATGTGATGTAAAAGAAATGTGTGTGATGTAAAAAAACAACTGTACAATGTACTGTCTACAAGAAATTTCCACCCACCTGCCAGCCACATTCTGCTCTCTCTCATCTGGTTTCAACTGGACCCCTCCACACACTGTACTGCTCTATTTGAAGCGCTTCCTGTTTGAGATGCCTCTGCTGTAAAAAAAATGTTTTCTGTATAATGAGCTAGTGTACTGGGACATTGTGGTCAGATTTTAGGGTATTGGTCCAAGCTCACAGGCCTGAATCTCGGAGCTCGCTAATGGTGATGTGGATCTGTCTGTGCCGTGCAGTACCAGCAGCCCAGTTGTTAGGGTTAGGCTATGAGGGGAAGGTTACGAGGGCAATATCTAGGAAATCAACCATTGGGCTTGAAGATATCTTCTGCTAGTGGGTCTCTAAAGGCATAGGTAACCTTCTGAACAAGGATAGGGTGATCCAAGAGTCAAGAAGCCATGGGTTTTTAAAAAGAGGAAAGAAAGTTCACAGACTCACTACCGCACCAGAACATTGTGTTCTTACGCACATTGGAAGGGTGTCTCTGACCCCTGCGCCACACAGAGCACGGTAGAGGTGCATATGCTGTAGCACTAGGGATCTAGGGCACGATTGTCATAGGTGTCTTTGGTTGGCTATGGAAGTAAGACCACCAGGAGTGACTACTCCAAGTCAATCACCACCAACAGCTGCTCCTGTGCCACATCTTTAGCTGTCCTTGATGCAGCCGCTCATTTGACACAGGGTAGACATGTGGTCCTCCAGCTGGTCACTGCATCCCCAGGTGATGCCCAATCCAACTCTGCCCTCAGCCTTACAGTGAGTTGTTTCCGAGGTTCATCTATAGAGTGGTAGGGGCTCCGGTTGAGACATCTGTCTTCCATAGTTAGGTTTTGGGGACTTCGATAGTTTTTTGGGGTCTTGGCCCACCAGAGAGTGACTGTTGGGGGACAGACAAAGGTGTAGTGCCAGTGCCCAGGGGCTTGGGCAATGCTGTTATGTCTCCGGCTCACACCTGGACTACATGGATTGGAGCAGAGAAAGTTTGATGCTGTCAGAAGATGGTGCCTGAGAGCCACAGTATGCCTGTGCCATTTCTATGGTCATATCACACAGCTGTTAAAAGGTTGGAAGATGGTGAGTTGGGTGGGGTTTCGAAGCCTGTGTATTTTAGCCTTTGAGGGGTAACAGAAGGAAAAAGGATTAAAAATTCCGAAGGGTGGATCGCATCAAGGGAGTATTTCTAGATGCCTAGCTGGCCCTGTGGTCACAGATAGAGCAGCAAAGGTTTGGTAAAGGTACCTTATCATGAGTGGCAGCCGCCACAAATAAAGGGTGGTGGGGCAGGAGGGGGAGCGTGGGAGGGGGGGGCAGGAAGGGGAGCGTGGTAGAGGGGAGTCATGCGGGGGTTGCACAGGGGTGGTGGTTAGAGATAATAGATTATAAACAAAAAAAACGTACCTTCAGCCGCCGGCCACCTCCAGCGTCGCGCTGCCTCTCCTCTTCTTCCTGGTTCCCAGCAGCCCCTAGGACAGACTCCCATCCAATCCCTGTGCTGCAGACCAGCGTGGGGATTGGCCTGAGCGAGCTCAAAAGACACCCTGCTCAGACCAGGGAGTCTGTGGGGGTTTCTCCAGCCCGGCTGCTCAATGCAGCTGGGCTGGAGAAAACCTAAGTGCGCATGTGTATTTTGGTCAGCCTGAGACGGCCGGCCAAACACACATGAACACTTAGGGAGTGGAGTGCACATAGCACTCCTCCTCCCCTCTCCCATTCCTAAGCCCCGCCCCTCCCTACAGCGCTGGCTAAAATAAAACGATGCAACATAGTTTCATTTTACAAATGCTGGCTCTGAGCCAGGCTGAGGAGCAACGCTCCTCTGCCATTGCGGAGGAGCCGCCGCTGCTATCATATGTTGGTCTCCTGGCGCCTAGAGGCTCTGTGCTGTTTCGGGGGCCACCACTAGAACAGTGGAGTAAAAGTGTCAGAGGAAGGACCTTTACAAGCCTGTGCAGTGTGGCGTAACTCCTCAACGGCACAGTGCTGCAAATGAGAAGTAGGGTGACCCTCATTTGGGGCGCAGTCTTTAGGAGCCTGGGGGTGCACTGGGAGCTCACCAATGGAGCAGTGGTGTGAAGTTGCAGGAGGGTGGCTAATTGGAGGTCAGTCTCAGGGCAGCGTGGTGTGAGCTCGTCAATAGCGCAGTGGTGTAAAACTTCAGTAGAGAAGTCCGCTAATTTGACTCCAGCGCCAGCCTCGGGGTCTCGGTTCATGCAACCAATTATTGTAAGCTGACATTCCTACCCAGGGAGACCCTGGTGCTTTGTGGACTACCACCCGCTCCATAATGGGACGCGACCGGGGACCGAAGACGCCTGCGACCCAGACCACCATCGACAAATACATGGTCACAGACCAGGGGAGTAGGCATGAGGGTGCAGAGGGCCACCCCCCTGCCCATGGAGACCTCAGCACCATCCTCCAAGCCATCTCGGCCTCCCAAACCTCAGTGGAAAACAAAATCGGGGAGGTCCGAGTGGATATGGCTCTGATCCGGCAAGACCTCCGCAATGCGATGGCCCGGATTACCGAAGCAGAATTCCGTATATCCTCGGTCAAGGACGACATAACCAGCCTGAAAGAGCAAGTAGTCCGCCTGCAGTCTCAGTCCAAAGAACTTCACAGGAGGGCAGAGGACGCCGAGAACCGCTCTACACGCAATAATCTGCGCCTGGTGGGATTTCCGTAGGGAGTAGAACGCGGCCCGATGGAATCCTTCATTGAGGTCTGGATCAACTCCTGGTTACCAAGTGGCACGCTCTCCACCTGGTTCGCCGTGGAACGTGCACACCGCTCCCTGGCTCCAAAGCCTCCTCTGGGCGCGCCGCCCCGGCCCATCATCGCACAGGTCCTTAATTTCAGGGACAGAGACCTCATCCTGCACCACGCTCGTTCCCAGGAACCCATCACCTTCCAGAATCATACGATTATGATATTCCCGGACTATACCAGGGAGGTCCAGTCCTTAAGGCGTTCCTACAGGGACTTAAAACAGAAACTGCACACCCTCAATCTGCAATATCGACTCCTCTTCCCAGCCAGGCTGCAAGTGGTTTTCCAGGACAAATCATACTTCTTCGACAGCCCCGAGGCGGCTTGGACCTGGCTGACGGAAGAGCGCCCCCTTCGGCTTAAAACCAAGTCAATGGCGCTGGGATCCCAGGCCTCAGACGCTGGCGGCTTATCCCCACGGTCCAGACGTACTCAGTCCTACAGAGGCGGGAAAGTACGCAGAGCCAAGTCAGACTCCCCAGGGCCCGGGTCTTCAAGATCAAACTGCCAGACCACCCCGTCGAGGCCTCACCATTCTCAAGGGGCTCGCACCCCAGTTCCCTCACCTACGGGCCGCTCTTCACCTGGGATCCTGACTGTCAATTCCGCGGACTCTGACCTCTCCCGCAGTCCAAATATTCCTGCTTGACGCTCCACAAGATGTTCACTGCAGTGCCGGGACGGCGAATACACTTGGCTGAAACCTACCCTGATCAGATGTCTCTGCTGATGTCACCTTTAATCCTTCATCCCGAGGGGTCCACCACGCCTCACTGACTCTAAGCGTTCCAGTTTAGTTGCTTCTATTGTTAAGGGCGACAGATGCTTCCGTTCCCGAAGTATAGGGTGGGGGGTGGTTGGAGGGGAGTTGGGGCCGTTGCCCCGTGTTTTTAGTTATTTTGCATTCTCAGGCATGCACCATCACAAACCTTCACATGGATCGAACACTACCTTGCTTCGGCGCAGCTGCGACCATCCTGCATGGCGCTTTCTTCTCTGCCTTCAGGACGCGCACCGTGCAATAAGCTCTCCCAGCACTACCGGTTTCTCTACGCACCCACGACAAAATGACACACCACGGTACCCCGCTCCGCGTCCTGTCGTGGAACGTTAATGGCCTATTAGATAGAATCAAACGCACAGCAGTCCTGTGATACTCCCAGAGACATAATCCCGACATCCTCCTACTCCAAGAAACCCACCTCCTGGGCAATCTCTGTCCCTTCCTTGCCAGATACGGCTTCGACAGAGTCTGGCACCCTGGCTTCACGAGGGGCTCTCGTGAGGTTGCTATCCTACTAAGGCGCAACTTCCCCTTTGTGCCCTCCCAGGTCATGAGGGACCCGCTCGGGCGCTTTGTCGCCCTCTCCGGATCCCTAGGCGAAGGCACCCTAAACGTCCTCTCCGCTTACGTTCCAAACGCTACCCATGCACAGACCCTACACTGCTTAGGCGACGCACTTGCCTCTATAACCCCAGGAATTACGCTACTAGGAGGGGATTTCAACGCCGTCATGCAGCCAACTCTCGACGCCATGGGGACTCCCACCCCTGCTCGCACCTCTCAAGCCAAGCTACTTACCGATTGGGCTGCAGCTGTGGGGCTCTGCGATATCTGGTGGATCTGGAACCCACGAACATCCCTCTACACTCCCACATCTGCAGCTCACCGCAGTCACTCTCGTATTGACCTGTTATTCACGAGAGTTCACGAAGACCTGTTATTCACACCTGCCCCTGAGTGCACAAATGTCAGAGGCATCAACATCCTCCCTTGAGGCATCTCCGATCACTCACCGCTGCTCCTGACCATGGGGGGGGCCATCCACCACTCTTTGTCCGATGTGGAGAATGAACGCAAATTCAGAGTGGCTCTCCAGGCCGATGTGGAGGGGTACTTTCTTGAAAACCAGGACTCCGTCCCCTCTCCGGGTAGTTTAAGGGAGGCAGGCAAAGCCACGGCCTGTGGACACGCCAAGAGTCGCCTCAAGGCCCAACGGTTGACCAGGGACAGCAGGCTCACGTTCCTGGAAGCCCAAGCAGCCTGTCTGGAAAAAACCGCCGGTGGCTCGCCCAATGACTCCCACCTGCGCCAACTGGCATTAGTGAGAGACGAGATCAAACAGATCTCGCTGGATTCGGCGAAGCTCCTTTGGAGGTCCTCTGTATCCCGTGTCTACGGGTGGGGCGATAAAAACGGGAAGCTACTACATAGGTTGACGACCTACCCCCTAGCATCCCGGATCATCCCAGAGATCCGTGATTCGATGGGTCATACTCACCGCGCTCCTCGAGCCATAGCTCAAACTTTCGCAGATTTCTCCTCCCAACTCTACGCTACCCAAAACCCTGAATCATCACTGGCAGAATTGATCGGCCGAGAGGACCTCCACCTTCCCGCGCTATCGACACTCGAGTCCGATGGCCTAGAGGGTCCGATCTCTCACGAAGACATACAGGGAGCCATCTCGCTGGTCGCAACCGGCAAGACTCCAGGCCCGGACGGATACCCACAGGAATACTATTCCACCTACAGAGACATTATCACCCCTCACTTGGCTGCACTGTATGAGGCTATTGAGAAAGGCTCCTTTCCTCCAGAGATGGACACAGCCACCATAGTTCTCATTCCCAAGACACAACCTCCCTCCCTGAGGTGTGCGGACTATCGTCCCATCTCCCTGATTAACATAGAGTTCAAAATTTTTGCCACGGTCCTCGCTCAGCGCCTTAAACCTTATCTCGGTCGACTGGTCCATCCGGACCAGTGCGTGCTCATGCCGGCGCGGGGCACCCGGCTCTGCCTTCGGCGCCTCCACGTGGCTTTGGCCAACCGGCACATACTCACCCCCTACCTGGCACTTCTCCTAGTCGACTTCGTGAAAGCCTTTGATTCGGTCGACTGGGGCTACCTGGGGGATGTCCTGAGGGTTTTGGGCCTGGGCCCCAAGTTTCGTCATATGGTATGGGTCCTATACTCTAAACCAACCACGCAGGTACAAGTCAATGGGGTACTCTCCGATATCTTTTCTATAGGCAGAGGGATACGGCAGGGGTGTCCCCTCTCACCCCTCCTCTTCGCCCTGGCCATGGAGCCCCTGGCCAACTTGGTTCGCTCTGACACTCAGATCCGGGGCTGGCGATGGGGGGGGTCTCTCATGAGGACAAAATTTCGCTCTATGCGGACGATGTCCTGTTGTTTCTCACTGATCCAGTCCATTCTGGCCCTCGCTGCCTGCAAATCCTACACACCTTTGAGCAGATCTCCGGTCTGCGGCTAAATCCAACCAAATCCACGTTGGTCCCCCTACACATTTCCAGAGACTGCTTTGATTGGCAGTCCACTATTCCTATCGGTCGGCAGTCTTTCAAATACCTCGGAATATGGGTTGCCCTGCTGCCAGACTTGGCCTGGGCTCTTAACGTCACCCCTCTAATCACTAAAACCAAGCAGGACCTGCTGAAATGGGGAAAACTACCTCTCAACCCACTGGGGCGCATAGCCCTATTTAAAATGATGATTCTCCCCGGTTTCTCTACATTCTCCAGAACATACTGCATCTCATCCCCCGCACCTAGTTTCGAGGCGTAGATGGTCTTGTCATAAAATTCCTATGGAGTGGTCGACGTCCCCGTATGGCCCTCCACCAATGCCAAATCCCTCCCTTTGATGCACCACTGCAGCAGTAGTATGAAGCTTGAAGGTGGCCCTCAACAATGGTCAGCGCCTGGGGAGCAAGGTGGACGTTTATCAATAGATAAGTGGTGTGAAGGTGCAGTAGAGCAGTCATCATCATTGGTCATCCTGTAGACAGTGCATTCGGTGGGCATCAATTGAGCAATGATGTGAGGGTGCAGCAGGGTAGCCCCATCAGTAAGCAATCTCTGGGCGGTGTGATGTTTGCTTATCCATGCAGCAGTGATGTGCAGATGGGTGGTCTCACCAGGGGTCAGTCTCTGTTGGCAGTGTGGTGGTTGTTTATTAATACAGCAGTGATGTCCAGGTGCAGTAAGGTGGCCTCATCAGGGGTCAGTCTCTGTTGGCAGTGTGGTGGTTGTTTATTAATACAGCAGTGATGTCCAGGTGCAGTAAGGTGGCCTCATCAGGGGTCAGTCTCTGTGCAGAGTGGTGGTTATTTATCAATACAGCAGTGGTGTGAAGGTGCAGTAAGGTGGTCTCACCAGGGGTCAGTCTCTGTTGGCAGTGTGGTGGTTGTTTATTAATACAGCAGTGATGTCCAGGTGCAGTAAGGTGGCCTCATCAGGGGTCAGTCTCTGTGCAGAGTGGTGGTTATTTATTAATACAGCAGTGATATCCAGGTGCAGTAAGGTGGCCTCATCAGGGGTCAGTCTCTGTGCAGAGTGGTGGTTATGTATCAATACAGCAGTGGTGTGAAGGTGCAGTAAGGTGGTCTCACCAGGGGTCAGTCTCTGTTGGCAGTGTGGTGGTTGTTTATCAATACAGCAGTGGTGTGAAGGTGCAGTAAGGTGGTCTCACCGTGGTCAGTCTCTGTTGGCAGTGTGGTGGTTGTTTATTAATACAGCAGTGATGTCCAGGTGCAGTAAGGTGGCCTCATCAGGGGTCAGTCTCTGTGCAGAGTGGTGGTTATTTATTAATACAGTAGTGATGTCCAGGTGCAGTAAGGTGGCCTCATCAGGGGTCAGTCTCTGTGCAGAGTGGTGGTTATGTATCAATACAGCAGTGGTGTGAAGGTGCAGTAAGGTGGCCTCATCAGGGGTCAGTCTCTGTGCAGAGTGGTGGTTATGTATCAGTACAGCAGTGGTGTGAAGGTGCAGTAAGGTGGCCTCATCAGGGGTCAGTCTCTGTTGGCAGTGTGGTGGTTGTTTATCAATACAGCAGTGGTGTGAAGGTGCAGTAAGGTGGTCTCACCAGGGGTCAGTCTCGGTTGGCAGTGTGGTGGTTGTTTATTAATACAGCAGTGATGTCCAGGTGCAGTAAGGTGGCCTCATCAGGGGTCAGTCTCTGTGCAGAGTGGTGGTTATTTATCAATACAGCAGTGGTGTGAAGGTGCAGTAGGGTTGTCTCATCAGGGGTCAGTCTCTGCTGGCAGTGAGGTGGTTGTTTATCAATACAGCAGTGATGTGAAGGTGCAGTAAGGTGGCTTCATCAGGGGTCAGTCTCTGTTGGCAGTGTGGTGGTTGTTTATTAATACAGCAGTGATGTCCAGGTGCAGTAAGGTGGCCTCATCAGGGGGTCAGGCTCTGTTGGCAGTGTGGTGGTTGTTTATTAATACAGCAGTGGTGTGAAGGTGCAGTAGCGTTGTCTCACCAGGGGTCAGTCTCTGTTGGCAGTGTGGTGGTTGTTTATTAATACAGCAGTGGTGTGAAGGTGCAGTAAGGTGGCCTCATCAGGGGTCAGTCTCTGTTGGCAGTGTGGTGGTTGTTTATTAATACAGCAGTGATGTCCAGGTGCAGTAAGGTGGCCTCATCAGGGGTCAGTCTCTGTGCAGAGTGGTGGTTATGTATCAATACAGCAGTGGTGTGAAGGTGCAGTAAGGTGGCCTCATCAGGGGTCAGTCTCTGTTGGCAGTGTGGTGGTTATTTATCAATACAGCAGTGGTGTGAAGGTGCAGTAAGGTGGCCTCGTCAGGGGTCAGTCTCTGTTGGCAGTGTGGTGGTTGTTTATTAATACAGCAGTGATGTCCAGGTGCAGTAAGGTGGCCTCATCAGGGGTCAGTCTCTGTTGGCAGTGTGGTGGTTGTTTATTAATACAGCAGTGGTGTGAAGGTGCAGTAAGGTGGCCTCATCAGGGGTCAGTCTCTGTGCAGAGTGGTGGTTATTTATCAATACAGCAGTGGTGTGAAGGTGCAGTAGGGTTGTCTCACCAGGGGGTCAGTCTCTGTTGGCAGTGTGGTGGTTGTTTATCAGTACAGCAGTGGTGTGAAGGTGCAGTAAGGTGGTCTCACCAGGGGTCAGTCTCTGTTGGCAGTGTGGTGGTTGTTTATTAATACAGCAGTGATGTCCAGGTGCAGTAAGGTGGCCTCATCAGGGGTCAGTCTCTGTGCAGAGTGGTGGTTATTTATCAATACAGCAGTGGTGTGAAGGTGCAGTAAGGTGGTCTCACCAGGGGTCAGTCTCTGTTGGCAGTGTGGTGGTTGTTTATTAATACAGCAGTGATGTCCAGGTGCAGTAAGGTGGCCTCATCAGGGGTCAGTCTCTGTGCAGAGTGGTGGTTATTTATCAATACAGCAGTGGTGTGAAGGTGCAGTAAGGTGGTCTCACCAGGGGTCAGTCTCTGTTGGCAGTGTGGTGGTTGTTTATTAATACAGCAGTGATGTCCAGGTGCAGTAAGGTGGCCTCATCAGGGGTCAGTCTCTGTGCAGAGTGGTGGTTATTTATCAATACAGCAGTGGTGTGAAGGTGCAGTAAGGTGGTCTCACCAGGGGTCAGTCTCTGTTGACAGTGTGGTGGTTGTTTATCAATACAGCAGTGGTGTGAGGGTGCAGTAAGGTGGCCTCATCAGGGGTCAGTCTCTGTTGGCAGTGTGGTGGTTGTTTATTAATACAGCAGTGATGTCCAGGTGCAGTAAGGTGGCCTCATCAGGGGTCAGTCTCTGTTGGCAGTGTGGTGGTTGTTTATTAATACAGCAGTGATGTCCAGGTGCAGTAAGGTGGCCTCATCAGGGGTCAGTCTCTGTGCAGAGTGGTGGTTATTTATCAATACAGCAGTGGTGTGAAGGTGCAGTAAGGTGGTCTCACCAGGGGTCAGTCTCTGTTGGCAGTGTGGTGGTTGTTTATTAATACAGCAGTGATGTCCAGGTGCAGTAAGGTGGCCTCATCAGGGGTCAGTCTCTGTGCAGAGTGGTGGTTATTTATCAATACAGCAGTGATGTCCAGGTGCAGTAAGGTGGCCTCATCAGGGGTCAGTCTCTGTGCAGAGTGGTGGTTATGTATCAATACAGCAGTGGTGTGAAGGTGCAGCAAGGTGGTCTCACCAGGGGTCAGTCTCTGTGCAGAGTGGTGGTTATGTATCAATACAGCAGTGGTGTGAAGGTGCAGTAAGGTGGCCTCATCAGGGGTCAGACTCTGTGCAGAGTGGTGGTTATTTATCAATTCAGCAGTGATGTGAAGGTGCAGTAAGGTGGCCTCATAAGGGGTCAGTCTCTGTGCAGAGTGGTGGTTATTTATCAATACAGCAGTGGTGTGAAGGTGCAGTAGGGTGGTCTCACAAGGGGTCAGTCTCTGTTGGCAGTGTGGTGGTTGTTTATTAATACAGCAGTGATGTCCAGGTGCAGTAAAGTGTCCTCAACAGGGGGTCAGTCTGTGCAGAGTGGTGGTTATTTATCAATACAGCAGTGGTGTGAAGGTGCAGTAGGGTTGTCTCATCAGGGGTCAGTCTCTGTGCAGAGTGGGGGTTGTTTATTAATACAGCAGTGATGTCCAGGTGCAGTAGGGTTGTCTCATCAAGGGATCAGTCTCTGTGTAGAGTGGGGGTTATTTATCATTACAGCAGTGGTGTGAAGGTGCAGTAGGGTTGTCTCATCAAGGGATCGGCCTCACAAAGCACTTTCACAATTTTGGATTCATCTTTGGAGCACTGGATGAAGGTGAAGGAAGGCAGCAATCCTCCGGGGTCAGTTTCCAGGGGTCTGCCTCGACCTGTGCTGTCTCTGTGGTCACTAACAAAGAACGTGCAGAGCAAGAAGGACCTCATGGAAGGTCACACACTGGACGTGACCTCGCGGCTGTCAGTCTCTGGTCACGGTGCAGACCACGCCAAGTTGCGATGCTTAGTCCCTTTGTTGACCCACAGCCTGCACAATTTTCCATGGTGTTTACCATAAGACATCTCTTGTTGCAGACTTCCTGCCTGGGGCAGCATGCGGTGTGCAACACTGAGCCCTTTCAAGCCAGGAAGCCCTGTCAGCGGTGTTCGCTGGAGTATCAGCGGCTGGTCAGGAGCGCTAAACAGGCTCTGGTCAGCAGCAGTCCTCATCAGATTCCACCTAGAGGCTCGTGCACTGGGGCTCTTCCGGCACGCATAGGTTCACAGTTCTTGCTTTGTGTGTATATGGCCCATGTGTTCTCTGTTCACACTGTGTGCATATGGTATATAGGTTCTACTTTGATGCATAGGGGTCAATGGTTTATCTGTTCATGCCGTGCTATATATGATCCTTAGGCCCTAGCTTTGGATATATAAGGCCCTACACCCTTTACTCTGGATCAGTACAGCCATCTATTTTATGTTCATATTTTATGTGCCTAAGGGTCCATATGCTCTTTTTCTTGGTTTCGGTGTATAAAGACTCATGGGTTCATTGCTTGTTGCCGATGCTGAACAGCATTGTCAAAAAAAAGCACAATGTGTATGCATCATGATGCTATGAGGGGTCATTGTGATGCGTTGTCATGCATGCATGCTCATATGGCATGACGCAGCTGCCATTTCTATTTTATTCACTGTAAAATTACAAAAATAAAAAAGAATGAAATTCGCCCAAAAGCATGCTTTTAAAAAGGAGCGGCTAGGCAACCAATTGCAGCTGTGGGAAATACAAACAAGGAAATACATTTTTTGTTTTTTTGAAAAAGATGGGATGATGTGAGGCAGGGAGAAATAGTGGAGCAGGCAGGATAATATGCCTAAACGTGGAAGAGGAGAAAGGGATCCTAAAAAAAAAAAAAAAAAAAAGATAAAAAAAAATAGAAAAACTGAGGCAGACAGGGAAGGGTGGGGAAGCAAGCAGGGTTGTCAGGGAGAAAGCAGCCCACAGGGGAGAGAGGAAGAAAACACATACACTCCCACGGAGTTCTAAAGGTAAAAGAAAAAAGTAGTCCCATGAATGTGAGTAGTAGAAGGCTACAAGTCATCCAGTTAAAAGGATCTTAAAGGAGCGGTGCTCCAGGGGAGGGGAAAAATGCAACAAGGGGGAAGAAAGCAATTAAAAAGGATGTAAGCAAATGTGATTGACAAGTAAACCAACCAATGTTTAGCAATGGCCTGACCCTAAGCCCACTGTAAGGGTTGATGTTATTCACAATAGGGCTTCGGCAATAGACATCTCAAAACTGTCCATAGGTGAGATCTACAAAGGAATGGCCACGTGGACCAGTGTTATACAATGGACTTTCAATCTCTGGGCTTTCACTTATACTGAAAGCACTTAAAAATCCTTGTAATATGGGAGCCAGAGACTACAGGGCTTAAAAGAAGGAGTTGAGCATTTTCAGGAGAAAAAGTGAAAAAACGCATACTATAACTGCTACAACCCAGAGTTTCAGATTTTTGTCCTTAGACCAAATTTTTTAACTTTTTCTCAACGCTAGTATTTGACTTTCAATTGCCCTGTTGAGTCTCTATGCCCTTTTTAGGTCTCGCCTGAGCCAGCGCATGCGTTGCTCGGAGAGACATTTTGTAAGCGGGTTTTCACAGTGCTACCACAGGCTTTTTGGTGGCCTCAAGCTTGCGTGCACACGCGCAGCCGCCATCTGTCTTTCCTCCTGGCCGCCTTGCTCGCGCTCACTTTCGTGCGCACCATTTGCTTGTTAAGTTTGTATTAGTGCTGCTTCACATCCGCAGCGCTTCTTCACACAGCATTGCAGCGGCACGCCTTTCATTTTTTCGGCACGGAACCCATAGCCCTTTACACTTATGCCACTTAAGGTCTCTGCTGCTGGGCTTTAAAGTCGCTGCCTCAAACCCCCCCCAGCAAACAGGGCAGGCTTCCGAAAATAACAATGAGCTCAAGCAAGCAGAGCGGCGGAAGTTCGAGCAGACCATAGACACGGAAACTAGCTCAGCTCACCAGCTGCTGCAGACAGAATGATTTGGTGGCCATGCTAAAATTTCATTTTTCCAAAAAAGCTACCAAATGTAATGCAAAATTAAACGTTTAAAAAAAATACTTTTAAAATAATAATTTACAGAGTGCTATGTTCGTGAATATATAACAAAACTTAAACTAAGTGAACATTACAAAAATAATTAAATGTATTTAGAAAACGGATTTAAAAATCCTCTGTGTTAGTAAATACTTCTATATTAAATTAACAGTTAACCTAATTACGCTCTCTGTCAGCAAGCTCCCGTGCAACATAGCCATGTAAGGTCCACCGCTTGTCTCTCTTCTATGTCTACAGCTCTTCCTAGGCTGGAAACTGATGTTTTCTCCTCTCCTCTCAGACGCAGCTTCACCCAGGGCTGTGATGGTAAGGGTTGTGTAGTATATGTTACCTTGGGGAGCAATATTGCCCGAGTGGTGAGCTGACAGGCCAGGGGTGAAAGGCTAGACAAGAGGCGTCCTCGCTGTAACCAAACTTCCTCCAGCCTGGGCCCTTGTGGTGGGATCCTGGAGTGTACCTTGGGCAATGAGCTTTAGCACCTCAATCTAGGCACTACGTACTCCGATACTGGTTCAGTGGCTACACACTGAGGCCACTGGAAGTTTGCAGGAGCCTGTGTACGATTTGTAAAAGACAAGCCTGCTCATACACTGCCGACTTCTGCAGCTCAGCGTGAATCAGGCTGTGGTGCATCAACTCCTGGGGGATGCTGGGCACACTCCTCACTTGATTACGGGGACTGAAGTCCCCCACGGACCACAGGAGTACGAGCTCACCGCACTTGAAGTCCACATGCGTGACTCGAACTCCCAAGCCACCCAGCCCACAGTGCCTATCCTTCCATGCTTCTCACATCACCTCATCCTGTCAGTGTACCCCTAGATACCCACGCCCTGTACACACCAGTGCCCCAGCTCCTCACACTCAAAACCCCAGTGCGTTTTATATAGACCCGGTCAAGCTCACAGCAATCTCTCAGGCAGGGAGGAATAATTTACAGAGAACATTTGTATTATAGCAGGAGCATCTGAAGCACAAGGGGCTGTTCCTAAAACAGTGTCATGCGAGGGTTCGGTTGTTAAACAGTTTATGCATTAACATACCGTATCATGACCCTTTTGAAAGAACCAGGTGGAAGACGAAGGACATTAAGTATTATGTTATTTAATTGTCGATTCCATACTTCAGCCATTTGTATAGCTACATAGTACCCTCAAAATCTGGCAGCTGTTAATTCACCCCTAATAACCGTTTGCTACTCGCATTATAAATCACATACTATTTCCCAACCTCTTCCCTCCCGTTGTTCATATACCCCGCCTCCCAAAACCAGAAAAAACCTATAACAACCATTTAGAACAGGCAGGCAAAAGTTGCCAACATTCCCCCAAAAAACCACTAAGCATTTTTTATATTAATTTTTTTTATGTTTGTTCACTGATACATAATTTCATCTTAATTATAGACAAGGTAACAAAAATGCTTATAACACTTTTTTTATTATAACTTTGCAAGATGCTGCACACAAGCCACACTACTCTACAACATAGTTTAAACACATTAGCAAAGCCAATAGCTCTGGCTAAGCACTTATGAGGTCCCAAAGGCGAGACCTATTGGCTTTGCCAATGCTTGTTGGAACTGCTGTGGGGTTCTAGCAAACTTTAAGACCCTGTGGCTTTTATATCATGGTATCATTCTATTACCATTCTTTCATTTATTCAGAGGTTTTATGGAGCGCAAACTAGACCCAGTGGGTGTCAGAGTGCTTTACATAACAACAGTTATAGTATTTATTTGGGAGGAATAATAAGCGCATGGCTACCTACGAGGTGTCCTGACGCTAGAAGAAGCAATGCAGACAAGAACAAAATAAAGGGAAAATATACCTAGAAGGTAAGAAGAACATAAAAAGCTGGCGAGTAAACAGCCATGTTTTATGGCTCTTCGAAATGCCATTAGCGGATCACGATTCCTAAGATGAGCGAGGAGAAGGTGCCAATGCTTGTTGCTTGTCTGCCATAACAGCATGAGTCCGGCCACTCATGCGGGAGTGAGGGACCTTAGGGCCCGAAAGCAACTGAGCATTAGAAGTCCCACGAGAACAACCAGGTGCATCATGAACCAGTTGCCACTGAACACAAACCGGATCAGAACAATGAAAAGCTTTAAAGGTAATGCACATGGATTTAAAAGGGTACATTTGGAAATGGACAACCAATGTCAGGGATTGAACAGGCTTCAGCACAGGGCTGCTGAGTGACACTGAGCAGCAGTGTTCTGAATCCTCTGAAGTCTATGTATCAAATAGGAGGGTGAGCAATAGTCCAGGCGGCCAAAGAGAGCAGTCTACACAACAAAAAGACTGACCAATGGCGTTGCAGGGAGGGAAACGAATCCCTCCAGGTCAGTGTTTCTCAAACTGTGGTTCGCGACCCACTGGTGGGTCGAGCAGATTTTTGGTGGGTGGGCAAAGTCCGAGCAATAAATAAAGATTCCTTTAAATTGTGTGCTTAACTTGTCACCTTGTTGTGCTTCAAAGACAGAGGTCACATGTCAGGCCATGTCTTCTGACAAACTGCTGCGGATTTGGTGTTTTTTTTCCCCCTGACTGCAGAGTGAGAGGAGTTTTTAAAGTGAATTATGTGACAATCTTGCTGAAGTACAGGAAATGTCAAAGGAAAGGCTGTAGTTTTTTGGCAACATACAGCAAAATGTAAATACCTGTGAATGAACTGTATGCATTCAGCAGTTAGGAAAGCTAAAAGGAAGCACATTTTTTTGTAATCTTAAAGTGTGCTGGAAACAGATTTTACTACAATCAAAAGAAATCAAGACACTTTACTTGGAGATATACAGATGATAAATATTTACAGAAACCTGATTTCCACACATTATCATGTGTGTACTAAATATTTTGATCAGTTAAACTGTTTGTGCAAAGTTAGCGGCCTTTTCAATGGAAAATGTGCTGTCTGTAAATGACAATGTGCTACCACATGAAGCTTTAGTCACATTAAAAAATCGCCCCTCCTCATGTCCATTAAAGGAGGGTGGGTCGCAAATGTTTGTTGTTCTGAAAAGTGGGCCATGGTTCTAAAAAGTGTGGGAACCACTGCCCTAAGTCGCTTAGGAATGGATTCGATGTTGGTATTACTTCTGGTTTTCATGATTTTTTTCTTGAGAACATTTTGCATGACTTTTGCATAAATGAGCAGTGTGCAGTAATGGCGGCTTGGATGACAGCTGGCGTGGGTGGCCCCTCACTCATTCTGAAGTGCTCTTTAGCCATATTAGGGGGGTTTGGTAGGCACTGAGATAAATATGTTTCTAGCCCTCTTGCTTTTATTTTTGTATTCTTTAGCCTTAGTTACATAAAGTATCATAAGGTCTTGAGTATATTATCTGTGCCATTTACTTTCCAATTGATGGATTCCTGATTTGCTTTTGTAAAGGTCAGGAGGATTAAACCATGGGTTGGTTTTTCCTCTAATGGTCTTGGACTTTCTGAGCAGCGGGATTGTGGCATCAAGTGCTTTCCTTAAGAAGGTGCATGGAAAGATTTTGTAGGATGTTGATCTGGAAGGAGGACAGAAACCTGATGGGGTCTGAGTGGCTTAGGTATGTGACAATTAGGACTCCCGGCTTTATGGTATATATATATATATTTTATTTTTTACATTTCCGCCTGTATTTATCCATATTTATTTTTGGGCCATTTTATTGGTATTTATCCAAATGTATTTTATGGTTTGAGAATAAATGGAGTCGTAAAATGGTATATTTCCACATTTAATTAACTGATAAATATTCACTCATACTTTGATGCACGTTGCATTTTAGCAAAGTAAGCAGCCAAATATATCAAAACACTACACCGACAGGTAAATATTAGCATTATATACAATTATATATTAGCATATGCCAGTATTTAAGGGAATCTCATCTTGTTTTTAAATCCACTGGGTGCCTATCTGCTTAGCAGTTGGTCCTGAATTCACGAATAACAAAAAGGAGAGTCACTCACAGGAAGCACAATTTTCTGTACTCAGCGGCGGCCATCTCAGGTAAACACGGTAGGCGGGGCAGGGCACAGCAGGGGGGGAAGCCGACGGACTACCGAATAGGTATTATTTATTTATTTAATTATGCCTATTCCGTTGTCCGTCAGCTTCCCCCCCGCCGCGCTCTGCTCCACCGCCACCACGTTTACCTGAGGTGGCCGCCGCTGACTGTATTTTTCTGCTTTTAAAAATAAATACAGACAGGAAATAGACTGTTTTCTGTCTGTATTTATCCATAAAAATCAGTAAAAACTATAACCTGAAAGCCTTAGGCACTTTGACAGGTACAAATGCAGGTGATGGACATTGTCTTGGGACGAGTACTGAGATAGGACAGGGTGTGGGCATCTGGAGGGTCACAGGCATAAGTGACATGGTGCAAGAACTGGGAGTAGAAGAGGGATAGTTGATAAGGCTAGGGCCGGGGCCGGACTGGGAACCGAAACCGGCCCTGGCAAACTGCTCGGCCGGCCCCCCTGGGGGGAAGAGGAGGGTGCGGCTGAGCTGTTTGCTAGGGCCGGTTTCAGACGATTTTGTTACAGGGGGCCGATATTGCCGGCCCCGGTAACAAAAACGCCCCAACCCTGGTGGCCCACCGGTGAAATGTCCGGTGCCCGCTACGGCCAGTCCAGCCCTGGCTAGGGTACAGTAAGGGGTGTAGGGGCAAGTGCCAGGCAGTGTGCACTGGAGGGTGGTATAGTGGCACAGTATAGGTAGGGCACTGGGACATATACAGATGTGATTATGCCATTGGATGGGCACAGACAGGTAATGGAGGGCACTGGAGAAAAGACGCACGTCTGACACCCATATCCTGATAGCGACAGATACTAATGGGCCACAGAGAGTACGCTCTGCACTGACATCGGCTTAGCAAAAACACATGCACCTATTTTACAGCCCCAGATTCAGGGAACTCTCCTTAAAACTGACAAAGACCCACGTCTCACCAGTAGCTCTTCAAGCCACAGGCAGCTCTGGCTGGAATCAGACCTGTTCCACGTTACTGTGCATTATGGCACATTCACTAGGGAGTCATCTGGGCTGGGGAAGCAGAGAGGAGGCGAGAAATGAGATCCTGCGGAAGGAATAATCATCATCATCACCGGATGGAGAGAATCAGGTTACTGCAGGAACCCTGGAGCAGACAGACCTGCAGTCCGAGAGAAGGCAGGCGGCCTGGTCCCAGACGGCAGACCTACATCATTCTGATTCAGCAGCTGACACACCTTACTCATGGAAGTTCTAAAATGTGAGAGAGCAGTGCAAGGCATGAGTCTTGTGAAAATCCATCAATAGACCAGTCCTAAAATAGGTCCCTTGATAGTGTGGACATAGGTATCACTTCTATTATAACATTGTTCTCCAAGGATTCAAGGCATGATGACAATTCAAGCAAGTGAATCTATGAAATATCCGGTGCCGCAGAGTGGAAAGTTATTAATGTTGAGAGGGTAGTGCAAGGAGCGAAGCTTGTGAGACTCGATCACCCAATCTGGTCCCGTCTTCCCTTTTGTATGCGAGTACAACAGTTCCAACCACTCGCCTCCCGTGATACCACAGACACAAACCTCAGACTTATGATCCACATGTTACTGAGCATGAAAGGGGGTCTTTTGGAGCTAGGAGGTATAAACCGATCCCCAGCTGTGCCCTTTTAAGCTAAGCGTATGTTTGAGAGAGGATGTTTGCGTGCCAGACAGATGTTTCATGGAAGGTTCCTTTGAACCTTGTGGCATGCATTGATCTCAAAGGCCAGACATAGAACCTAGCTGGAAGAGCGAGCAAGCGCCTTCAGGGTTGGATGTCAATTATTCTGGGGAAGGAGAAAATCTGGTGAGAGAAGGACCGAGTATTCCAGCGAAGGAAGCCCTCTTCTCTCAAATCATCATTGCTAAGAAGGCCAAGAGCATGAAACCTGGCTGGGGAATCACGAGTTCCCTTCTTCCTTGGATCGGGTGGGCACTAGGAAAGGCGGAAGAGTAGAAACATTAATCAAGTCACTTTGGCTTTCAGCTGCCCTTCTGCGCACACAAACAGTTTACCCCATACTTGGACCCAAGGGTACAGAGAACCTTTCATTGGGCAGCTGAATGAGTAAGGGAGGTTGAGCTTTGGGCTCCACCAACTAATAGTGTTTTGCCTTGGAAGATTGCTGTCTAGGGACTCCAGCCTGTTACAAAGCTGATCTCTTTGCCAGTGGCACCCATCTATTAGGTAAGTCCGACTTACAGCAGAGTAGTGGGCACCCTCCATAACAACTTGCACGGCTGAGGTGAGGACAAACCTGTAGTGCTGCATCCCCTTGAGTAATAGGACTACCTGCTGTACCAAGCCTGGGTTACTGCTGGCCGATTTCCAACTGACTTGGCCAAACAAAAACATATTTTTACCATCCTTAGTACTGCTGCAAAAGATAGAAGGCCCTTTCACCCCTCCTCTTGCCAGCTTATGTAGTTGTACTAGAGTTGATCCCAGCGGCAGCTTCGAGGCGCTTTTCCTAGCTCCTTCTGCACGAGGACTGTTACACAGCCATCTCATCTCGGTTTGAGGGAAAACTCTGAAAAACTGCAGTGCAAATCAATGCAAAGTAAACAGACCTCTGCAGGTGTGACCGCCATCTGATGCAGCTGGCTTGTGCGCATCAGTGAGTGGCCATGAGTGTTGGTCCTCTAGGGAAGGGAGCTCTGTTGACAAAAATGAAGTGTGAAAATCATCATCTGCGGCACCAGCTTCATTAATCTAACAACGATGCCCCTGCAGCTGGCCGCCCCTGCAGCTGGCCACCTCTGAAGCTGACCCTGGTCTTGTACATACCTTCAGAAGGAATTATGTCTCTGGATAAACATTAAAAAACATCCTGCTTGAGGTTACCATCGGGCATGTATATTTAATATACATTTGGGAGGGGAATGCCTCGCCCGTTTCCTTTTCCTTTTGTTTCCAGGACTTCAACTTGGCTTCCAGAAGTCACACTTGGGCTAATATTAAGCGATTTGCCCTCTGTTCTCTATCCAACGAGGAGCAATTTTGTGGGACTACACTTTCTGTTTAAGCAAGATATCTTTAGCCAGATTTGGGGGGGTCCTCAATCAGTTCTTGCTCAGCTTTCCCACCCCTGGTCATGGGACAGAGTAACACTCTTTCCTTCCACACCATTTTTTTCTATGCGTTTCACTACCAAATGACACACGGGCATTATTCCTTAGAACAGCAAGAACAGGACAAGAAAGGGGCAGATATTTCCAACTATAGGGGATAAAGAACCTGTGGCGACATGTTTCGGGTGAGCCTTCATCAGGAACAGTACACCCCAGATGAGAAACAGAAGAGCCACAAAAACTGCTCTAGGATGAGTCTGACACCCAACTACTTAAGTTGTTTGGAAGAACACAAGACAACAGTGCCACAACTGACACAGGCTATGTGGCTGGCCATAAAATTCCAACATCCCACTGCATGGAAGCCTGGAGGGATAACAAACAACAGACCTCACTCAAGTGCGGCTGGAAGGTAGAACCATTTGTCTCCCCCCTATCGCCACAAAATGGCACCCTAAGGAAAACCTGCATCTTACGAAGCACATCATCCACACTTACTCTGGCCAGTGAAAGGCTGAATAATCCTCTTCACCCTCATGAAGATTATCAACTTTGTAACCCCATAATCTCAGATACGAGCCCACCAATGGGAAGATGAAGGGGTAAGTGGTCAAGGAATCAATGAACTCTGGACTACAGCCGAATTAAATATTAAAAGGGGAGGGAGGAAGGCGCTTGAATAATTAATCGTCGTAATACGAATCGACGTTATGAATGGGCTTTGCCTTTCATAGAACAGATCTGTGTGTTGATAACGCACAGTCGCCCATAAATGTCTTCCCAGCTAGCCTTTTTATGGTGTGCATTGTCTGGAGAACTTGCATTTTTATTGCTCAACTTGTGCGTCCACTTTCTTACTCTGTATACTCTGTAGGAGCGTGTCAAACAACTGCCAAATAGACCATGCCCCGCGTACACACACACACACACACATCCTCCAAAGGAAACATTACGAAGGTAAATACAAGACTGGAAAGCACAACATTTGGTAGGCGGCCCTACGTGTCTTATCGGTGTGTGTAGCCAGCATTCACTTTTAATACCACGTTCAGCTCGCCACCCAGCGCCCGGCCACGTTCTAAGAGCTAAAGCCGAGACATTGTTTGCACAGGGGTCGGTTTTACCACATCCTCCGCTTGTGGGGGCAGTCTGAATGCCTGCCCGGGGAAGAGAGCTGGGTCTGTCTTTACAGCTAGATGTCTGTATACGTTTGTGTTTGTGTCTATTCGTGTCTGTGGGCTGTGTGTTTGTGTGTGGTGGGTGTGCCTCTTTATTTGGGTGTGTTTGCCCGAGTGTGTGCATTGTGTTTCTGTGTGGGCACTAATCTATACATATTAGTCTGTTTGTACGGAGGTGTGTGTATGTGTTCGTGCCTATTCATGTCTGTGTTGGTGTTTGTGTGTGGTGTGTGTGCCCATTTACTTGCGTATGCGTGTTTGTGTGTGGTGTGTGTGCCTCTTCATTCGTGTGTGTTTGCATTGTGTTTCTGTGTGGGCACTCATCTATACATATTAGTGTGTTTGTACGGATGTGTGTGTATGTGTTTGTGCCTATTCATGTCTGTGTAGTGTGTGTGCGCCTATTCACTCGCGGGTGCGTGTTTGTGTGTGGTGTGTGTGCCTCTTCATTCGTATGTGTTTCCTGAGTGTGTGCATTGTGTTTGTGTGGGCACTCATCTATGCATATTAGTGTGTTTGTAAGGATGTGTGTATATGTGTCTGTGCCTATTCGTGCCTGTGTGCGTGTTTGTGTGTGGTGTATGTGCCTATTCACACACGGGTGTGTATTTGTCTGTGGCGTGTGTGCCTATTCATTTGTGTGTGTTTGCCCGAGTGAATGCGTAGTGTTTATTTGTATGCGCGCCGCACTCATCAATGCATATTAGTGTGTTTGAAAGGATGTTTGTGTGTGTGTGTGTGTTTCTTTTCTAGATGTGTGTAGTTACCTATATGTGTGCCTGCGTTTGCACGGCCTAAATGCATTTTTGTTTGTGTGTCTGCGCTCGTCTTTATATACGAGTGTGTTTTTAAGGCGTCGCGTGAATAAATGTGTCTCTTTTCAGCGCCTGTGTGTGTATATGTGTAAGATTGTGTATTTGTTACGGCTACACTGTGAAATAAACATGTATGGAACTTGGCGACAATGAAAAATAAAAACAATACGACACTTGTTCCAGGTCCTCCCCAAGCCTTGTTTACTCTTAATGTTCCTTTCAACAGTGTCATTTCGTGCCTACAGATACCCACTTCGACGTGTTCCTGCCACGCATGGCATTCAGACTTTGTATGTGTAGTAAGCTTGTTCGTATTTACCCCTCCGCTGCTGCACGTCAGCGTAGAGTGAAACTTCCCCGCGGCCACAGATCACCTTTTTGGCCCACTGACAGCCACTGCGAGAAACTCTCATTGCTTTCAGCCTCAACTCTGGATCTCTTAATTGTTGCTGTTATAAACACCTGGAGGCGACTTATTTCAAAGCATAAACTATACAAGAGTAAAAAGCTGAACAAAAAATAAAAATACTCAAAAACAGAACATCCTGGGAAAACTTAACTCTCTGAGTGCAAGATTCAGTAAAACGTGAAATATAAACTGGAACGAAATCACTAACCTGGATTACCTGAACATAGCTCTAGCAAATCACTTAACAGATCCCAAAGGCGAGACCTATTGGCTATGCCAATGCTTGTTCCCTTGGTCCCTGTTTTTATCTTCCTCCTTCTTTCCTCCTTTTCTGTGTCTTTCTCTCTTGCTCTGGATCAAGGTCTTTTGAGGAAAAAGAAGTGCTGGTCCCCAAAAATTAGTACAGGTGGTCCCCACCTACAACCACTGGCCAAATTAAGCACTGATGACACAATGCCAGAGCTTGGTGCCAGGATGCCTGCAACTTACTGCATCAGAGTGCACATACGCAAGGAGTTATTTCCGGGGGCAAGATTCTTAATATGAACACTTTGAGGGGGACTTGTTGAAGTCTGGAAGCCACGTGTGAGTATTAAATGTCAGTAGTGTGCATATGTCTCAGAGGCACTTCTGATTGAATCCACGCCTTGGACTTCATTAACACAGACCCACACTGGTCCCACCAACAGCACGCGAGGTGCACACCAAAGGGCTGCGATGATGGGAGTCTTGTTGGACACTATGGGGGACATTTATTCCATGATACTTTTTTTAGTCTTTTGAGTTCTGCACTTCTATAAATTGCCTTTATTAGATGAGCGCCATTGGTCTCTCCTCTCACCAACAGGGACACTGATATGTATAAAAGAAGGTGGTGGTGGTGGTTGGAGGAGGGTCGGTGGGTGTTTGTGTGTACAGTATGAAAGCTGATGCACAGAGTGTAATATGCTCTTTAATTACTATTGTTTAGTGGGGGGATGGGGGCATAACTCATGGAAGGCAAACCCTTAAGTGAGCCATGCTGCCCCTCCTCACCCCCAACAACTATATTAGCTTTTTATATTCTGTAGATCTGCAGGTATGGTTTTTGCCATGGCATTTTTTCATGTGTATTTGTTTTAACAAAAAGTATTTAAACAAAAGCAGGATGCAAGGGGTTAAATGTGAATGCAAAATAAAAACCTTGCATAGCCGTCTTGCCTTTAAGGGGTGTTGCTTCCGTGTGTAAAGTGAGTGTGTAATGCAATCTGTGAAGAAGTAAACAATGATTTTCTCAAGCTACTTTGGTTAAAAAAAACGGGAATTTCGCCTTTGCATTGTAGAAATGAATGTGTGAATGTGCGTTTATAAGCACAGAGCCTCTAAATAACTCGAATTATTGGCCCAGTTACTCTCCCACACACACACAAAAATAGCAGACACCTCGTATTGAATATTGCAAGAAAAAGGAACAAGGCGCTCGTGAGTTATGCAGATGGTCTCTCGCAGCTGTAGGGGTCTCGTGTTTCGGTCGCTCCCGGGTGCTATGCAGTTACCCTAGCCATAATACCTGCGGTGAGAACTCAGACCTCTGGCCTCGGTCAGGATTCTTGGGGGTGGGCAAGATAAGCCGGATGCTCTGTGGCACCAAACAGAACAGATAACACCTGCAGAAATGTTTGAAACACTCATCACACCTCCCTGAGCCAGAGGTAAACATGGGGGTGCAGAGAAGTACAGAGTGGGGTTCGATTCCTTGGTGTGACGAGGACTGCAGGCACCAGTCTTCAGCAACCATCACTTAGCGGGAGTCAGTGGTCTTACTAAGGGTGCATCCCGGGGATCAGTTGGTCTTCGTAAGCATATATCAGTTACTAGGGATTCGTCAGTCTTCCTAACTGTATTCCTGTAACCGTGAATCAGTGAGTCTTCCTAAGACTGTGTCAGTTACAGTAGATCAGTCGTTCTTCCTAAGACTGTATTAGTTACCGGCAAGCAATCGATCCTCCTTAGTCTGTATCAGTTACAGGGGATCAGTCGGTCTTCCTACGACTGTATCAGTTACCATGAATCAGTCAGTCTTCCTAAGACTGTCAGTTACAGGGGATCAGTTGGTCTTCCTAAGACTGTATCAGTTACCGTGAATCAGTCGGTTTATCTAAGACTATCAGTTATGTGGATCAGTTGGTCTTCCTTAGTGAGTATCAGTTACAGGGTACCAGTCGGTCTTCCTAAGACTGTATCAGTTACCATGAATCAGTCGGTGTTCCTAAGAATGTATCAGTTACAGGGGATTGGTCGGTCTTCCCAAGACTGTATCAGTTACCATGAATCAGTCAGTCTTCCTAAGACTGTGTCAGTTACTGTGAATCAGTCGGTCTTCCTAAGACTGTTACGTGGATCAGTTGGTCTTCCTTAGTAAATATCAGTCGGTCTTACTAAGACTTTATCGGTTACCATAAATCAGTCAGTCTTTCTAACTGTATCAGTTACGATGAAGTCAGTCAGTCTTCCTAAGACTATATCAGTTACTGTGAAACAGTTGGTCTTCCTAAGTCTGTATCAGTTACCAGGGATCAGTCGGTCTTCTTAAGACTGTATCTGTTACTGTGGATCAGTCTTCCTAAGACTGTATAAGTTACGTGGATCAGTCGGACTTCTTAAGACTGTATCTGTTACTGTGGATCAGTCTTCCGAAGACTGTATCACTTACTGTGAATCAGTGAGTCTTCCTAAGACTCGGCTTTCCAAACCATCATATTAGCTTTGAGGGACTCTTCGCGCCTGTAGGCTGTTATGGTGGCTAGAAGGTCCTTGTCACTTAGTGAGACCATCACAGCAGCTCCAGCGGCCTTGTTAGACCCTTAGGGTGCCGCCATGTTGGATAAAATGACTCGTATTACTAATAACCCATCACAGTGGCAGAGGCCCTGTCGCCCACCATAGGCCATCACGTTTACTGGGAGAGTCACCAGCACCTCCATAATCTGTGACCCTAGCTAATGGACCCTGCTTGGGGTCGTAGGCTGCTTCAGAACACTAATACTGACTGCCGACCGTGTGGAAATGTGCTTCGGTGTGCCGGGGCACTGACTGTATGTCAATGGCACTGAGGGCCAACCATGGAAGTGCCCCGAGTTCTTCAGGACAAACCCATCACAAGCTTCCACAGCAACGTCACAATGTCACGTGATGCGACCTTAGATCGCACTTGTCCAATTCAATTGGAAGGGAGAACCCGCTCCAAAGGGAGCAATGAAGCCACCAGCCCCCCCCTAACACACACTTTAGCAGCTCACTAGACATTTCTGTATAATACAAACATTTCAATCAATCAGGGATTTGTGAAGCGCACTACTCACCTGTGAGGGTCTCAAGGCGCTGTGGGGAGGGGGGATTTGAGCAGCTGCGTCTCATCCGAAGAGCCAGGTCTTGAGGCATTTAAGGTGTTGTTTATGGTTCCTTTAACTTTGATCAGAGACTCCGGTCTCCAACAAGCTTCTAAAGATTACCTCTCGTAGTCGGAGGCAGGGGAGGGGAGGAAAGGAGCAGACATGGGGAGGATCTGGGATTGATGGATGCAGATAGGGCTTGGGTGGTGGAGGGAGGGATACATGGAGAGAAGATAAATGGATTGAGAGAAGGATGAATGGAAAATAATGAATGGATAGAAAGAAAAAATAGAGTGACGGATGAAGGAAGGATGGATGACTGAGGGATGAAAAATGAAGTAAAGGAGGAAAAAGATAACGAAGGATGGAGAGAAGAAAGGATGGACAGAAATAACGAAAGGGGATAGAATGAAGATGGGTGGATGGAAAAGACAAAAAGAAGGCTGAATGAGTATTGAAAAAAAGTACAGAAAGGATAGAAAAAATAAGGAAAGTGAGATGGAAAAAGAAAGAAGGACAAAAGATTGTCAGAAGAACGAAGAGGGAGGGAATGAAGGCAATTTCAGAATAACCTCAGGGGCGCTATCTCCTGAACAAGGGTTGGATTCGCTTGCCTCGCCCCTTTACTCAGAGCTATTGGGGACATGGCTCAAACTGGGGGTATTTTATTTTTCCAGTTACTCCCTTTTACATCATCATGTATAGTGCCTCAGAAACAAGGCAGGCACCAGGATGCTAAAAACTATTTTTCCTCCGAATAGCAGTTTCTTCCTGCTGTGTTTTCACTTCATCTTCTTTAGCAGCACGTGACACTATACAAAACATCACACAGACGGACACAATAGTCCAAAGACACAACCTTCCAAACACAAACAAGCGCACACTGGGTGCGCCAGCATGTACGAGTGCAGAGGCCCACAGGTGCAACAGGTACCACCTGGATGTCAGTTGCACAGCAGCACCTTCCACTAACAAACAACACACAACAGAACAACTTAGGCCACAGAGCACACATCCAGCACAACTCAGACATTGTGTATAGCATGTTATCATGGAGCTTGCAGCAGTACTAGCCGTAAGAATGAAGAATCACAACCTCCAACACAATACTTCACTTAGAACAATACACACAGTCCACACAGCTCAGCGGTAGCTCCACCGTAATGGCGGAGGAGAGTCGCCCCACTGCGCCAGCAGAGGGAAAAAAATGATAATAAAACAATTTTATTTTTCACTGGGTGACCCCATACGAGTCTAGGGCGGGGCCAGGCAATCCTCGATTGACAGCTGCAGGGACTGGGAGAAGTTGTGGTGGGCACTGTAAGTGCGCATGTCGTTTCGCCTGCCGTCTTAGGATGGACAAAAACCAACATGCACGCTTATTTTCCTTCAACACAGCTGTGTTGCACAGCAGGATGGAGATTAGGCACTGGCTTTCAGTCCCTTGGTGAATGCCTAACCAGGTCGCTCAAACCAATCCTGGTGCTGCTCTCAGGCTGGGTAATAGCATGAGAACAGCGTCTGAATTGAGTGGGGAGTCTGGGAGCCTGTGCTAGCCCATGGACTTCTGGGAGCAGAGGAGCACCGAGGTGGCCGGTAGCGGCAGGTAAGTCTTTTTTTATTATTTACCTCCCCCCACCACTCTGTATTGGCAGCCTCTACTGCTCAGCAGCACCGCATAGCTGAACCTCCCAGTGAACTCCAAATAACACAAAGCCCACTAAACCACCACACAAGTAAGATTTAAAGATATACTATGTAACACGCCGCCATCCTCTCAACTAAATCAGAACACATACCTTAACCTAGGCAATGAACATACCAGTCCTGCCAGGTGGCAACGACCCATCCAGCTATGTACAATAAAGGCGTACTCTACCAAACAAATACACACCAGCAGCACATCACCCACTCACACAATACTAATGAAAACAAACTGGTCTGTGAAAGAACCTCAAGACCAGGATGTGAAGGTATGTGGCCCGCCAGTGCTGCAAGGCCGTTCTAATGGCAATACAGCACTACACTAATAGTAACATTACAAAATGTGACATAGACCAGCCGTGGTTGGCATTAATGGGCATTGCCCTGCCATCCCTTGCTCACTTTGCCACTGGATTCAAGCTAGCCTGGCTGATGAGGGGTGTTACCCTGAAACCGGTCCCAGGATGCTTGTTTCCGGTCCAGGGAAGACATGGCTTGGCAGTTCGGGCTGGACTGTTCCCATGAGGCACAGGGTCAAGACTGATTTGCATGGGTGGGTCTGAACTGGGGTGGCGAAGTGAGCTAAAGAACGATGATGGATTCAACCCAGATCTGTGACTGGGGGTGAGTGTCTGAAAAGTTTCAGCGCTCTGTCCATCATCTCCTTGTGTTTGTTCTGTTCATCATGAAGGGAGAGGCAAAAACAGGAGATGAAACACAGAGCAGCTGGTAACAAAAGGGTACTTGCTGCTCTGTGATGAAGTTCACAGAATCTGTCCTTTTTTCTGGAGGGGGTTGTACTTTAAGCGTGGCCTGATACGCATGTGCTGAGCAGGCGAGGTCTACTTCGCCCAGGAGGCACAAGCTACACCAGTGACATCACAGTGCGGGGCGTGTTAAGTTGCAACGGGATATAGAGGTAGGGTGACCAGGCGTCCTGGATTTGCTGGGACAGTCCCGGTTTTTCACCAGTTGTCCTGGCAGATTTCAGGAAATTTAGCTCATGTCCCGGTTTTTACAGAGGGTTAACTGAAAACAGCGGGTGGTGACTTTTTATATTTTCCAAAGCAGAGATAGTTAGCAGTTGTTATAAGAAAGCATTTTAATTAACAGGCATCCTACTGGCATTAAAAATTGCATTTTACCTATGTTCTTACTGCCTCTTCTGTAATTATCTGGTGAGGAGCGCTGTCATTCTGTGCGTTCGGTTGAAGCTAAATAGTAGTCCTTCAATTTTTGGGAAATGTCACAGTTTTTGGCTTTAAAATTCTGGTCACCCTATCTATATAGAGGGTTTTATTGGGGCGTTTATTTCAGCGGCCCAGGGCATGGCTAACGTAGCTCCATTCATTTGAATAGCTGGGGAAGGGTATACTGATGTGGACAATGTGGGAGTGGAGGGGGAACCATTGTAGGGCATCATGGCTTTCGAGGCAGTCAGAGCTTGGAGGAGGAGTCCAAATGCTCCCTTCCATTTAAGTAAAGTGCGTGACTGCGTAAACGGCACGTGTGCGTGTCTTTATTTCTGCAGCTCAGCGCTGCATTTGGAATGTGTTGTTACATTTTAAAAGCTGATCCGCGTTGGAGTACACTGCCACGTAATAGGCAGGACAAGAACGTAACCACGAACGAAAGAAGGAATGTGCTGGCCCTGGGACAAGAAAGAAGACAGGTAGGAGCGTAGATATAGGTTTATGCTGCTAGCGTCTGTCATTGTCAAAGTATTAATACCATAACTTACGGTCCTGGACAGTGACTGAGTCCTGACCCTTTCCGTCACCCAAAGAATGCTTCTATAACATGTTTGGTTTTATTCATTTGTTAAGCGCTTGCTCAAGACATGTTGTCCAGAGGCTGCACGCATACCGTGTTTAGGTACACACAGTGCAGTGGACACTTTGATTTACAAACATCGCCAACAACCGAGTGAGACACGAAAGGAGCAAAGGGTGACTTTTTAACCCGTGTGTCTTCAGACTCTCTGAGTTATGACTTCTGTGTCTTTTAAAAACGATATTCATTCGAATCAATTGGGCTTGTAATTTCATTGTGTTCTTTGCCCTCTGCACTGCTGCACCAGGGCAGGGCCAGGCTAATATTTCCGAATGAGCCATAGCCTCATGGTCGAACTGGCCGTTTGATGGTGCACCAGTAAGCCCTAGGTAATTCCATTGCACGGCAGGCCCTATTCCCTCCATCTTACTGCTTCTCGGAGCACGATGCCATGGGTGGCACTGCTCTGTGATCTAAGGTGGTTAATAGAGCAGGGCCACCCTTGGCCTTTGGACTCACGTATGGCACTGATCTGCATGACTGTATACGAGCGCACGTGTGTGCACCGGCTCCTTCTGTATGGGTGCACGTGTTTGTCTTCGACAGGTGGGGTGGGACCAGGGCTTTAAGTGGGATGAAAAAACTGGGGGAGGGGTCTCTCAAAGGGGCGTGGCTTATGTAAGCTAAAAATCTGTGCTTAGCATAGTGTGCTGCCCGACTGGTATTGTGCTGTTTCTGTCATTGCAGCCAGATATATAATACAACAAGTAACATTACACCTACAGCAAGTCAGGACTGTTGGCATGGTCAATGGTTGTGAATTGCATAAGATAAATAAGCAACAACTATGGCTTTGTTGTATACAATATTGAAAATGCTTCAGTTCTGACATGATGAGGCTGCGAAACAACTATAGCGATTCTCTTTGAAGTTACATTGAAGGCAGTGAAGGGTGGGACTGCTGCAGATTTTTTTCCTTCACCCTAAGGGCAAAAATGGAGACCCCATAGGGAGCTGTCTCAGCAACTGCTTTGTAGAACGGCCAGTGCTGAGCACCGGCAGGACCCGGCCCACCTAAAGCCCTGGGTGGGACCCTAAAGAAGTGCGGCCAAGTAATTGCAAGCAATCCCCAGAAATTACCAGGGAGAGTATAGAGAAGGGTTCGCCTTGGATCTAAGAGCCCCATGGGCAAACTGTAGCATGAAAATGTTTTGCATTAAAAAAAAAAAAATCTGCAGGCATAATGTTAAAATATTACAACTTCACTTCAAAATTAAAAACAAAATGTAACTTGCAGGAGCGTTAATGAACAGAGAAACGTTCCTGCCCCCATTCTGGCAACAATGCCATTAGTTAGTGAAGAGGCAAGTCAGTTGTCATGTCCACCGTATTTGTGACGTACATTATCATTGCACATGAATCTATAACATATTCTATTTGATCAAACACAAGCAGGATTTTTGCAGTGCACAACCTGCATGTATGTCAAAGTGCTTTAAAATGCGATAATGAAGAAAAAGGAGGGTCGGTGAAACAAAAGGCTAGGCTCGAGGATCAAAGAGAAACTCGAGCTGAGCCAGAGCCAGGCACCTGACTCGAGCTGAGCCAGAGCCAGGCACCTGACTCGAGCTGAGCCAGAGCCAGGCACCTGACTCGAGCTGAGCCAGACACAGGCACCTGACTCGAGCTGAGCCAGACACAGGCACCTGACTCGAGCTGAGCCAGAGCCAGGCACCTGACTCGAGCTGAGCCAGAGCCAGGCACCTGACTCGAGCTGAGCCAGAGCCAGGCACCTGACTCGAGCTGAGCCAGAGCCAGGCACCTGACTCGAGCTGAGCCAGACACAGGCACCTGACTCCGAGCTGAGCCAGAGCCAGGCACCTGACTCGAGCTGAGCCAGAGACAGGCACCTGACTCCAGAGCTGAGCCAGACACAGGCACCTGACTCGAGCTGGAGCCCGACACAGGCACCTGACTCGAGGCTGAGCCCGACACAGGCACCTGACTCGAGCTGAGCCCGACACAGGCACCTGACTCGAGCTGAGCCAGACACAGGCACCTGACTCGAGCTGAGCCAGAGCCAGGCACCTGACTCGAGCTGAGCCAGACACAGGCACCTGACTCGAGCTGAGCCAGAGCCAGGCACCTGACTCGAGCTGAGCCAGAGCCAGAGCCAGGCACCTGACTCGAGCTGAGCCAGACACAGGCACCTGACTCGAGCTGAGCCAGACACAGGCACCTGACTCGAGCTGAGCCAGACACAGGCACCTGACTCGAGCTGAGCCAGAGCCAGGCACCTGACTCGAGCTGAGCCAGGCACCTGACTCGAGCTGAGCCAGGCACCTGACTCGAGCTGAGCCAGACACAGGCACCTGACTCGAGCTGAGCCAGACACAGGCACCTGACTCGAGCTGAGCCAGACACAGGCACCTGACTCGAGCTGAGCCAGACACAGGCACCTGACTCGAGCTGAGCCAGAGCCAGGCACCTGACTCGAGCTGAGCCAGAGCCAGGCACCTGACTCGAGCTGAGCCAGAGACAGGCACCTGACTCGAGCTGAGCCAGACACAGGCACCTGACTCGAGCTGAGCCAGACACAGGCACCTGACTCGAGCTGAGCCAGACACAGGCACCTGACTTGAGCTGAGCCAGACACAGGCACCTGACTCGAGCTGAGCCAGAGACAGGCACCTGACTCGAGCTGAGCCAGACACAGGCACCTGACTCGAGCTGAGCCAGAGCCAGGCACCTGACTCGAGCTGAGCCAGACACAGGCACCTGACTCGAGCTGAGCCAGACACAGGCACCTGACTCGAGCTGAGCCAGAGCCAGGCACCTGACTCGAGCTGAGCCAGAGCCAGGCATCTGACTCGAGCTGAGCCAGACACAGGCACCTGACTCGAGCTGAGCCAGAGCCAGGCATCTGACTCGAGCTTTCAGTGGCTCGCCCACCTCCAAGTGAAACCAAACCACTCTGAAGCTAGCGCGAGGGTGGATTCAGAATCCTATTAAACTAAAATGGGGGTCTAATCAGGGACTTTGTTTTGTTTTCAAATACGTTAACACAACCACAGGCGTGTTTTGCCTTGTTTGGCATTCCTAGTCGACCTACTTGACCTGTTTTGAGCGCAACGAAGTTTTGAGGGATGCACCGACCATGCATTGTAAATGTTATATTGACCAGAAGCATTCTCCCTAATCCGCCTCATATGCAGAACTGAGAGGGCAATGCGAATCCCAGGTTGGGTGGGACCGGTGATTCCGGCCTCCGTCACCTGCTTTGACGGAGTGCGAGAGCCGGGCAGGGCCGGGGGCCGACAAGGTCGCCAGCCCCGCTCTGGGGGCCCCACCTCCGCCCGCCGCCAGGCCCTCGTCTCCTCCGTCCGCGCCACGACCAGCTTAAGCCGCCATCGATCCGCGCTGATGGGAAACAGCAAAAGCTATTGACTTAAGAGGTAAATGTTAACGGCGATCCATACTCCGCTTAATGGGTCGTAAATCATGACGCAGCGTACAGCTTCCTGCTTGGAAAATGAGCGGTAATGGTCTGCATCCAGCGGCCCCGGCGCGGTGGCCGCCGAGGGCCGGGCCTGGCTGGGGCTCAGCCTGCGCCTGGCACCGCCGGAGGAGCCCCGGGAAGGAGCCCTCTAGAAGAAGACGAGGGGGCCTGGAGCAGGGCCCTGTCGGGGTCCATAGGCAGCCCATAGCTGCCAAGGTTTCAGATTGCTATGTGTGACATGTTCATAATTTTAGTGTACTTACGAGTGACATTTCAACAACTATGTGACGTTTTCTCGCAAGCAAAATAAAGCAATGGAAACGAGGAAACATATACATATCAGAAATGACGCCTTTTTGAACATAGAGAAAGTCTAATGTCTTTAAAAACTGCTGCAAAGCAGCAGAAATCAGGAGAGTGAGGTGCACGTTTTACAGCAAGAGAGGACGCTCGCTATATTAGACTTGACTATAATAATGCTCAATCAACTCTAACATGAACACGGTCTCCTCAGCTGCTGCCCATTCACAATAAATTATTAGTCAACAACCATCAGCTGACTCGGACTCGCTGCAGCCCCAGGAGACTGCACAGGGGAGTGAGGCCGAGTCTGGCACACGTAGTTGTTCTTCTAAACAAATGTAATGTAAAGTGTGTGTGTTCATGGTAATATAATCTGTTTGCGCTGCGCCGTTATTTTGTTTAAAATAATAAAACCTGCACTCTGTGCAACGTGGCTGGTGCTGATAGACAATTGGTTCCCTGGTCCTTTTATCATCATGCGCAGCTGTAAATAATGCAGGCTCCAACCGAACTCCTTTTGCAGATGATCACTGCAGGGAGAGGACTGTGCTGTTAGCTGCAGCACACTGTGCGTGTAAAGTGTGTTCAATAAGTCCAGCGAAGTCTGTGTGGCTGCGAGTGCGTGTGTCGACGTCCTGTCTGTGTGCCCTTGGAACTAACTGCAGGAAGGCAAGCTGTGAAGCACATAATCACCTGTGACCCCCAACCAAATTGAATTTACTGTATTGTTTTAATTTATACCCCTGACTTAGAATCCGGTCGGTCCGCACAGGAAGACACACTTTAATTTGCGACGGCCAGGCCAGCGAGAGCCACTCCATTTACACGTACACGCCGGCCACCTGGGGACTCACCTCTCTCAAGTGTGCACTGGGGCCTGGGTCGGGTCCGTGTTGGTTGCGACGCGACCCGCAGAAGAATCCTAAATACCGCAGCGCTGCGAGCAGCTAATAAACAGCAGCTGGGCCCATACTCTTGCAGGAGGAATCACGGGTCTTTAAACACTCACTTCAGCTCTTTGCCTTGACCAATGCCACGAGGTTGATGAGCTGCTCGTACTCGACTAAGACCTGACCCAGCTGGGCCAGGCCCCCCCTGAGACGATGGCACTTCAGTGAAATATGTCGTGGGCCTGGCGCGGTGTCTGAATCAGAATGAAAATCGAATCAATGCAGTGTGTGTTTGTTACTATTGTACCGAGGCAAGCTCAGCCCCGCCCCCCAAATAAGTCTGCCGAGCAGCCTGCACCGCGTGCAGTACTGCCTGCTGCTGTGCCTGACATTTATATTAATAGCGATACCAAAGGGGATGATGGACGGAGCGCTAGAGCAAATCAAACACTCAACCCCAGTCAACTGATCTGGGTTTAATCCATCATCATTCTTTAGCTCACTCCACCACCCCAGTTCAGACATGGCCATATGCAAATCAGTCTGACCCTGTGCCTCATCAATCAATCAATCACAGAATTTGTAAAGCGCACTACTTACCCGCGAGGGTCTCAAGGCGCTGGGGAGGAAGAAAAAGGGGGGGGGGGAGGGGGTGCTGCTACTGGTCGAACAACCAGGTCTTGAGTAGCCTCCTGAAGGTCAGCAGGTCTTGGGTCTGTCGTAGGCTTAGTGGAAGGGTGTTCCAGGTCTTGGCGGCGAGGTGGGAGAAGGATCTGCCGACGGTGGTAGTTCTTCGAATGCGAGGGACGGTGGCGAGGGAGAGGTCGGCGGAGCGGAGTTGGCGGTTGGGGACATAGAAGAGGAGTCGTCTGTTGAGGTAGCCTGGGCCAGTCTTGTGGAGTGCCTTGTGTGCGTGGATGAGGAGTTTGAAGGAGATTCTCCTGTCGACGGGGAGCCAGTGCAGGTTCCTCAGGTGGAGAAGTGTGGCTCAATGGTTAGAGCGGCAGACCCTGATGCAGAGATCTGGCCCGGGACCAGGGTTCAATTCCCGCCTCGGCGGGTCTTGGGCTCAATTTCCTCGGACCTGATAATTCTCGCCTCGGTGCCTATTCTAATCATGGGTCCCACTCTGCAACTCTGGGCAATAGCTTGCTTAATCTCCACAACGGCCCCAACAGCGCTGGGATGCCTGGCTTCACCCTGGGGGTGCCCAGGAGTGGACATTTCACAGGGAAAAGCCAGGAAGGGTTCCACAGCGGTATGCGTACAGCGCCAGGACACCTCTTTGGGGGTATAAGTGCGCTTTACAAGTACAAATTTCGTTCATTTCATAGTTCAGGTGGGGGGGTGATGTGGCTGTGGCGTGGTACATCGAGGATCAGGTGTGCGGAGGCGTTTTGTATGCGTTGCAGTCGCTTGATGAGCTTGGCCGGGGCTCCCGCGTAGAGGGCGTTCCCATAGTCAAGTCTGCTACTGACGAGGGCCTGGGTGACTGTTCTTCTTGTATCTGTCGGGATCCACCTGTAGATCTTGCGAAGCATGCGGAGGGTGTTGAAGCAGGAGGATGAGACTGCGTTGACTTGCTTGGCCATGGAGAGCGTTGAGTCGAGGATGACTCCCAGGTTGCGTGCGTGGTCGGTGGGTGTCGGGGCTGCTCCCAGCGTCGTTGGCCACCAGGAGTCGTCCCAGGCTGAGGGGTTGGAGCCGAGGATGAGGACCTCTGTCTTCTCCGTGTTCAGTTTTAGTCGGCTGATCTTCTTCCAATCGGCGACGGCCTTCATTCCTTCATGGAGGTTGGATTTGGCGGCGAGGGGTCCTTGGTGAGGGAGAGGATCAGTTGAGTGTCGTCGGCGTAGGAGATTATGTTGAGGTCGTGCTGTCTGGCGATGCGTGCGAGCGGGGCCATGTAGATGTTGAACAGTGTTGGGCTGAGGGACGATCCCTGGGGTTCGCCGCAGATGATCTCGGAGGCTTCGGATCGGAATGGTGGGAGGCGGACTCTCTGGGTTCTGCCGGCGAGAGGAGGTGGCCCATTCCAGGGCCTTGTCTCGGATCCCTGCGTCGTGGAGGCGTGCGCGTAGAGTGCGGTGGCAGACAGTGTCGAAGGCGGCGGAGAGGTCCAGCAGGATGAGGGCTGCGGTCTCACCGTTGTCCAGCAGGATCCTGATGTCGTCGGTGGCGGCGATGAGGGCAGTCTCAGTGCTGTGGTTGCTGCGGAACCCCGATTGGGATGGGTCCAGGATGCTGTTTTCTTCGAGGTATCGGGTTAGCTGTTTGTTGACGATCTTCTCGATGACCTTGGCTGGGAACGGAAGCAGGGAGATGGGCCGGAAGTTCTTGAGGTCTCTCGGGTCCGCCTTGGGTTTTTTGAGTAGGGCGTTGATCTCTGCATGTTTCCAGCTCTCTGGGAAGGTCGCGGTCTCGAAGGAGAGATTGATGATGTTGCACAGGTGGGGTGCGATGGAGCTGCTGGCTTTGTTGAAGATGTGGTGCGGGAAAGGGTCCGACGGGGAGCCGGAGTGTATTGTGCTCATGGTCTTGATGGTGTCCTCGATGTTTACGCTGGCCCAGGCTGGCAGGGGGTCGTGGTCGATGGTGTGCGGCGGGTCTGGTGCATCGATCTTAGTTGGGGCTGTCTGGGTGTTGAAGCTGTCGTGGATGTCGGCGATCTTGCGGTGGAAGAAGGTGGCGAGGGAATCGCACAGGGGTTGCGACGGCGGGATGTCGTTGGTGTTGGAGCTGGGGTTGGAGAGTTACTTCACGATGTTGAAAAGCTCCTTGCTGTTGTGTGCGTTGTTGTCGAGGCGGTCTTTGAAGGAGATTCTCTTGGCGGACTTGATGAGGTGGTGGTGGTTACGGATGGCGTCTTTGTGGGCTGCGTGGCTGTCCGGTGTCTTATCACTGTGCCATTTCTTCTCTAGTTTCCGGCAGGTACGCTTGGAAGCTAGGAGTTCCGAGGTGAACCAGCTGGCTCTTTTGGTGGTGTAGGTGAGCTTTTTCAGCGGGGCGAGGGTGTTGGCACAGTCGTCCATCCATCGTCTGAGGTTGCAGGCAGCGTCGTCGGTGTTGGATGGGTCGGAGGGAGGGCTGAGAGCGAGGGTTGCCCGTAGTTGGTCTTCGGTGACTTTGCTCCAGCAGCGGCATGGGATCTGTTGGGTGCGGTGGTGTGTGGTGGGTTTCTGGAAGGTGAAATGGATGCAGCGGTGGTCGGTCCAGAGGAGTTCCGTGTAGTGGCTGAAGGAGACGTGGGAGCTTGAGGAGAAGATGGGGTCAAGCGTGTGGCCGGCGGAATGGGTCGGTGATGTGGCCTCATGGGAACAGTCCAGCCCGAACTGCCAAGCCATGTCTTCCCTGGACCGGAAACAAGCATCCTGGGACCGGTTTCGGGTTCAAAACCCTCATCAGCCAGGCTATCTTGAATCCAGTGGCAAAGTGAGCAAGGGACCCACGTCTGGGCATACCCTTCCAACTTAGGGCGAACAAAGCGTTACCAAAGGGGATGATGGACGGAGCGCTAGAGCAAATCAAACACTCACCCCCAGTCAACTGATCTGGGTTTAATCCATCATCATTCTTTAGCTCACTCCACCACCCCAGTTCAGACATGGCCATATGCAAATCAGTCTGACCCTGTGCCTCATGGGAACAGTCCAGCCCGAACTGCCAAGCCATGTCTTCCCTGGACCGGAAACAAGCATCCTGGGACCGGTTTCGGGTTCAAAACCCTCATCAGCCAGGCTATCTTGAATCCAGTGGCAAAGTGAGCAAGGGACCCACGTCTGGGCATACCCTGCCAACTTAGGGCGAACAAAGCGATACCAAAGGGGATGATGGACGGAGCGCTAGAGCAAATCAAACACTCACCCCCAGTCAACTGATCTGGGTTTAATCCATCATCATTCTTTAGCTCACTCCACCACCCCAGTTCAGACATGGCCATATGCAAATCAGTCTGACCCTGTGCCTCATGGGAACAGTCCAGCCCGAACTGCCAAGCCATGTCTTCCCTGGACCGGAAACAAGCATCCTGGGACAGGTTTCGGGTTCAAAACCCTCATCAGCCAGGCTATCTTGAATCCAGTGGCAAAGTGAGCAAGGGACCCACGTCTGGGCATACCCTGCCAACTTAGGGCGAACAAAGCGATACCAAAGGGGATGATGGACGGAGCGCTAGAGCAAATCAAACACTCACCCCCAGTCAACTGATCTGGGTTTAATCCATCATCATTCTTTAGCTCACTCCACCACCCCAGTTCAGACATGGCCATATGCAAATCAGTCTGACCCTGTGCCTCATGGGAACAGTCCAGCCCGAACTGCCAAGCCATGTCTTCCCTGGACCGGAAACAAGCATCCTGGGACCGGTTTCGGGTTCAAAACCCTCATCAGCCAGGCTATCTTGAATCCAGGGCAAAGTGAGCAAGGGACCCACGTCTGGGCATACCCTGCCAACTTAGGGCGAACAAAGCGATACCAAAGGGGATGATGGACGGAGCGCTAGAGCAAATCAAACACTCAACCCCAGTCAACTGATCTGGGTTTAATCCATCATCATTCTTTAGCTCACTCCACCACCCCAGTTCAGACATGGCCATATGCAAATCAGTCTGACCCTGTGCCTCATGGGAACAGTCCAGCCCGAACTGCCAAGCCATGTCTTCCCTGGACCGGAAACAAGCATCCTGGGACCGGTTTCGGGTTCAAAACCCTCATCAGCCAGGCTATCTTGAATCCAGTGGCAAAGTGAGCAAGGGAACCACGTCTGGGCATACCCTTCCAACTTAGGGCGAACAAAGCGATACCAAAGGGGATGATGGACGGAGCACTAGAGCAAATCAAACACTCACCCCCAGTCAACTGATCTGGGTTTAATCCATCATCATTCTTTAGCTCACTCCACCACCCCAGTTCAGACATGGCCATATGCAAATCAGTCTGACCCTGTGCCTCATGGGAACAGTCCAGCCCGAACTGCCAAGCCATGTCTTCCCTGGACTGGAAACAAGCATCCTGGGGACCGGTTTCGGGTTCAAAACCCTCATCAGCCAGGCTATCTTGAATCCAGTGGCAAAGTGAGCAAGGGACCCACGTCTGGGCATACCCTGCCAACTCAGAGGCGAACAAAGCGATACCAAAGGGGATGATGGACGGAGCGCTAGAGCAAATCAAACACTCACCCCCAGTCAACTGATCTGGGTTTAATCCATCATCATTCTTTAGCTCACTCCACCACCCCAGTTCAGACATGGCCATATGCAAATCAGTCTGACCCTGTGCCTCATGGGAACAGTCCAGCCCGAACTGCCAAGCCATGTCTTCCCTGGACCGGAAACAAGCATCCTGGGACCAGTTTCGGGTTCAAAACCCTCATCAGCCAGGCTATCTTGAATCCAGTGGCAAAGTGAGCAAGGGACCCACGTCTGGGCATACCCTGCCAACTTAGGGCGAACAAAGCGATACCAAAGGGGATGATGGACGGAGCGCTAGAGCAAATCAAACACTCACCCCCAGTCAACTGATCTGGGTTTAATCCATCATCATTCTTTAGCTCACTCCACCACCCCAGTTCAGACATGGCCATATGCAAATCAGTCTGACCCTGTGCCTCATGGGAACAGTCCAGCCCGAACTGCCAAGCCATGTCTTCCCTGGACCGGAAACAAGCATCCTGGGACCGGTTTCGGGTTCAAAACCCTCATCAGCCAGGCTATCTTGAATCCAGGGCAAAGTGAGCAAGGGACCCACGTCTGGGCATACCCTGCCAACTTAGGGCGAACAAAGCGATACCAAAGGGGATGATGGACGGAGCGCTAGAGCAAACCAAACACTCACCCCCAGTCAACTGATCTGGGTTTAATCCATCATCATTCTTTAGCTCACTCCACCACCCCAGTTCAGACATGGCCATACGCAAATCAGTCTGACCCTGTGCCTCATGGGAACAGTCCAGCCCGAACTGCCAAGCCATGTCTTCCCTGGACCGGAAACAAGCATCCTGGGACCGGTTTCGGGTTCAAAACCCTCATCAGCCAGGCTATCTTGAATCCAGTGGCAAAGTGAGCAAGGGACCCACGTCTGGGCATACCCTGCCAACTTAGGGCGAACAAAGCGATACCAAAGGGGATGATGGACGGAGCGCTAGAGCAAATCAAACACTCACCCCCAGTCAACTGATCTGGGTTTAATCCATCATCATTCTTTAGCTCACTCCACCACCCCAGTTCAGACATGGCCATATGCAAATCAGTCTGACCCTGTGCCTCATGGGAACAGTCCAGCCCGAACTGCCAAGCCATGTCTTCCCTGGACCGGAAACAAGCATCCTGGGACCGGTTTCGGGTTCAAAACCCTCATCAGCCAGGCTATCTTGAATCCAGTGGCAAAGTGAGCAAGGGACCCACGTCTGGGCATACCCTGCCAACTTAGGGCGAACAAAGCGATACCAAAGGGAATGATGGACGGAGCGCTAGAGCAAATCAAACACTCACCCCCAGTCAACTGATCTGGGTTTAATCCATCATCATTCTTTAGCTCACTCCACCACCCCAGTTCAGACATGGCCATATGCAAATCAGTCTGACCCTGTGCCTCATGGGAACAGTCCAGCCCGAACTGCCAAGCCATGTCTTCCCTGGACCGGAAACAAGCATCCTGGGACCGGTTTCGGGTTCAAAACCCTCATCAGCCAGGCTATCTTGAATCCAGGGCAAAGTGAGCAAGGGACCCACGTCTGGGCATACCCTGCCAACTTAGGGCGAACAAAGCGATACCAAAGGGGATGATGGACGGAGAGCTAGAGCAAATCAAACACTCAACCCCAGTCAACTGATCTGGGTTTAATCCATCATCATTCTTTAGCTCACTCCACCACCCCAGTTCAGACATGGCCATATGCAAATCAGTCTGACCCTGTGCCTCATGGGAACAGTCCAGCCCGAACTGCCAAGCCATGTCTTCCCTGGACCGGAAAACAAGCATCCTGGGACCGGTTTCGGGTTCAAAACCCTCATCAGCCAGGCTATCTTGAATCCAGTGGCAAAGTGAGCAAGGGACCCACGTCTGGGCATACCCTGCCAACTTAGGGCGAACAAAGCGATACCAAAGGGGATGATGGACGGAGCGCTAGAGCAAATCAAACACTCACCCCCAGTCAACTGATCTGGGTTTAATCCATCATCATTCTTTAGCTCACTCCACCACCCCAATTTATATTAATAGCAGCACTCCGGCTCCCTGGAGCAGCTTGAAAGTCAGGCACAGGCGCTAATGCGTGACTTCGCATTTCAGTGCGGTGATGCGGACCACCACACTGAAATGCGTTAGTCTAACGCCTGATGCGTGGCACTTGGCAGGTCTGTAGGCAGAGGAGGCAGGCAGGTGCTTGTGTTTACGGAAGGTGCAGTCTACAGCGGATGTTGGCGTCTGTGGACGGAAGTGACGTGTCTGTGTGCCATGCCAGTGGTTCTTAACCTTTTGACCCCTCTGAACCCCTACTGAATCATTATTGGAATATGGGGACTGCCCCTACGGAGTCATTACTGGTAACCAGAATTTAGTTCACAAACTCATATTTAAATTTTTTTTAAAAATCCACATTTTAATGGGAAGGTTGGAGCTTTTCTAAATTCAATTGAGGCCACTCATCATCCATACTATATTCTATTTGATGCACTTGGCACTGCTCCCGCAAATCAATCTGAGGCTACTGACTTAATTTGTAGCTTCCAATTTCAAGTTCATTCACACTACAGAACGTTTTAACTTTCAGTTTTACATTTTGCTTCCTTATATCCACTTTAGTAATCTGTTAATGTTATTTCCTTTTCTAAGTCGTCACGGAACCCCATGGGTCCCCCAACCACACGTTAAGAAATACTATAAGAGCCACCGTTCTATGGTAATGGTAGGAGTTCACACCAGGATTTCAGACTGTCACATTTCTCTGGCCCTGTGTATAGAGTTGTCCCACTCTGCAGTTGATATTTACCTGCAACCTCCCCACCCGTTATTGATTTTTACACCCCGGTGGTATGTGAACTTCAGAAACTACGAGCGCACCGACCTTGGTGCTCACTGGCAAAGACATAGGTAGCTGCTGCTTGCTGGAAGACACGAGGCGCAAGAAAATGATCCAAGTGCTTTGTCCACAAGGGAGTGATAACTCGATTTGTTTACAGTTTTATATAGTGAGAACATGGCCCGGAGACATAAGGGTGCTTTACAAGAGAACAGGTTCCAACAACCGACAAGGACACATTTTTAAACAAAACGAAAAAGGATTAGTCTACATGGTCTAAGGGATCAAATCCTTGTTGAGGTTTCAGAAAAGGATTAATTCATTTAACATTCTTGCCTGAATGTGGGAGGCTCCGGCAGAGGGGATTCTGCATTTCTCGAATCCCGTTGAGCACCAGACTTTTAGTTTTCAGAGAATCATGAAAGGCTTTGTGCATGATGGGCACAGTTTTAAATAGAGCTCTAGCTTCCGTGGGGAGCCAATAAAGTTTTAACAGGATAGGAGAGAGATGGTCAAATTTATTGTGGCCTGTAATAAAACGAGCCACCACATGTAGGACTGCCCTGAGTGGGGCCAAGTATCCTTCTGGAAAGCCGGAAAGAAGCAAATTTGCATAGTCAAGGATGGTAGAAAAGCTAAGTTTTCAATTGCTTGCAGAAGGTCATATAGGGGTTTAAACTCACAATATTGAGGAGCATTATGCTCCAAAGGTGGTAAAGAACCCCAGAACTGCTGAGAATTTCATATAGTGGTTCTAGATAATGGTTGAACAGGACTGGTGATATGATGGAGCCCTATGGAACCCCTTGCTTTCAGCGGACTGTTGGAAGAAGAGCTCCCAATTTTCATTAGTGAACGATTCGTCAAGTAGGAGATGAACCACTCAAGGTCTACCCCTTTAATGCCCATCAGCTCTTTCAAGGTGTCAATGAGAGCACAGCGGTTGACAAAGGCTGCTGAAAGATCAAGGAGCACAAGCAGAAAGGTGTTGCTGGAGTCAAGAATGCAGAGTGAGTTGTCAACAATTTGCAGGAGGCAGTCTGTGTGCTGTAACCCTGCCTCAAGCCTGATTGAATGATGTCTAGGAGATTATATACCTGGAGGTGAAACGAAAGTTGGTTCGCTACAGAGCTATTACCTTTCCTAAGAAGGGAACAGTAGAGACAAGTGGGTAGTTATTAAAGTCATTGACATCCAATGATTTTTGGAGTGGTGAGAGTTGACCAATCTTTAGATAGGGGAAAATGCCTTGCTCAAGAAAGAAATTTACCATGGTGGAAAAGTGGAGAAGTTATTTGGCGCAATCTTTGGTGATGAAGCCAGGTAGAGCATTAGAAAGATGGAGTAACCTTGGTTAAAGTATCCGGTAGCTCTATCTCTTGAGACTGAATCAAAGAACAACCAGGACCACTGTGCTTTGTGTGGTAGCGTGCCATCATCTTGATTTTCTAAGCTTGGAGGAATAAACAGATCAATAGATTTAATGTTCTTTTAAAATGGAATTCCATAAAGACCTTGCACATAGCTTCATAACGGTCGTAGATTAAGTTTGTTTGATTACTCAATAACTGCAAATAAGAGTTTAGGTTTGTTCTCGGTAGTATCCAGAATGCATCTGATGTCAGCAAATGTGGCTCTGAAAATGTGGGCTTTTTAATTTCTTTGCAGTCAGTATTGTCAGCCTTGATGGAGTAGGTGATTGTCTCCATTCTATGTCGAGTCTTCTCAGGGTTTTCCTTTTCATCATATTGGCCGTTTTAGAACTAGGGAGAGAAGATGTAGGCCTACTAAGTTTGATCTTTAGCGATGCAAATTTTTCAATCAGGGCTTCTGTGCACTTGTTACATTCGTCCGTAGTGGCATTAATGTTTTGTAAAGGATCTAAGGAGTTCAGATTCAAGAGAACCTTGATTGCAGCCAAATTTTATCCTGTTTTGGATGATCTAAACTTTTTTGATGGGTAAAGGTCACACTTAAGGGGATTTGAAGCCAGGCAGACCAGTCACCCAGGATGGGGTCCTTGGCTGTCAGGAGAGAATCTTGGATATGATCAGATCTAGAGTAGAGCCTTTTTAGTGAGAAGAGAAGGTGTTCACAGGCTTGCTGTTCTCGCCGCCATAATGCACACTAAAATTTCTGAAGAAGAGGATGTTTCTGGAGAATGAGATGTGACTCTTCACACGTTCTTCGGTGAAGGTGTTGTTTTTGCTAGAGGGATGGTACATAACATTTAGTCTAAGGTTGGGGGCTTGTGGGAATATATTTCAGGTGATACGCAATGAAAAGATTGATAGAGTAGTGGGAAGAAATCTGCATCTTCACTTGTTTTCGTGAATAATTAGTACTGAGCTTTAATTCTGGATTGGGGCTAGAGTGAGGTCTATGATTCAGGAGGCCTGGTGATTGAGAAAGAGTCTGAGATTGGTGAATGAGCCAAGTGCGGCCCAGCAGATTGGGTAGAATAGAGGTGTATGTGGTGTGAGTTGAAGAAAGTGGGGTGGCAAGTAGGTATCTGTGAGTTAGAAGAGTAGGTTTGAACAGTGCTAGGAGAGGAGAAAATGACTAGTTCACGTAATGTCAGTGGGGAGGTATGCAGGGATGAGAGGAGTTTTAGGGTGAAAACACAGAGACTAAAGGAGGTGTGGTGGTACTGGGAGGAGAGGCTGAGGAGCCATCTGTACATGGGCAGTTTGTGGGATTAGAGGGAGCGGGGACAGTAGAACAGATGTCAGGGGAGCGATGAGAGGGATAGATGTTGGGGACAAGTTGAAGGGGGAGAAGGAATACAAGGATTGAGGCATACAAGCTCTAAGGAATGAGGGCTAGTAGTGATAAAAGTATAGAAGCAGTATGAGGCATTGTCTGAAAGCAGATGGGCCTGTAAGGGGTATGAGCGATATTGGAGAGAACTGTGGGGTGGAAAACAGAAGGAGAAAAAAGTGGGTTAGCAACAACTAGACTCAGTGCAAGAAAAAAGTCGAGCAAGGCCAAGTTCGTGAGATTGCCTTGAAACATGATTGTGCCATTGTTAAAAATGGAGATTGAAAGGCTGCCATTGAAATGAGGAGGGGTGTGCAATTCGTCATAAAGGGATATTCAAGTTCTTCTGTAGGGTGTTTACTCATAAGTTGGTGTTGCGAGTGAAAAGGAGATCAGTTTTGCCGGCCCCCATTGAGTGCAATAACTTTGGCCAGCTAATGAATTTCCAGGAATTCTCTGATAATCCTGCATTTCAAATTTGTTATCACATATGTTCTCACATTTGAGAGATAGAGGATATTAAAGGAGTTGATTCCTGATTTAGAGAAGTGTTTTGAGAGAGAAGTGACATCTGAGTGAGCTATCTTATGGGTATAGGGGAACACTCTTGTACCGGATGCTCTTAGTGGGCTGGTCGAAGTGCCTTGGGAGGCTGAATCATCATGAAAAAGCAGAAGTTTGAAGGTTGAACTGGAATTGGATGGGGAGTGTTCATTTATATGGATGGCACACTCGTTATACTTGTAGGAGAAGAAAGTGGATCTCAAAATTTCAGCTTTAGGGCAGGCTGAAGACAGAGTATTTTTTGGAGCTGGTTGAAGAACTGACTCTCTTATTTTGACAGGAAATGTGCCTTGTTTTCCGGAAGCCTTGCAATTAGTGCCAACTGAAGAGTTTAGCCAGAGAACATCCTTAGTTGTCTCCAACTGGTTACTGGGAGCCTGACCTTTTGGTGGTAGTCCATCAAGTATTGAGGGTGCAACTTTTTACACTCTCTCTGTGGTGATCCGTACTGATATATATAAAACCCATGTAGTGTCCCAAACCTGACCTTCCGGTACCTCCTGAGCATCTCCTCCCCACCCAGAATGTGAGGTAATATAGCTGTAACATTTGTAATTATCCCTGCTGGAAGGATGCATGCCTGTGCTGCTGGTTTATACTACTTGGCCAGTGTGTGTACATAGCCTTCTTCCATATCAAACTCTATAGTTTGATATGGAATTTTTAGTGGGCTTAGAGGGGCCTTGATTTGGCGGAGCAAGCATGGCGGCCCGACCGGCAGCCCTGAGGCCTGAATGCGGTGTTGGATGACGATGCCCCATGGGTGGAAACCAATAACTGTTTGTTCTTACCGTGGAGCCCGAGTACCCTTGGCCGATGCCCGGTGGAGCTGTCCTATGCAGCTATAGAGGAGTTTGGCTCTGGTTCACCCCCACGGCCGTCACCTACCCAGCCGGACATCGGACATTGTTTTTCACGGTTTTGTCTGTCTTTCACTTTTACTGCTTTGACTGCTTTGTTCCCCCTGAAGTACTTTTCCCCTTGCCGGTCTGCCTGACCCTATCTACATTCCTTTCCCCCTCTACCTTCCACTCCCCATAATGTCGTGTGTCTTGGCTATGCTACGCGCCAATAACTTATATTATTGTGTAATCTCATGGTTTTCTCTTATGCCTATACTGGGACCCTGTAACTGATGTAATTTTTGTAACCTGTAACTTGCTGATCCTCATGTAAAGCGCTCTGATACCTCCGGGTCTAGCCAGCGCTATATAAAACTCTGCAAATAAATATAGGAGCTTCCACGTCCTCAGTAGTCTAGTTTTTCAGGTGCCTTCTTTGGCCTAGAAGAACAAGTTACTTACCTTCAATAATGCTTTTTTCGGGTGGATACAGTATCTGCCTATGGATTCCTCACCTTTTGGATCATCCCAATGAGCAGCATTCCACAGAAACTTCTCTCCTCAGCTCTCCCACATTGACGAGGACGTCTCAATGGAACAGCTCCGCGTGATATCATTAGAGCCATAAAAAGACCTCGATATGCTGACGTCAGTTCCACCTCTTTTTTCCCATGCCTTCGAGGCGAAACAGGTGAACTAACAACCTTCCCACAAGTATAAAAAGCATAACCAAGTATTGAAATACTACATCATAGATATTTCCCAAATTCAAGTAACCTCATGATTTAAGCAAAAAGTCACATAAAATATTAATTTTCGGTATAAGCAGACAGGCAACGGGGAGGCGGGTGGGTCAGGGAGAAATCCACAGGCAGATACTGTATCCACCAGAAAAAAGAGTTACTGAAGTAAGTAACTTGTTCTTCTGATGGATACATCTGCCTGTGGATTCCTCACCCTTTGAATTGAATCCCCAAGCAGTCCCGCACTCGGAGGCGGGTGCCTGCCTATACTAAAAAATCCTGCAACACAAAACGAGCTAAATGGCTGTCCCTCCTCACTTCCGAATCCAAGCAATAGTGCTTTGCAAAAGTGTGGAGGGAGGCCCAGTTTGCTGCTTTGCAGAGGTCAACCACAGGGACATCTCTAACCAAAACCGAAAAAGAAGACTGTTGTATTCCTCTTAGGGTGTCCATAAACGGGCTTTCCAGTATCATGTCCTTATATAGGCACAATTCGCCCTGCCCGTATATAGGCATAAAATCACAGCCCTTATTTAGGCATTAAACCGTGCACTCCAAATACAGGCATGGTCTCTGACATCCGTCCACCCTAACGTCACAACGAGTTCTTGAAGAACAGACCCTTAGGCTGCGGGAGTTTCCCTAGTCCAGGACTATTGATTTCTTCAAGGACTCATATATTATGCATGAACCATTATTCCTTAGGGGTTCATTCATGAGCGTCTTCCGCTGTCCGACTCACGTCAATACTAACATTCTTAGGTGCTTCTCAGGTATAAATATACCTTCCCTAGCCCCTGTAAATCAGAGGAGACCTCGACTTCAGAGGAGCCCATTTCTAGGCCTGACGCACTGAGAAGACGCTGTCATCCCTGCACGCAGAGAGTCCAGCTTCCAGTGATCTGACTTCCCTTGCGGGGTGTTGGAGTTCGAGTCTGGCAAAGAGATTCCAAACCTCTCTCATTCTTCAGGTATGGAGCAGACTAGAACCTAGAGGGACTCTTGGCATACTAGGCATACTGGGGTTAGCGTACTCTTAGTATACCATAGTAAGGAATACTTCACCTACTTCATACCTCGTCCTATACCTAGGTTAGGTACATTGGGGTAGAACTAGATTAGAAACGCATCGTATGAGTACTCGCATTTTTAGTCTGTGTTATTTATGTAACAGCATATGTACTAAAAGATAATGCTCTTGCAGTATTATTTCTTTCTACTGCTCACACTGTACATTATTTATCTTGCATACTGTCTTGTGATCGTAACAGCACATTTTACTTACACCAGAAACAAGACTGTTCAATAAATCTTTTATTGAAACGCCCGTCTATTTCTTTCTGTGTAACTTGGAGAAAACTAAGCATGCACGACTGAGCTGAGTGAAATAGTTATCTATTGTTTCCACGACTCTGGGACACGTTCTGATTCTAAAAGGAAACACAGTGGTCATGTTTTGCGGCTGCCAGAAACTACTCCCTTCTTGTTGTCAAGGAGTTTCTAGTGGCCTCTGAGCTAGCTGGCACAAGTAATTAAGTTTAATATACTCGATAGGGACATACTGACCTTAGTCCTATGTCAAACCTATAGCATATATTATTCCAATGCGCAGAGCCTATTAGGGAAATAGGAGCTACACTACATGGCGCCCAACGGTTTGGTAAGGCAGTAATTCAACGTTAGATACTGAGTAACTCAGCCTTGCTTTTTTCTCTCAAGACCCCTACCCATATACTCCAAAAGACGTCTGGAATGGGCAGGGTTAAGTATCCGCCACGGCTACATAGGGCAGTACCCTATATATTATCTGTTTGGTTTGCTCAACGTTGAAGGATACAGTGTTCCAAAATATTGTCCACCTTATCTTTGTTTCCTTGAAACTTGTTCTACAGTTTTCAAAAAACAAAATGACTGAAGACGCCGGAAACGGTGTAGCTGCGGCTGATCCAGCCCAAGCAGCAGCCTTTAACATTACAGGTTTAAATGAAACCGAGGAGGGTGTCATAAACATCGCTCCAAACTTAAGAAGAGCCATCACTCTAAAACTTATAAAACATGGCTTACCACCAAGAGGCGGTAGAGCAGTTTTCGTGATAGAGGCACACGAATCCTTTCAGACAGAGGTATTCTATTCATGGGTAATATTTCCTGAATCCAATTCAGTAACACACGTTTCACTTCTACAAAGAAGATGAACCACCAGAGGAATACTATCCTTTCGAGGATATAGAAATTCCATTAACATACCAGGAGCATCAGCTCTGGTTTAAAGGCGCCCTAAAACAGCACAGAAACATTACCAGGCTCGGTCCACTAGGTAGACCAGGAGCAACATGGCCGATTCTAGCCGGCTACACACCTCATCCTGAACTGGATATAATGTCAGATGAGGACTTACTTGTTCAAATACAAGAATTAATAAAAATTTACAGACAATTGGTCCAATATGTCATGCGGACTTTTACAGTCCAGCAACCATTAACAATTCCAAATCCAACTCCCCAACAGGGGAATACACTAAAAATTACACCACAGACTCTATACGCAGTCATGGGTAAAATGCCCACAAAACGTGAGCAAATTCCTTTCTGGATAGCTCAAAAAATTACTCAAATCGAAGCAGTATTTCCAAATACTAGCCCGTATGAGAAACACAGAATACTGACAATCAGTTTACCAATGGGGATCACACCACAACTGGAAGACTGCACCACTTGGGGCTCAGTCTTTGCTGCCATCTATACTAAAACACATGGCATTCCGTCAATTGCGGTAATACCTGATGTCCTGAAACAAATTCAAAAGCGAATACGGGGCAGAACCTGCTCTAAATTTAGGTATGAAATTACTGAAAAATTTCGACCAGGTCTCAACAATAATATTATCTAATATTAAAGGGGAGGCAGCAGCAGTTGCGATCCGCCAAAAATTAAGGGAATTTGATGTTACAGAACATCAAACTGAGCTACCAGAATAATTGAACAATCTTATGCAGAATTAGGCAGAGATAGTTTGGGTGGAAGACCAGTGAAGCCGAAACTATCTGAAAGTCCTGAGAAGGACTCAATTAAACAAACTCCTACATCTTCTAAAAGAAGTGGGATACTAATAAACAAAATTCAAACAAGAAACATTCTCAATCCCGAGGTAGGTCTCCTCAAAAGGAGCCCTCTGAAAGGAGGTATAACCTCAGGAATAGGGATAATTTGAGAAAACCCGACAGGTATCAAGATACTGATACACGTTCCTCTCGTCCCTTTCAGATCTCATCACAGACTTCGGAAAGAAGAGGACGATCAGAACATAGAGAAGAACGCGTGAAATCGAAAGACGACAAACACGCTCCAAAAACTAAAGTAAAACCTCAATTCTCCAAAAAGAAAGTAGCAGGTCTAAAGATCAGACATGCCGAGAATACTGAGAACACAACTCAAGAACGGAGAATGGGCTCAGACAATGCTGGACAGTGCAGCAGAAGTCACAATAGTTCGCCAGAACCTGAAGGAACTTCTGGAGATAGTGGACTTGAATGAGTACATTACAGTTGAGACTGTAGACACCAGGGTTAGTACTCCACAAAAGTTATATGAAATAACACTCCGGATGGAGGGAGACAAACCTAGACAGGTAAAAGCACTTATTTGGGAAAGACTATCAAGGGGCTATGACATACTTCTAGCAGAAAAAGACTGGCCATCACAATTTGTCAGGGAATGCCCACATGGCGAGGACATTATTATGCCTGCCTTCTCCAACCATATTCCAATTCACCTAAAATATACATATGCCAGGAAATGGGCAGTGGCCCAGGCCCCAGCATTATATAAAAATCATGTAGGATGGGATGAAGACTCACCTCACCATAAAATACATCTGAAACATGAACCAACTGCACAAAGGCAGTACCCAATAAAGCAAGAAGCTAAAAAAACAGGTCAGGGAGATCTTAGATCAGCTTGAATATCAAGGGGTGATTGAAACATGCACCTCCTCAATGAACAATCCTTTATTTTCTGTCTCCAAACCAGACAATACATATCGTATGGTTTTGGACTACAGACACCTAAACACTTGTTCTAAAACTTTTGCAGTGCAAAATGCACATAGCACAGCATTAATGAATAACGTGCGTAAAAAATATAAAACAACATTAGACATCTCAAATGGTTTCTTTTGTCAAAACATAGCACCTGAAAGCAGGTACTTAACAGCATTCTCCATAATGGGGACCCAGCGTCACTTTTGTCGACTCCCACAAGGGTTCAAGAACAGCCCAGGTTTATTCTCAGCGAGGGTAACGGAGTTACTACAAATTTATGACAATGAGGCATTGTCCTATGTCGATGACATATATCTGACCGACGATGACCTGGAAAAACACTTGAACAGGGTGAGCACCATTATACTGAGTTTCGCCTCTGAGGGCTACAAGTTCAACTTTAAAAAGTCCAGAATTGCCCATCTCAATGTCCTATTTCTAGGATATGAGCTTTCAAGTGAAGGCAAGAGCTTGGCAGCTAACTTTTTAGAAAAGTGTGCGCTGCTCCAACCTCCAAAAACGCTAAAAAACTTACAATCCATCCTGGGTTTCCTAAATTTTGGAAGAACATACATTCTAAATTACGCAGAAAGGGTTAAACCTCTCTACGCATTAATCAAACCTGATTTTTCTATCAGAAACTGGACACAGGAACACACAGAAATCTTGCGTTCACTCCAGGCTAACATGTTAGCAACAAATCACTTACAAACACGCGTAAGTCAACGCAATTTGGTAATCCGAATAATTTCGGGTCAATGTGGATTCACATACTTAACCTTCAATGAGGGTGAGAAAATACCAATCGCATACAAATCCCATTTGTACACACAAGCGGAAATGCGCTTCAGTTCAACTGAAAAAATTCTAACAGCAGTTCAAACTGCTGTAGCAAAAGAAAGAGCCTTAGCCCAAGGAAAACGCATTATTGTCATAACCCCAGTACCAGCTTTAGAAGCGGTCACAAAAGCAAGCATTCCAAATGCTAAAGCATTACATCCGAGATGGATACAATGGGTTAATTCTCTTGCTGCAACAGATGTTGAATATGTTTTTGATCCAGATTTAAAAACACAAGCATTCCTGCAATATGAACATGAATGTCCTCTGCCTACTGAAATTCTGCCTCTCGATCAGTACGAATTTATAATTTACACTGACGGATCCGCACAGCCCGCAACAGGGAGTAAGCAAGCTTACAGTGCAGCCTGTGCAATCGTTAAAGGTCGCATGCGAAATGGCATCTTCAGACCTATGGTCACAAAAACTCAATCTCTAGGAGATTGTACAGCTCAGCGAGCTGAACTACAAGCATTCAAACTGGCACTTGAAAGTACAGATCGCGAATTCCCCACACTGATAGTGTGCGATTCCTTTTACTGTGTTCAGTCGTATAATGACTATATACAAAACTGGCTTGAAAATGGTTTCAAAGATGCGAAAGGTGGCACAATAAAGCATAAAATGCTTTGGGAACAAGTAGTTCAGTTGAAAAACGAACTACCAAAGGCTCACGTGATCCACACACTGAGTCATCAACGTGATGGCGTTCACGTTGCAGGGAATTCATTGGCTGACGAAGCCGCAAAGGGGGCTGTTCAGACGGCTTCCGTAGCTGCGATCACTCATTCAAAAACAAAAATAGACGGTGAGATAATGTTGGCTGTCAATGCTTCAAGCAAAGGCAGCAGTGCAGCGTTACCAAAAAAGTTTCCACTCAAGTACTCTTATGTAATTGATGCGAACAACGTTCCTTTTGCTCGAATCCCTGGAGTGGGGGATAGGGTAATTCCAAACAAGGAACGCAGATTAGGACTAATCCTAGCAGCACATGAAGGGATAGCTTCTGCCCATGCAGGTGTTTCAGCGACAGTATCTTTACTCAAGCAAAGATATTGGTGGCCTGGCATTCGGAAACAAACTAAAAACTATGTTTTAGAATGTGATATTTGCCAACAGATGAAAGTATCAACAGTGAAACGTCCTGCGCAGACACCCCTGTTAATTTCAGACAAACCATTAGCTTGTGTTTACCTGGACCACTGCGGTCCCTTGCAAAGGGACGGTAACTATAAATATATCTTGGTTGCAGTGGATTCATGCTCTAGGTTCCTATGGTTATGGCCTCAGCGCTCGGCTGACGCTCGAACTGTTATAAAAGATTTGCGAGTCTTTATCGGCACATACGCAATAGGCACGCTACATTCTGACCAGGGTCCTGCGTTTAGCTCTAGGGCTTTCAAAGAAGCCATGGCCAGTCTGGGCGTTGCATTGCGGCACTCCTCTCCATCCTGAGGTAAATTCTGTTGTGGAAAGGAAAAACCGGGACATAAAGCAGTCTATAACAGCTAGGGTATTAGGTTCGGGTGATGGGTGGGTCAAACACCTTAGTGGGGTTCAACGCTCTTTGAATAATCTGCCAAGAAGTTCTCTAGGGGGGGTCACTCCGTATGAGGTCCTATTTGGGACAAGAATGTGGGTACCAGACCTTGAACACGTAGGCACAGTGGTGGAAAATAAACCCTTTGATATCAAAGATCGTTTAGCTGTTTTACAGGAACTCAATAAAATAAGAACGCAACAAAGCAACGTATTTCTACAGCCAACCACCACTGGGGATCAACCGGCTGTCCAGCAAGGCCTGTCTGGATTCCAAAAGTTGGGGATCTAGTCAGAGAAAAAATTGCGGACAAGAAGGAATTTGGACCGTCTTACAGACAACCAGTACCTGTCCTAGCAGTTCAAGGAACAAGAACAGTACTTCTGCCGCCCCTTGCTGGAAGAAAGGAGAAAAGATTTGTGTCCATCGACCTGATCAAACCACAGTATGTGGCCAATACTAAATAGTATTTATTTATTTTAAGAGTTTTATATAGCGCTGGCTAGACCCGGAGGTATCAGAACGCTTTACATTAGGTTACACAATGTTAAAGACAATGATAACAGATGACACTTTACATCAAAAATAAGCAACAGATTGAGAGAGGAAGGAAAGGTGAGACAGATCGAGCGGAGGGGGTAAGGGGGAAGGGGGAAATGTGAAGGGGGAGGATGGGGGAAGAGACGGCAGGAGAGACGAAAGGCAGTTTGCCCAAAGACCGACTGGGTAGGTGACGTCCGAGGAGGGAATCCACAGCCCGTCTCCCCTATAGCTAAGCAAGGTAGCTCCATCGGGCATAAGTCAAAATCACTAGGTGTCAACTGACGAAGGAAAAGTTCACAAAAGAAAGTCGGGTGGGAACTATGAGCAAGGACGGGTGAGGGCAAAGGTCAATGGCTACAAAGAGGAGAAGAGTAGAGCGGAGAGGGGTAGGGTGAAGGGAGGAGGGAGATTAGGTCCAGAGAGACATAGGAGAGTTTGCCCAAAGATCGGCTGGGTAGGTGATGGTCAAGGAGGGAATCCATGGCCCATCTCCCCTATAGCTAGCGAGGTAGCTCCACCGGGCATCAGACAAAGTGGCTATGTCTCAGCTGGCGGGGGAAAGTTCTCATAGTAAATTTCCTAGTAGGTGAGCAGGAACAGGGTCGGGTGAGGGCTGATCAACATCGGGACGATGAACAAAGATTTTAGACCAGGAGAGATAAAGCATCATGGAGGGTCCCACGGAGGCGGCCATCTTGAAGTCAGGCAAGGGGGATGGGTCATTGAAGTTCGAATTCAGTCGGTCTCCATTATTCTCTGGTAAAGCAGTGCAAGACATAGCAACAACAGCAGTCCATTTAGTCCTGCGATGTATACAGCTAGCGCTAACCGTCCTGGTGACCCACCTTGGTCTGCGTCGGTTGGTGTCAGCTCTTCGTTCATCTGGGGCTGGCTGCCTCTATGTGGGACTCAAGCGGGGGCACAGCCATGCCGACGGCTGTGGAGGTGTGGGCCGCGCTGCACAATTTAGGTGCCGCCGGCTGTGAGAATCTCTTGAGGCCCGGGGTGCTGGGGAGACTTGGGTGGGGTTATCTCGTCCGATGCGGTCTGCATCTTAGGGTCAGGCACTCCTCGTGTGATCTTAGTCTCCAAATAGAGGCTCACTTCCCACTGATCCCTAATACCTTTAGCTGCTCCTGCTGATTGCCAGAGAAATTTCAGACTTGCCTCGGTTGCTCTGATCGTGGAAATCGCCATTTTGGGCTTATCCCCGCCATGCCAGGGTCAGGCATAGTCAAGTGAGGGGTCCCCCACTGTGTTGACGCTGCCCTCTGGGACCCCCAGGGCTGCCACTTGCCTCATGCGGGACTCCCAGAGCCCTCAGGAGCCACTCGACCCTCCGCACCTCCTCGGTGCTCCCTGCAATTTTCTCCAATGCAGAGCCACCCGGCGGTATGTGTATCCGCGGGTGACTTTTTGCTCGCTTGTTCACCGCTGTGTCGGGCGGTGGTGCTGGGGGTCGCGCAGTGGCGCTGCTCCCGCTTCACGGTCCCCAATCTCGTGTGGAGGCTTTGGGTCGGCTTTAGCGGCCGCGCGCCGCTATCTTGGGTCCCGCCGTCCGTCCGACGTTAGGTGCGTCAGCCGCACCAACCCCTGAGCAGACCGAGGGTGGCACAGGAGGTATCGGCTCAGGTCCGTAGCATGGACGGGGAGACCGGCAGCTGAAGGGTGAGCGCCAGACGGAGCGGGGCAAAGCCTCCGGAGGAGGCGTACTCACCAACCGGTGGAGCAAGAGACTGCTGGTCCGGGAGTAGGAGCTGCAAGCCGCGGGGCGCCACCACACATGCAGGGCCGCAGTAGGCAGGCGAGGGCCCCGCTGATACGGGTCTCGTCACATCGGCCGTCCAGGTGGTAGCTCAGGTGGCGAAACCCCCAAATCTGGCGATCAGCTTGTGGAGGACTTGGGATGCGCCGGAGATCAGGCTGTAGCAGCGTAGAGTCTGTAGGGACCGCTGAGTCTTTACAGCTAGCAGTGAAGTCGATCGGCTGTGGCGGTCGCCATCTTTGGCAGCTTGGTTCGGGGAATATAAACCCGGTGTATGGACGTATGCGGGCCCCTCAAAGGCTCTTAGTGCAGCATCAGGTAGCAGGCAGGATCCGACATCTGAATTTGTGTATTTCCAGCAGTGAGGGGCAGATGATGAGCAAGATACCAGCCGGATAGCGTCCCGAGCCGCAAGAGCCTCACGTTAGTGTGGCCATCTTGCTTGGCGCCCTCTTGACGACCATCAAATAGTAGGCCTCGTGGACTCCGACCTAGTAGCAGACGCACTCCTCTCGCTACTATCCAAGAGGTTCAGACTGATAACAATCGAGAATTCAGCTGTAACTGATGGTGGACTAAGCAACAGCGCTATGGAACTCATCCCTCTTGACAACCAAGTAACAGTTCGTCCAAATACACCTGTCTACACCAACGTGGCAAGTGATGAACTGGTTCCAGTGATTTCTACAAATCCTGATGCAATTCCAACAATTGACAGAACTGCTTCTGGCTATTTCATTAACTTTGATACGTTCTCAGAAGATCCGAGTGAACCTGAAACGACGCCAGCATCATTGAAATACAAGCAGCAAGTACAAGACTTTCTTCACTTTCTGAAAAAGACTTATTTGGTTTCTCCATGGATTGAACTCTGGATCACATCTGGACTTTTTGTTTTCCTGCTCTGGCTAGCTTTGGTTACAACTGTGAGCGTGCTTATAAGTGGCAGATACATCCATGTGAACACTGAAGGAAAAGGCGTGAACGTACTTTTGAAACCTCATAAATCTTCCCATCGTGAAGCAAGAGACTTGTCATCAGTGAACATCACAGCTGTTCCTATACAGGATGGTATAGTGTGGGACAAAACAGATTTTGAAATATTCGGTCCGACGGAACAATTGCACATTCCACATTTGTTTAAAATTTCACTAAGTGATCTAATTACGTCCAGTACCTATTCAGATGATTGGGACTTTGAGACTGTGAATGACAATGTTTGACCTAGAAAAATCTGCTGCATTTTCTAAACATGAATATTTAGAGGGTTCATCAGACTATGAACAAATGTATTGTTATAACCACTATGGTCATCATTATTTGCATAAATCTGCATATCCAAGAAATGTGTTTATGTTTAACCAATGGGAGCATTGTCCTACACCACCACACGGTAGTTCAAAAACATTTGCCAACAAGTTTCCATATTTTTCAGGTTACAATACCTCTGATCCAGAAATGTTTTACTATAAAAATGTAAACAAGACAGGACTGAAAATTATGTTAACAAATACAAAACAGATTTACTCTGCACTATTTAATGCCCAACTGTCTAGACAGGGTTTCGACTTTTGGAAAGACACAATAGACACCAAAACAGTCTGGGGTACAAAAGATTGGCAAGTGCAGGGGATAGAAGCTTTATTTAGAGCCTGCATCATCCCTGAACAAATAATGTTTTTGAATGAAACCATCCAACAAACATCTTGTCTTGGATTAGCCAAGATCAAAGAGATGAACACACCTTCTGTACCAACACCTGCCAGTGATAATAATACAAAGGCAGTGGTGACAGTTGACAATATACTACAACTCAACAGATCTAATCGTGATTGGAAAAAATGGTTGATCTGGCCCACAGACACGAATAACTGTCAGGAAAGGTTCCTGAATAAAACTCAGGGCTTTACTATTCATAGGCCAGACCCAAGATACGTCCAAAGACAACATCCGGGGGTAGTAACAACATACAGTGTAGGTAAATTATGCCTCGATTGGCTGCATAAGTCTACACTACAGGATGTGAAACAACACTTAACCTTACTTAAAAAGGACGCAGACCTTAGGGAATTCTTGCTTGGACCAAGAAAACCGCGTCAAAAATGTTTCATATATGCCGGCATTTATGCTGCCTATAATGAAGCATGGAAAGTATCACAGATGGAGGCCGCAGAAAGAATACGTGAACTTGATCGTATTAATTTAGAGAAAACACTCTCTGTGGTCGACAATGGGTTAACAACTTTGTCCTCCAGAATATATTCATTGGATGGCATTGTATCCTCTGCTATCGACATACTAGAACAAGATTTGGTGATGTTATAGCAAGGCCAGTCTCAATTACGTTCTATTATGTTATTAAGCTGGACGCTGCAATCTTTGCGAGCTGGCTATGTGCCTTGGCGTTTCATCAACACATCGGCTCTGTTTGCAGAATACAATCTAACTGATAAACAGATCGAACTGGCACAAAGAGGAGCAAAGTATACAGTGCTGAGCATTGAAAAACTGGAAAAGTTACCATTCACAGTGGCAGAAGAACCAGATACAGAATGGCTCATTCATGGCAAAATAACATTACCTGTGAGTACTTTTCAGTTTCAGTATTGCCTCAGACAAATGCAAGCAGGCAAATATGAAAGGTTGGGTAAGGAATACATTAAGACATCTTGGGATTTACTGTATACATATAGATGTTGGAGTGGGGATCGTGAAGTGTTTTTAAGCGGTACACACTGTAAACTTGCACTGAGCGGTTCACTTATATGTCAGGACATTTCTTTACACGGGGCATGTAATGGTTCTGTGGCAAATTTGTCTTGCCATCAGCAGGGTACACCAGCTGCTGTGATTAATCCAACGTTTGGACAACTTTCTAATGGGGTTACCTCATGTTGAATGATCAGAGTTGCTGCGGCATGCTGCCAGGCATCCCATATCTAGTAACGGTCAACTCCAGGGTCACTTGCTGTATGCAAGTATTGTTTGCCCCAATAGACACAGTCAGGAGTCGCCTCTATGGCCTTCGCTGAACGTCTCTTTTATAAGATTTGATACTTTGAGCAGAATGAAAGCCATGCTTTTACAACAAACAGTGCCTTTGACCTCGGCCAAAGAAACCTATGATCTACAAGTAGCAAGGACTTCGGCTGAGATACAGACATTAATACGTACAAACTGCCCTATACATTTCGTAGAAATGATAACACGTATCTTCAACATGTCTGATACAAGTGGAATTATACATGTATTTAAGAGCATCTGTACCGGTCTGTTAGCACCTTTCCAGGCAATACTCGGAATCATCCCGAACTTTGCACATTCGGTGTTTGGTGGCATACCATTAATTCTAGCACTTGTTGCCGGAATTCTATTTCTCTTCCTGCTATTGCGCTATGGCCAGCCTATTCGCAGACATCACTCCGAGCGAAATGGAGAAAGCCCTCCTTGAACGAAAGTGCCGTGAGCGAATAGTACAGCTATTGGGCATGACTCGCCTACGGGACCTTAATACAACGTGGTTCCTGTCATTCAGACCAATCTGGCAAGATTGCATCTTACCTGTTCTACGAAGCCTGCTATGCGGTGAAGAATGCGTGTTGGACACCTGTCTAACATTTCCATCAGCTACGCCAACGGATGTCGATACTCTGCTGGTCCCGATAACGGCCAATGCTCTGTGTTGTCCCCAGAGGCTACCAATCCTGATGTCAGCATTCATTGAGATCTCACAGACCTTCCGGCTGCTGCTGAGGTACGAGAAAGATCTACAGGCACACAGGTAACAATGGACGCGAACATTGCTGAGGCAACCTATGCTGGAAGCGATGCTTCCCATCTCTGTGCACTTAATCTACTTCACGAGGTGTTCCAACTGACACCAACTACAGTGGACGATATTTTGTCTATAGAAATAGATGATCTCATGTTTACACCAGACCCGTAAACTGACTCTGATTCAGCATACAGTGTTCCAGAGATGCAGTAACAATTTGGCCTTCATTTTTCAAAAACAACTTGGAACTCTACCAAAATTGAACTTTTTCCCATTTTTCGAACGAAAAGGGCACTTCAATCTGCTTAAAGTAGAACTAGCCTTATAATACAGACTTCAAGGTACTTCCACGGACACTTAGTCATCTTGTGTGTCTAAAACAGTTCATTAATTTTCATGACATGAAATGACTTTGATTTTTGAACAACTTATCGATCATTTTCTGTCACATGTAAATATTACTGCTTCTTTCATTCCAATTGCATTTATTTTCGAACTTTATGCCTGAAATGAAAAGCATTTGCTTCAAATGTACAGTACCTTTTGCATTTTTTACTATGTTTTTTAATGCTTTTAAGAAATATTTTTAAATATGCAGTACTCCATTTTATGTTTAGCATTTTAAATGTTTAGCATTTTAGTATTATCGTACACACGAAAGTGGAGTGGGTGTTGTATTCCTCTTAGGGTGTCCATAAACGGGCTTTCCAGTATCATGTCCTTATATAGGCACAATTCGACCTGCCCGTATATAGGCATAAAATCACAGCCCTTATTTAGGCAGTCTGAAGTCCTTGGTTCTATCCAAGTTGAAGCTCACTGCCCTCTTGGGATACAAACAATGAAGTCTCATCTCCTCCTTAGAAGGATGGGAGGGGGGGTGGGGTGTAGAAAGTAGGTAAGGTAATGGACTGCCCCAAATGGAATGGAGTCACCACCTTAGGCAGGAAAACAGCTCTGGTCCTAAGAACCATCTTATCCGCATGGAAAGATGTAAAGAAGGCTTGGAACTAAGAGTCTGCAATTCACTCACCGTCCTAGCAGATGTGACTGCCACTAAAAATATAGTTTTAAATGCGAGGAAACTTAAAGGGCAACTATGCAAAGGTTCAAAGGGCGAACCCATCAAAAAAGTAAGAACTAGATTCAGATCCCACTGAGGCATAATAAAGGGAGTGGGAGGAAACCTCTTATTGAGACCCTTGATTAATCTCATAACCATAGGAGATTTAAACAGAGAAGGTTGATCTGGCTAACAAAGGAAAGCCGACAAGGCATATAAGTAACCTTTAACAGTTGTCACAGCGCAACCCTGTTTCACCAGGGAAAGAGAAAAACTCAGAACATCAGATAAATGGGCATTCAAGGGATCAAATGATTTCTCTCCACACCATTTAACAAATTTTGCCCACCTACCAGCATAGACCGATTTGGTGGAGTGCCTTCTGACCGATAAAATAACATCCACCATATCCGGTGGGAGAGAGAAAGAACTCAGGTTACCCCGTTCAATCTCCAGGCATGAAGGTGCAGGCTCTGGAGGTGGGGGTGTAGAACCTGACCCTGCAAGAGGAGGTCTGCCCTGAGAGGGAGACAGAGCTGAGGGCACAATGAGAGGTAAAGAAGATCTGTGTACCACACCCTTCGCAGCCAATCCGGGGCGATCAATATGACTTAGGCCTGGTCTTGGCGAATCATCCTCAGAACTCGAGGAATCAAAGGTATGGGAGGAAATGTGTAAAGAAGCTGTGAGCCCCAATCCAACTGAAACGCGTCCCGCAACGCTCCCTGCGTTGGATACTGGAGGCTGCAGAATGACAGACAGTGCGAGCTCTCATGAGTGGCAAACAGGTCCACCCGAAAAAACTCACACATCCTGAAAATGGGAAGTACCACCTCCGGATGGAGACGCCATTCATGATCGGCCGAATATTGCTGACTGAGACTGTGCGTACGCACATTCAGTACTCCGGTCAGATGGTTTGCGATTACGCAAATCTGATGGTCCTAAGCCCTGGATCAGAGTTGCAGAGCCTCTCTGCAGAGAAGATACGACCCTACACCTCCATGTTTATTGACATAACACATCGCTGTAGTGTTGTCTGTTAAGACTTGAACCGACTGACCGAGAAGGGAAGAGAGGAAGGCCTTGAGAGCCAAATGTATCAACCGCAATTCCAGTAGATTGATGTGAAACAACCTTTCCTCCGAAGACCAAAAACCTTTGACCTCCAGATCTTCCAGATGAGCTCCCCACCCTACAGTGGAGGCATCCATTATCACTGTGGCCACCGGAAAAGGAGGGTAAAACTGCTTCCCAGGTTACCTGAAACACTCCACCATTGCTGATCCACTGCAGTGTCTTTGGAGATTCTGACCAATTCTCCGAGATCTCCGTTGTGTTGAAACCACTGCATGCAGAGGCACCACTGGGCGGCCCTCATATGCCAGAGTGCATGGTTGACCAACAGAATGCAGGAAACAAACAGACCCAGCAGGTGTAAGATCTTCACGACTGGAACAGCACTCCAGTAGAATCATAGCCTGGATGTCCTGAATTCTCTGTGGAGGCTGGAAGGCTCGACTCACTGTAGTGTCCGGTACTGCCCCTATGAACAAGTTGCGCTGAGAGGGCACCAGGTGAGATTTGGGCACATTTATTGAAAATCCCAAGCTGAACAACAGCTGTGTTGTTACCTGCAAATGATGCAACACTATCTCTGGCGACTTTGCTTTGAGCAGCCAGTCGTCCAGATAGGGAAACACAGGAATCCCGACCTTCTGAGATGTACTGCCATTACTTTTGTGAAAACTCAAGGTGCGGAAGTAAGGCTAAATGGAAGGACTGCAAACTGATAATGCTGAGTCCCCACCATAAAACGGAGATACTTCCAATGCGACTTCAGAATGGGAATGGGAAAATACGCATCCTACAAATCAATTGACACCATCCAGTCTTCCTTCTCCAGCACGAGAAGAACCTGTGCCAGGGTCAAAATTTGAACTTCTCCTGTTGGAGGTAAAATTTCAAAACCCTGAGATCGAGAATCGGTCGTAAACGACCACCCTTTTTGAGAATCAAGAAGTACCGGGAGTAGCGCCCCAGACCCTTTTCCTGCTCTGGAACTATCTCGATTGCACCCTTTTGAAGCAATGACAGTACTTCCTGCTGGAGAAGCAGAAGATTCTCTTCTGAGCAAAGGTCTTGACAGGAAGGGAAGGAGGGGGGAAACTCCGGAAGGGTTGGGCATGCCCATTTTCTACAATGTTTAAAACCCAGAGGTCTGTAGTGACAGACCTCCACTGAGGTAGAAAACAGGCCACCTGTCCTCCCACGGGACAAGCATGCTCTAAGATGGTGGAGCTAGAGCTTCTTTCCTGCAACAATGGTCGGAGAGGCAGAAGGGGAGGAGACATGTTGCCGGGCAGAACCTCGCAAGTGACCTCTGCCCCTTCCCCCTGTAAGATTTATACAGAGGATTTGTCTGCTGCTGCTGTTGTTGTCTGCCATGAAAGGACATGTTGTTAGCAAAGACCCGAAACCTGCAGAACTGTCTACAGTCCCCCGGTTGGGTCTGAAGTCCTAAGGACCTTGCTGTTGCCTCACTGTCCTTAAAACGTTGCAGTGCAGAGTCTGCCTTAGCTCTAAGCAAGCAGGACCCATCAAAGGGCAAGTCCAGTAATGTAGCATGAATATCGGGTGAAAAACCTGGACCCCTCAAACAGGCATGCCTTCTCTTCGCCACAGAAGACTCCACTGCTCTAGCTACAGAGTCCGCCGTGTCCAGCCAACAGTGGTCAATGTAGTACGATACTGTACATCTGTGGTCAAGTCTATGTAAAAATTGTTCCTCCTCCTTGGCTGAAAGCAGAAGAGGGAAGATAATAATAGACTGGGACATATGAAAGGCCAAAACCACCTTTGGTAAGAAGGGTGGGCAGGTGTAAAGACCCAACGTATTCAGACAGAAAACCATGAATGGTGAACTGAAAGATCCCGATGTTCTCTGAACCTGCAAGCAAAAATAAATGCCACCAAAAGAACTGTTTTTAGAGTTGCAGGGTGGACGGGGCAATTGTGCATTGGCTTAGGATGCCATCAAAAAAGTCAGAAAAAGGTTCCATTCTCACTGATGCAAAATAAACTGAGTAGGAAGGAACAAGTAAAGCAAACCTTCCAGAAACCACACCACTAGTGGGGACTTAAACAAGAGAGGTTGATCAGGAAGGCACATAAATGCAGTCAGAGCTGGTAGGAAGCGTTTAACCATAGCCACTGCCAGACCCTGCTGTGCAAGGGACAATGCAAATCTCAAGACATCAAATAAAGCAAGATTTAGGAGGATTGATGCCTTCTAACTCACCAATGGAAATAAACATCTCTAGGCAACAAATGGTCTAAACAGTATTAAGACCTGCTCTAACACATGTATGATGTAAGAGACTCGGTGTACACAAATCCATTAAAACTTCATTTTATTGGTATAAATTAATTCGAGCTCATCATAGAAAATGTATAAATGATTCCACACATGGATGAAGAAGATCCATCAATAAGCCACTGAATGAAATATTTGTGTTATAAAAACATTTGTTTTCTGCCATGTTTAGTGAATATGCACACGTTTGTCTCATGTATTTTTTTGTGGTACTTATTTTGTGAAGTACGATATTGTCTAATACTCCATGTGTGGAATCATTTATACATTTTCTATGATGAGATCGAATTAATTTATACCAATAAAATGAAGTTTTAATGGATTTTTGTGTACACTGAGTCTCTTACATCATACATGTGTTAGATTAGGTCTTAATACTGTTTAGACAATTTGTTGCCTAGGGATGTTTATTTCCATTGTTGAATTTTCCCTGCCTTAGGAATTATTAATAGAAGCAGGGGGTCCTTTTTTGTTGACATTGCCTTCTAACTCCACCATTGCACAAATCTGTTCCAATGGCCTGTGCAGACGGATTTGCTGGCAGACTTCTGGGTCACCAGGATTACATCTGCAACCTCATTAGTAAGGCAAAAAGATTTTAGCAGGCACAGATCAAGCTCTACATGTTTAGCCGCAACATTTATGGTGGAGAACCAGTCCAACCTGCTGCAAGAGCAGGCCCAATCTTTGACACAGGAGAAGAGGCAGTCAAATCCCGAGTGTCAACAGATTGGCATACCAACTCCGTCTTACCCAGTCTGGAGCAATCGGCATCAACTGCGCCCAATCCTCTCACACTTTTTGCAGTACTCTGCACAGAAGGAGGATTGGTGAAAATGTGTACATCAGGCCCTGTGATCAGCTGAGCCTTAAGGCATCTCCCAGGGAATCATCTGCCAGGAATTGTATGGCACAAAACTGAGGACACTTCCTGTTTTTGGCCATGGCGAAGAGATTCACGAATGGAAACCCCAATCTGAAGAAAATAGCCTCCGTCACCTGGGGTGTAGCTGCCACTCCTGGCCTGTCAGAGTAAAGCAACAGTATCGCCTTCACAATGAGTGAGGCTTCCAGGTGACCTACCAATGGAAAGATTCCCTGTTGTTGCAACCAGTTCCATAGGCAAATCGCCTCCCAACAAAGGGTCCATGACCCTATCACGTCCTGTCTGTGATTTCATGGATGGTGGTGGTGGTGTTGCTCAATAGAATGTGGATGCCACTCCCCGAGACAGAAAGGAGGAAGACCTTTAGGGCTAGACAGATCACACGCAGCTTCAGCACATTAATGTGCAGGCACTGGTCCGACAAGGAACACAGGCCATGTGCCGTTCTACTGCCATAATCAGCACTCCAGACCTATGAGGAGGCATACACCACAGTAGCTTGAGCTTGATCCTGCATGAGGTTCTCTTGTTGTTTTAAATACTGTTTCCTCAAGCTCCGGAGGAGGGCATCCTCAGCCATTTGGCACAAGGGACCAACAACATGCAAGAAGTCATGATGCCTAGCAGCTGCAATACTTGAAGGACTGGCATTCACTCTTGTGACAGACCCATCCGAATCATCACCTGAATATCTGCGATCCTTTAAGGAGGAGGGAAGTCTTTCCTAAGGGTTGTGTCCAGAATCACTCTAATAAAAATCAGCTTTTATATGGAAGTGAAGAAGGCCTTTTGGATGTTGTAAAGCTCAGGTTGTGGAGAAGAGCCATAGGTTCTCTCCTTCACTAGCTAGTTGCATGAAAATACATTGACTCCTGGCCTCCCCAGCGAAGATGCCACCAATGTGGCCACCTGTATAAAGGGGCATGGGACCATCGTCGGACTGAAGGGAGGATGCAAACTGAACATTTTGTAACTCCACCATGAACCTCAAGTAGCGCCTATGGAAGGGGAGGATTGGAAGAAGAATTTGGGGGATTGTTGGCGGTTCCTGGATCTCTAGGACACCTACTTTCAGGCCAACAAGACCAGGCTGCGGGACAACATTTTGAAACTGTTGTGCCAGATGCAGTGGTTCAAAAGGCAAAGATCCAGAACAGGCTTCATGACTCCATTCTTCTTGGGGACAAGGCAATTAAGGACATTAAATCCGGTTACACAGTAAAAAACAAGGGCCTGTGCCTGAAGATCGCGGTGTGAGTCCTTGAGCGCACTGCACTCTGGGAGGGGTGGGTCTGGTGGGTATGACACAAAGGAAAGTTTCAATATTGATGACACAACATGCTAATGAACTCTCCCTCCTGTCTTCCTCCTGGTGGCGTGTCTTACTGGAACACACACTGCGACTAAAATGCTTGTGATACAGCGCATTCAGGGACTGAGACATGGCAATGCACAGGGGCTGCCAAACGGCTCAAATAAGTTGCAGGGTGTGCTTTCCCAAGAGTATACAAATATTTACTGTGCCAATTCGTAACAGCAGACAATTATGGTAATTATAGTAATCCTAAATTTTAACAGTGTAAAGAATGCAAAACACCCGGCAATTACGCAGCCCATAAAGATTCCAAAAGTCAAAAAATGTGTTAAAACAGCAATATTCTCATAGATGGAAGTAGAAGTAACACTTAAACTTTAGTGCATATCCTGATGATCACAGTACCTTTTAGAGTGGCAGAGATGGTTGAAAAATGTTGAAGTTCTAGGGTAGAAGGTGGGTGCTCCCGCTCGTCGCCAGCACAGCTCCACACAGTAATAAGCTCCAGGTAGTTTACTCAGTAATATAGCAAGGACTCCATCCAAGGACTATGACTTGGCTAGGAATCTTCACCTCCAACATAAACATTCTATTAACATAAACATCATACAGCCCCTACAAAGCTGGAGAGCTAACTTTGAATGCCATAGGTAAGCCTGACAAATCAGCTGGATGACCCAGGGGTCTGCTGTGATCACCTCCTAAGTGTGACAGAAAGGATGACCCACTACCCTCTGAAAGACAGTGGCTTGAGGGGAGGGACTCGGAGGAATTTAGAGGCAGCAGAGCTGCAGCTGCACTCATATACTGGGCCACGGTATCCACAGTATCTGCTTAGGTGCATCCAAGTCCATCACTCAACAAGGTCCAAGTGTGGATTCTTCCTGTGCTCAGGCAGGCTCATGACATTGAGTTTTGCCAGTTCTTGTAAGGCATGGACATAGCGCCCCAAAAGGCATGTGGCATTAGCTGGGGGTAAAAACCAAGCTTCAGCAAACAAAAAGTGTAGCGACCTGAAGTGTCAAGTTTCTTGGGCTCTCTGTCCAGTGGGGTAGCAGGACAGGATTGTGGCTTCCGATCTAAAGATGACTACTGAATGACTAGACCTTCCTGTGATGGTTTGGTGAACTTCCTAGGGACTGCTGGGCCTGTAAAGAGTTTCTCTCACACAGCCATTACAGGGTCTAGGCGAGCTTTGTTATAAGGAAGCAAGGGGTCAACTTCATATCGCAGAAGACATCAGTGAGAGTAGTCTGGTTCGAGCCGCAAAACCTGCAGGAATGGACCCCTCCTACCTTGGGAGTAGCCCAGAGGGTTTTGGGGCCCTCTTGAAAAGATCCAGCATATCTAGGCAGAAGACCTTGACCTGCATATGGGTGGCCAAACATCTCAACTTCTTTGGCTCTTGGGATTTTGTAGACGCTGATGAAGAGCATAGGCTGCGAACAGCATTGTGTCCCTGAACAGTCTCAGGAATAAGACCTCTTCCTCAAGGAAGAAGTGGACTCCTCCTTCAATATGGCGCCTTTTCTGTTTGTTTTCGGGGTAGATCTTGTAAGAGAATTTTCCCTGGAAGGTGACTTACCTTTCGGAATGGAAGTCTGTTTGGGGTCCTCCCTGCAGGCCGTAGCCAAAAATAACCTTGGATCCTGCTTCCTGATAGCATTCAGGTTCATCAAAGTGCCTAGAGTCACAGATTGTGGCATTGTGTACTGACCTCAGATCCTTTCATTGTGGGCTTCCAAAAGTGTCTTCTTGCAGCACTCACTACAAGGCTTGAAGCCTGAGGCTCTTTGAGGAGACCTTTGACCGATTTGCTGTTAAAATAAGAGAATTTTGTTGGTGACAGAGAGAGAAAGATCTGGATCGCACTGATGAGATGCAGAAAAACAGAAACTGATGTCAGCACACCAGTTGGAGCCCAATATATTCTGGTGTTTTCAGATCTACAAACATAGTTGTGGTTGGAGCCGCGTGGCACCACTGGGATGCGCTGGAGAGTCAATGCTGGGAAAAGTTTTCTGCACCAGTCTGAAGCATGGAAGCAGTATTAATAAGGTGAGCAATATACAGGAAGATGTACACATCAGAATGAGTCTGTTTAACATCACACTTCAAGCGTCCTTGTGAGTGGACAGAATACTTGAAATACAGCCAGTGGCCAAGGGATTATCTTTAAAAGAGTCACTGACGAAGGAATTTTGTATAACAAGGTCGTTGTCCAAGGGATTGCCTGTAACAGGCCATGAAGGACACCTTAATGACGAGGTAACAAAATGGTTACCTACCAGTAGGAGTAGTTTTAAAGAGTTCTGGACTCACATGCTGTGCATCTATTCCATCCTCTAGTGGTTGAGTCCGGAATCATGTTTTGTCTTTTATTTTAATGGGGGCGTCGCTGACCATCATTTAGTGGTAAGCCCATCGCCTGTGTGCGACGTCAGATGGCGCCCCGTAAATTCCTGTACGTGGTCATCATCTTCAGATTCTTTTTTATCCTGGCGTCTGATCTACTTGGAACTTTCCTTCATTTGAAGTGTTGCTTACCTCGCCTGTTTGCTTTTATCCCGTTTCCATGGAGGAGCGTGTGCCGCATGTGAAATGAGAAGACTCTTCAGGATGCAAAACTGCTACTGGTAAGTAAGCATTTCATTTTGAAGCATGAATTCTTTTCTGGATCCACATGCTGTGCAGCGGTATTTGGTTTTTTGGCAGGATGGGTTGAAATGTGCATAAGCTGGCAAACAGGTGTTGTAGCACTCTCTGATGCCGCCAATGGGTACATTTGCTAGGAACGCTAGGGTTGCACCCTTCTTCATGGCTGTGTGTGCCCTAGGACGTGTGGGTAAGACTTTTCCTGCCCTTTAGCAGGTTTAGATAGTTTCCACTATCCATTGTGCGATCGTTCCCTTCCTTGCCCTGGCAAAGGAGACGAAGAGTTGGTTCCCTTTCCAAATTGTTTTTGTCTCTTGTAGGTAGTACATGAGTGCTCTTCGCACGCCCAAGATGTGCAGTACCCTTTCCGCCTGTGACTTTGGATCCTGGAAAAAAGCTGGTAGTTGGATGCTTTGGTTAACATGGAATTGTGAAACCACCTTTGGTAGAAACAGTGGTTTTGTTCGCTGTCCTTGTGGATTTGAAGGTATGGTTCCTGGATCGTGAGTGCTTGTAGCTCGCTGACTCTGCAGAGTGATGTGATCGCTATTAGGAATGCTGTCTTTAGGGTTAAAAACATTAGCTCCTTTTTTGTGCATTGACTCAAATGGTTCTGTCATCAGTTGTGTGAGTACTGTGCTCAGGTTCCATAATGGCATTGGTGCTGTTCTTGGTGGCGCCACTCTCTTTGATCTCTCCAGGAATCCTTTCATCATCAGTAGAGTGAAGAGACTGTTCCCTGTTGTTCCTCTTGTGTATGAGAATATGGCGGCCAGGAGGACCTTTAGTGATGCACAGGCCAGGCCCCTGTCCAGTAAGTGGGTGAGGCATGTTAGTACCATACCGTGCTCTGTCCTTGTCTCCATTTTTTTGTTGTCCCTGCTCCAGTGGTGTAACTACTCCACTTATTCTTCTAGCACTTCCTAGTGCTTGGCTTTATAGTATCCTTCAGGATTTCCATTGTTCTGGGGGGCAGCTCCAAACTCTAGATATTCAGGAGCCACGCTGCTAGGGTGAGTGTGGCTGGTTCTGGGTAGCACACACTTCAGTTTTGCAAAGTTGCTTTGTTTGGAATGACCTGTCCTCTAGACCTCTCTAGTAGGTCTGAATACTATGTCTGTCTAGCCCACTGCAGGTCTATGAGGATGAGTGACCTTCCCGGTTGTCTGGCCTTGCCCAGTACTCTTGGGATCAGGGGAATCGTCGGAAAGGTGTATGCAAATCTCCCTAACCAGTCTATCGACAGGGTATTCCCCTCGGACTGGTGGTGTGTGAACCTGGACATGAAGTCTTGGCATTTTGTATTTTCTGGACTTGCAAATAGGTCTATGCTTTGTGTTCCCCAGCGTCTGAATATGCTGCCTTGTACTTCATGCTTGACCGCCCATTCGTGGGAGGTGTTTTCTTGTCTCCTCAATCTGTCTGCTTCTGCGTTCTGTTTCCTTGGGAGGTGTTCTGTTACTAGGGTCATGTTCCTTTGGACCGCCCATTTCCATACCTCTTGCACTAGTCTCGACAGTGGGAACGACTGTTTCTCCCCGCTTGTTGAGATAAAACATTGCTGTTGTGTTGTCCGTATGGATGAGCACTGTCTTTCCCCTTACGTGTGCCTGGAATGCTTTCAGCGCTAAGAAGACTGTCTTTAGTTCCAGGTAATTTATGTGCTTCACTGCGTCCACAGCACTCCATAGTCCTGTGACCTTCAGGTTGTCCATGTGTGCTCACCAGCCCTTGTGGAATGAGTCATTGCTATAGCCACTGTGGGAGCTGGTAGTTTGAAAGGACTCCCTATCCTTACATCTGTCAGGTTCCACATTCTATTTCCTATTGAACCCTTGCTGTGACAACCACTAGATCCTCCTATCTCCCTGTGGCTTGTGACCATCCATTGCAGATTCATTCCTGTATGGGTCGCATTTGCAATCTCGCATGCAGTATGAGGGGGTGCATGATGCCAGCAAACCCATCAACTTCATGACAGTCCTCACTGTCAGAGACTGCCCTTTCTGGTAGAGGCAAGCTTGTTATGCTATTGCCATCACCCTTTTGGAGACTGGGAATGCCTGTGCTGTTCTTGAAACCGGGTTGTCCCAAGGAATATCTTCACCTTCTGCAGATGTGGTGATGATTTCTTGTGGTTTATGGTGAACCCGAGGTGTTCTGGCGTGGTGATGACTGTTTGTACGTCTTGGTGGAATTTTCGTTTTAAGTTTGCCTTTACCAGCCAATCATCCAGGTGTGGGTAGATGTGTATACCCTGTCTTCTCAGGTGTGCTGCCACTGCCACTAGGCATTTCGTAAACACCCGTATGCCAAACGGTAGCACTCTGAACAGGTTCAGGACAAATCTGAGGTACTTCTTGTGCCTTTAGTTCAATGGTATGTGTAGGTAGGCGACCTTTAGATCTAAGGTGGGCATGTAATCCCTCTTCCTCAGATTACTTCTTGCAGAGTTGTCATTTTGAAATGTTGAGTCTGTATGAACTTGTTTGGGTATCTGAGGACGAGGATCGTTCTGTGTCAAGTCTTGTTTTGGTATTAGGAAGTACGCTGAGTAAATGCCCCACCTTTGGATGGACTCTCTAGGGATTTTAGTAAGTTCCCTGATCTCTTGCTACTGTGTGAGTTCTTGTTCCCTTAAGGTTCTTGCCTTTGGAGGAACATGTGGCGGTGGTCAGGAGTAACCGTGTCTTATTATGTTTAACATCCAATTGTCTGAGGTAACTGACCTCCAGTCCTAGAGGAATATCCTCCTTTTCTGCCCCCCACTGGTGTCATGTGGTGGAGCTGTGGGACAAAAGAATCACTTGCTTGCTAGTTCCCCTCCTCTTGGGTACTGTCCTCTTCCTTTTGTCCTCCCTCAAAAGGGCTGTCTTGCCAGGTGATGCCATTGCTGGTGGGTTGTCCGATGCATTGACTACTGGCTGAAGCTCTGTTATTTTTTCTGGCGGTGTTGGCTGGCTGGCGAGAGACTCACCATGCCCGTTGATCTCCTGGCAGACGTCCCTCCTCTTATGAAGGATCCAGTAAACTGCAGTGCCCCCACTGCCTTCGCAACAGCAGTATCTTTTTTGATTTGTTGCAGTGCTTCTTCTACTGCCTGTCCAAAGAGTACAGACTGATGCCTGCACCTCTGGTTTGAAGCTTGAGACCCTCAGCCAGCCGTGCCTCCTGCGTGTGGGGCCTGTGCACATCTGCTTGCTGGCTGTGTCCACCGCGGACAGTGCTGAATTAAGACAGAAATTGGTGATGTTCCTTCTCTCTTGGACCTCAGCTTTAGCTCGCTTTCGGAACTCCTCTGGGAGATGTTGCATCAACACCTCGATCTCATTCCACTGTTGGTGGCCGTAGCAGTTGAGGAGGGCATTGAAGTTGGCTATCCTCCACTGTGGGGCCACCTTCCAGATCCAACCTCCTACTCTTTCTCCGGTACAGGCCCCATTCATGTGGGGGCATTGCTCTTTGTTCTTGCTGTCGCAACAATGAAGTCTAAAGGGACGTTCCTCTTTATGTATTGCGGGTCCTGTGTGAAATGTTCGTACTTTTTCTCCACACTACGTGTTATTGTCCTTGCCGGCTCCCTAAATGCTTCTTTCCCCTGATCCAGGATGATGGGGAGCATGGGCAAGGAAAGCTTAAATTTCTGGGAGGGCATGAGAGTTTCCAGCAGGAAGCAAGAGTCTTCTTTTTCCTCATCCAGTTGCCGCCCTATGATGAGTCTGTTGTACAATGACAGATTGTCCGGCTATGAAGTCCTCCACAGATAGTTATCAACTCCCTTGTGTGGGGACTCTGGGTCAAGAGCGTGTCACGTATCCTCAAACTGGCCATGTTCCTCGAACACTGCTGATTTGTCTCCTGTTCTTCCTCGTATGGCTCCGGAGTCGAGGGCACCTCGATGTCCTCCTTATCATCCTCCGTCTCTATCATTCCCGGAAGCATTGTCTGGATACAAAAATCCTTTAAGGAGTTGTCAAACTACTTTTTTTCTCTGAAGGAAGGCTGCCATTCAGCCTAGAGGCATTACACAACGCGGGGACTTTCGCTTTTAATTAGGTTTCCCCCAGTAGAAATGTTATTTGAATTGTCTCACTACTGGGCCTAATGTCTCTTTTCCCCGTGGGTAGCAGCTTCTTGAATTTGTTACACAATGTGGATGCTAAAGGTTGTCCTAGTAGCTGCTCCATTTGTGAAATAAGACTGGTGATATAATGTTTAGATAATTAAGTATCACGCTTCATGTATTGTTTGTTAAATCACATTACTTCATCACAAAATCTGTATGTCTTTGTTTTATTAGTTGCCTTAATATGTATAATTTGCTCTAATTTGCTCTGGACTGAAATGTATCCGCACTTACCTGACCCATGATTAAATGTGGAGTAAAGTGTACAGAACGAAGTAGCAAATAAATGCTTCAAGCCCATATCAATTGAATTGATGGCCTTTAGTCTGTTAAATTGGTTTAGCAGCATTTGAATGTGACGGCTAGGACACCCCTCCCCCCCCCCCCCTTTTTTCTTAGTTCAGCCTAGAGGCTGCATTTTTGCATTCAACCTGAAGTGCTCTTTGTTCGGCATCAAACATGGAAGGTGTCTTCCTTTTCGGTGTTGGCAGTTCTACAGCTTTCAGCTCCTTGCCCTTTTCCTTTGTTCCTTCTCGAGCACCAGCTTGCATCAAGGGTCTGCTCAAAGGTTTGCGTTCATTGTTGTCCTTTGATCGGGACCCATGCAGCTCCTTATGCTTGTGCTGGTCTTCAGTTGGGTGTTTCGATGCTGAGGCTGCTTTCGAGGACTTGGGAGTACGAGGACTTAGTGTCTGAACCTTTCAACGCCTTTGTTTCAGTTTGCCGTTTCTTTCTACGTCTCTGGTCGCATTCCTCGCCACTTCTATCTTTTCAGCATCAGAGCCTTCGGCGTCCAACTCCCCTCTCTGCACTGATTCAGCCTCCTCAATGTTATTTTCATCCTTGCTGGAGAGGGCAAGATCTTTCAGGGATTCCTGTGGCGTGTGGGTGCTAGCCGTGGTGTGCTAGTCGTTGTTGGAGTCTGGTCTTCAGTGTGTTCGGTACAAATTTAGCGCAGGCTTCGCAATCTTCGGTGTTATGGTCTTTCGGTAGACACAGATTGCATGTCTCATGTCGTTCAGTCTGCACAAACTTGTGGTGAAGTTGGGGCAGAATTTAAATGGGGTATTTTCCATTACCCTCTGCTGTCTCCCTCCTTTGCATTCTCCGGCCACATGGTGTTCACGGGCGGGGTCCCCGGATGATGTCCACACTCCAATTTAAAAAAAAAAAGGATTAAACGAGATTCCAGATCCAACCACTAGACGGCGGACTAGATGCACAGCATGTGAATCCAGAAAACAATTCATGCTGCAGAACCAGTGTTCAAGGGTTCTTATGCAATAGGATCAGTAACTATAGCAGGTAGCTCAGATTTTGTGTCTAAATGATTGCCATCACATCTCCAGTGTCACGGAAGGTACTGCATGCTACTGAGTGAGAGGAATCCTTCCCACCACATCAGTGCTGAAGAGCTTCTGTATAAAATGGTTACTGTCCAAGGGGTTTTGTAAAACATGGTTGCTTTACAAGGGATTGCCTTTAATGTGTTCAGTCTTTTGTGTGCAACATTGGTGCGATCCTAGCAGTACTTCTAGCTCGCCTTTGGGACTTTCCCACAACCCGTATATGCTACAGCAACATGCCGGTAGTGAATTTGAATGCTACCGCCACATTCTGTTTTTATCGAGGGCCGGTAGTGCATTTGAAAGCCTGCTATTTAAGCCTCCTAGCTCACTTGTCTGTCCTAAAACTGCTACAAGCTTTGATGCTTGACTTTTTTGTTTCATAAATGGGCTAAGTTACCGCACCATGTAGTTTCTGGGTATTTGGTAACGCTGTTTAAAATTTACGCTATCAATGCCATGTAGCACTCATTCTTAACTGATAAATAGATAAATGTCTTGCCTTTGCTTGCACACACTTGTAGAATTGGTGTCTTGCACAAACCTGCGTTTATATAGCTCCCATAAGTCTCCTGTAATCATATGAGTTATTGTGGCCCCACGGGCCCTTAGACCAAAGAAATACTTAATATTCGTCCCACCATGAGCACGTCTAACCTTTTCTTGGAACTTTCCCAACCAGGTGTGAACTCCACAGCACCATGTGTTATATATATATAGTGTCTTAAGGTGCAAACAACATGATCATGCCTGATGTTTAAGGATAAAGCTCTGCCACACTTTGTAAATAAATGGCTGGCATATGACTGGTGTATCGCTCAGCGTTTTCGCTTACAATCATGAGTGTTACCTCGTATGGCTATATGGCCCTGTGCCTGTGCACACTTGTCTTAGACACTAGACCCCTCGGTGACCAGGCATGGTACTTTCCTTGGACAGATATCCCATCTTGAAACAAACTTTAACAGACTTGGTTGCTTTTAGTAGGTAATATATAAGCCTTCTTTCATATGTAGTTTTATGCCTACCTCATTAACCTCTTCCGACAGATCTCAAAATAATGACAACAAAGGACTTGATGTTGATTCTTGACAAGGTAATAAAGTTATCATCTAATTGAGAGTGCCAGTGGCCGTAACCTAGTTTTACTTTAACTTTATTTAAAGTTATGTTATTCAACTCACTTGAGCTTAAAGCATATTAACTTATTTGTGTATATATTTTTTCCTTTCTCTAAACATGCTTAAAGAATAAATTGTCTCTAAAAGAGACTAAGGGTCACTTCTAAAATCCAAATGTAAGTTTTTTATTATATCACAACTATAAGGGTATATTTCCTTTAAAGGCACCACCTTTCACAAGAGGTGAAATAGTCTGTGAAGAATGTACAACTTAATAAAGTATATGTTGATTTGTAGCCTTGGAAAGTCCCCGCCTTGCAGGACATATGTGGGGTGAAATGTGTAGGCTATCAAGAGAAAGGGTTTCACTAACCATCTAATGGAAATGATATCTTGCAAATATGACATTTGTGAAGAACTGTGTTAATAAAAAGCTGCAAAAAAGTAAAAAAATCATCTAGAATCTCTCTAGACCAAGAAATTTGACTGCAGAAAAACAGGAATCGTAACTAGACAACAACTGTCTTGAAAAGGATAATAGGAAAATTGACACTTAGCACCATAACTAGTGTCACGGAAGGAATTGCATGCTACTGAGTGAGAGGAATCCTTCATACCATGCGAGTGTTGAAGAGCTCAGGTGTATAATGGTTACTGTCCAAGGGGTTTTGTAAAACATGGTTACTTTTCAAGGGATTGGTTGCTTTTCAAGGGATTGCCTTTAACATACTCAGTCTTCAATGTGCAGTGCCCAACGGGGAACATCCTGAACAACGACTCTGGAACGAGTTTCGGAGTCGCGCAAACCGAACAGTGACTTGCCCGAACAACGGCTTAGCCTGAACCACGCATGTGCGTGGTTCAGGCTAAGTCGGTCAAGTGTTCGGGATGGGCGGAGTTGAGAGGAGCGTCGGAGGAACAGGACAGGTAAGAGGGTGTAAACCCGCAACTCTCCAGAGCGGGATTTCCAAGATGGCACCCGGGACCGGCCACCAGGAAGAAGAGATCAGCGTTCTAGAGGACGTGGCACAAGCGCGTAAAAAGGAAGGAACCACAGACGAAGAGGTCGATGAGGGATGGAAAAAAAACGCTGAGTCGGCTTGCGGGGAGACGGAGTACGGGAAGCAAAGGCGAGTTCCAGTGACAGGAGGAGAGGCGCCGGATTTCCAGGAGGCAGGACGATCGGTCCCGGAGCAAGAAGAAGACGCCGTAGGAGAGGAAGCGACGACACAACCGCCTAGGGGCAACGCCAGAAGGTCTGACCGACCCGGAGAGGAGGAGGGCGGTGAGGCTCCTACTGCCACGACCCAGGAGGGCCGTGGCTTCCGGCAAGTACCTTTTATTAGTTATCTAACAACGGGGTGGTGGTGGTTGGGGCACTAATCGCTTGCATCTGCATGACACTGCAGGGACCACTGTCTGTTATTTGTTGGTTTGCACAGCCCCATTCCCGGGTGAAGGTGACGGTATAGGCATACGAGTTTGAAGACCTACAAACCTGATTATTGTTTGTTTTATTTCGAGGGCCACGTCCACACTTCTTTTCCTCCTCCGACCTGGCGGGATGAAAAAAATAACCAAAGACGACTCCAAGCACCAGCCCAAGACTTTAAAGAGAGAGGATTAATCCCATGGACATTGACTAAACTGTCAGAAAATACATTACTGCTTTCTTTTATTATATAGTCCAGCCTCTAACCTACCCGGAATCCCTTTGTTTTGTCTATTAAACTCTGACAACCCCATTCCAGACTAGGTGTCTTATATGACCAGGTGACCACAGAAGGGTTCGGGGGGTTGGTGTTAGTTTTTAGGGGGTGGGAGGGGTTCGGGGTAGATTTTAAGGGGTGGGGGGTCTGTTGGACTTGGCCCTTTTTCCCAGAAATTTTTCGTTTTTCCCTAGCCGTTTTACCATGTGTGAAACTCACTCAAGATGGCTGCCACAGGCCCCTGCTACTGCAGAGGGGCCTTACACGCATACACACTAGTAGCCAGGGTCAGGCTGGGACATAGGGATACAGTATCCATTCCGACCCCGCCTCTGGGCCACATAGCCAGGCATGTAGAAGGTTCCAGAACCTTCCGGGCTGTGGGAGGAGTTATGTTTTGCCGCCTTTGGGAGAGTCACCTGACCTAGGGGTATAAAAGGTTTGGAGGGAAAACTTTTAGTCAGTTGGAGTCAGTTGATGAGGCACCACTGAACCTGGGAGAACCTCCGCCGGAGTATAGGCTTTAGGGCCTAGGGGGGAGACCTACACTACTGCTGCTGACAGGGCTGAGGCCCTGCTGTAGTAAGATAGCTGAGGAACGCCCACCACCCACTGACCTTGCCCAGTGTGAGGGGACCCAGGGAACCACCTTCAGCGTGCGGGGAGGAACACCAAGCACTCCCAGACCACCAACTCATTCCCCCCCCTCATAAGAAGAAACTTCTGACAGGAAACTTTGACAAGGAACCTATAACAAGGAACTTCTGACAAGAAACTTACAACTAGAAGCGCCTAAGAAGCAACCAAGCTGAAGCAGTCGCAAGACCCCTTAACTTGAGGAGGCCTGACCGTCCAGCAAGGCCTAAAGCCTAGAACTGCCCAACTGGGGATCACCAGGTAAAGCGCCGTACCCTGAAGCGCTAAACCTTCACCCCCTATTCACTTTTGCCTGTTGCTGGGCTGCCCCCAAGTACTTTGCCAGTCAGCCCTGCCCACAGGCTGCTGGTGCACCCTGCTTTCTGTTGCCCCTCAGGTCACTGACCTTATGAAGGAGATCACCGCCGCGGCCGCCGCCGCCTGAGAAGAGGCACCGTGTGGTGAGGTGCGCCGTCGCGCCCTCATCGGGGGAAGCGCTGAGGTAAAGGAAGCCCCTCAGGTGTGTGAGGTGAGGAGCGCCGTCCGCGCCCTCACCGAAGCCTCCAGAGACTGGGCCCTCATCGCCGCCGTCGCGGCCGAAGAATCGTCTCCGCCGCGGCCAAAGAATCGTCTCCGCCGCGGCCCAAGAATTGCCCCCGCCGCCGAAGCGGCCGAAGAATCGTCGCCGCCGCCGAAGCGGCCCAAGAATTGCACCCGCCGCCGTCGCGGCCAAAGAAATCGCCGACGCGATCAGCAGCGAGGCCTCCAGGCCCCGCAGACGCCGTTGCCGAGCAACCAGGGGTCGCCGGGCGTGACCCAGGAAGGCCGCGCACCGATTGGGCGCCGGCCCCCAGTCACGCCCCAGCGCCGAAGGAAGCCCGGGAAGAGCCCCGGCAGTGCAGAGGGAGACGGGGAGCCGGCCGGAGAGGACTGCCGGCTCCCGCTCCCTTCCCCAGCAACCCTGAGCCCCCACCTGCACTTACCCTGATCCCGGGGGCCGGAGGAGGGTGATCCCGGCCCCCGCAACGTGCCGCATAGTTACTCCCTGATGCCGGGGGCCGGAGGAAGGCAATACCGGCCCCCGCAACACCGGCCAGAAGGCCGAGGCACCCCCGACCGGGCCCCGCCCGACAGAACACGGGCCGGCCCGGAAGATCGCCAGTCGCCCTGAAGCGCGACCAACGACCACACCGCAGGTGAGCCCTGGAGGTCCCTAGGGCCCATAAGACGCCACTGGGGGCCGGGGGCCACTATTAACCCTTACGAATTTAGTCCTACGAGGCAAGGCCCCAGAGAGGAGTGGGCCTGGCCTGAGTTAACCCCTGAGGGACCTAGAAGCCCCAGAATACAGGACATGTTGAGGGATTCCCCACATAGTTCATTCAGGTAATGATGATGCCCACAGTATTTAATAATTTATGCCGATGCCTATTATAATTACTGCCTAGGCCATGGTTTTAACTGTTAAGTCTTTACCACAAGGGGAAAGTGTTTAATGGAGTTGAGCTGAAGTGTACACCGCCAAGAGTTGAAGTATTTTTATGTTACAGGTGTACTGGAGTTGCGACGCCCACTGTACTGAATGTGGGTGCGCCTAGATTAATGCAGGCCTATTTAAATGTAACGTGAAAAGCCTTCTTTTAAATAATAAGTAATATGCTAAAGTGAACTGTATGTTTAAGCCTACGTTTTATTAACGTACCTTGAGATCATTATTAAGTGCTACGTGTAGGAGATAATTCCTGCGGCCTCTTAGTGGCCTACAATGTTGATGAGCTATGCAGCTTTATTTAAAATGTGCACCAGTTGAGTAATATAATGAATTTGAATGTAGATCTGAATTAACCTGCCTTATCTGATGCCACTTAATTTATTTATAAAAGATCTTGATTTTAAATACAAAAGCCTGGTGTGGTGTCATGTTATTGCGTTCGCATTTGTGAGTCAAAGTGAGAGTGTGCTGCACAACTGCCTTACACATTGCCTTCGCGTGCCTTACCCGCTTCACCCCATGCTACCGTGTCGGACTCGGTAAACCCGGTTCCAACAGGGTCCATGTTAGTTTTTAAGGGGTGGGGGTCTGTGTTAGTTTTTAGGGGTGGGGGGGTTTGTGTTAGGTTTTAGGGGTTGGGGGGGAGGGTTTGTGATTGTTAGGGAGTGGGGGGTTCGTATTAGTTTTTAGGGGATGGGGGTTTGTGATAGTTGTTAGGGGTGGGAGGGGTTTGTGTTAGTTTCCAGGGGTGGGAGGGGTACGTGTTAGTTTTTAGGGGATGGGAGGGGTTAGTGTTAGTTTTAAGGGGTGGGAGGTGTTAGTGTTAGTTTTTAGGAGGTTGGGGGGTTCATGGAAGTTTTAGGGGGTGGGAGGGTACGGGGTAGTTTTTAGGGAGTGGGAGGGGTTTGGTTTAGATTTTAGGGGGTGGGTTTGCCATGCATTCCTTTACCACAAAAATTTGTGGTAAAAGAATGTGTGGTAAAATAAATCGTGGTTGACACGCGGTCGTACTACAGACCACGTGGTTTAGGGAGTCGTTGAGGAACTCGTTGTTCCAACATACAACCATCCATATTTATTTTTGGGCCACCTTATCCGTACTTACCAATATTTATTTTGTGAATAAATGAAGTCGTAAAATTGTATATTTCCAAATGTATTTAAATGATAAACATGCACTCATACTTTGATGCCTGTCATGTTATAGCAAATTAAGCAACTACATTTAACAAAACAGTTTACCCACAGGTAAATATTAGTGTTATACTACAAATATATGTTGTATTTAAGGAAATCTCATCCTGTTTTTTAACTCCTAACGTTGTCTATCTGATCGGCTGTTGCCCTGGAATTCATGAAAGACACCATGGAGAGATACTTACAAGAAGACCAATTTTCTGTATTTTCCACTTTTAAAAATACATGCAGCCAAGAAACACATTGTTTTCGGTCTGTATTTATTTGTAAAAAATCTATAAAAACGTCAAACTGGGAGCCTTACATATAATATATTGCCCAAGGCATTGGGTTTCGTGTGAAAGATGTTGTGTATAGGAGGCTCAGTGTCCAAGAGACTGTGTATAAAGGACACAATGTAGAAAGTTTAGTGTCCAACAGATCATGTATCATGGGCTAAGTGTCTCAGAGATTGCATATACCTGGCTGTGTGTCCATGGGTTGCATGGAACTGGCTCAGTATCCAAGAGAGGCTGTGTCCACCCAATCAAGTGGTCGTGTTTAATGGCTCAGTCACCAAGTGAGTGCATATTTTGGTTTCAGTTACCATGAAATGGAGTCTGTGTAGATCTTAAGTCCAATTAATTGATTGACATCAGCTGTGCATGGTCATGGTCTGGATTGTCTGCTACTAGGCGAGTGGATGGAATCCTTCAAATATCGTCAACGTTCCTAGAAAGAAATGACTCGCAAGTTCTTGTGGTCGGTAAAACAGAAACTGGTCCACTTGGCATAATGTCTCAACGGCACAGATCCTCACTTGATTTTGCACATGTTCTCTATAAAGAAGCGACACACATTTGCACGTTTCATGTGTTTTAATTTTCTCTAAAAATGAACGTGACATTTTCATGAGGAAGAAGACACTCAATAAGGAAAAGAGAGTAACTTTTCAAAGGGAAGGAAAACAAATCCAAGATTTCTGGCAGTCCTTCAGTGAATGAAAACATGTGAGCTTACACAAAGAGGAAACAAAAATATTTGTCAACTTCTAATCCCACTCATCCCTCCAAACGCACGGCGCAGTAAACTGCTTGGAATGCGCCACACACCTTCAAGAGGCAGGTACCTCCTATTCAAGTGTGGGTAATGCCTTTAAACGGTCTCACTGCAACATTCAATCACTGCCTGGATAAGGATCCTAGGCCTAAACTTCCACCTGCCATCAACCTACATCTCCTAAGTGCCACTACGGAGGTGGGAACTCTCAGAATCAGCAGAGTCAGTAAGGGCTTTAGAAAAAGTCCCATTTGCCACGGGGTATATTGACGATGGGAGACGTCTGATTGAAAACCTGTATTTATGCCTGTGCTAGAAATGAATTGGAGCCTAAGCAATGCCTTTATCCCCCTAGAGAAAGGTGATGGTGGAAGACACCAGATGGCAAACCAAAAGTTCAACCAGTGCTCTTTCACCTACTTCCCTGAATACAACCACGTATGTAAGAGTAACACCGAAGTTCTCACGAAGTCCCGTCACATGAAAACGCCCCTCTAAGACAGTGCCCAGTGCTTCTGCCTCATCACAATCTCAGGCAAAAAACAAGTTCTTTTTAGTTTGCAAACAAAGAATAGAGGATCCTTCCCCTTGATTGTTTGAGGTTATCAAGTCAATAACATCTATTTGAATCTTTTCCTTCTGGGCTCATACCTGAACTCATCCACCCGTAATGGATCTTGGAATGCCCCTGACCATTCATGCCCAGGCAGCAGGGCTAGCCGAAGATCCCATGCTATTTACTGTCTCCAGTAAGCTACCTATTGATCTATCAATCAAGACATTCGTATAGTGCCTAATACCCAACTGGCGACGTATCCTTTTGCACCCTCACCAAATCCTCCTGCACATGCTAAACCTACAGTTTCCAGGGGAATTACAGCTGCCCTTATTTTACTCTGGGCACACATGCTGTCTCTATAAGCTGTCTCAGACAATACTCTGGACACATTTCTGGCTCACACCTGTGGATACAGAGATGGTCATCTTTTTATTTTTAGTACTCCAATTTTTTACCCTGCCTGGGATGCTTCTTTCTCTGTGTACCCACCTTGGCTCTTTGATACAGACTTTTCTACTTGAACACCAAGGTTTAGCCTTTGCTTCGGGGAGATTAGCATGGAAGACTAGATCGAACATAAAAGCCTAAAAGCAGAAACAAGGAGCGCATTAATGCCAAGTGGGACCTATGTTTATTGGATGCCTCCATAATTTCATATGGCCTTCTTGTTTTAATGCGCAATTTGAAGATTTTACAGTCCAGCCTTTAATGTTTCCGGATCACTCCTACTGGATTTGTTTGACAGGGGCAAAATCCTACAGAAACTTTGGTGCTACCAACTCCAAGTCTGTCTTCAAGTTCTGTGGCTCTGAATTATATTGCCCCTTTATAATTATTGTGCCTGCTTCAACCCTTCACGGTTGGAGGGTCAGTTAAATGGAGAGCCAGATCTTGGTATCCACTAGTCCCTATCGTGCATGCACCCCCCATTAGAATTTGACCCTACAAGTTGCAGTTCAAACTTTGCCAATATACCCAACTGATCTCTGCTTTGTAGCTGAAGAAGTCCAGCACCTCGACACCAAGCATGTCACTTTTCGGCTCATCAAAAGTTTTTTCAGTCATAATAAAAACGGAGTTAAACAGCAGCCCCTTAGGAGCTAGGTCTGATTGCATCTTTCAGTTTATGCAGCTTCTGCACCTGGTGAGCTACTTACAATATGGTTTTCAATAGTTCTAATGCAATGAAAAGCAAAATGCCATTTCAGGTACAAAAAAAGTGTAACAGTCTTACTTATGCTACCTATAGTATAAATGCAATATATTTTGGCATGGTGTCCCTGCAATGGAGCGACTGAAACACACACACATAATTCATGACTACATAGGTTTTAGGAATTCACACCAAGAATTGCAAGCGATGCAGGACACACAAGACACACAATAATGACCCCAGCTGGCCCACTGCTTCTAGGGGCTCAATGTACAGACGTGGGTCCTGCAGTGGGACATGTGGCAATTCAACACATCAGAATAAAACGAATAGCTTATCAGAGGCCACAAGTCACAGCTCTGCCATCTGTACAAGAAGTCCTTATTATCAGGAGTATTCTCCCAGGACTCAGGCACATATCAACGATTCACAGCATCAGCACAGAAAATAGAGCTTCAAAGGTGGTTATTAACAACAGAACCCTTAGCTACTTTGGTCCACATGTAAACATGCCTCTGCTCCAATGATGAACCCAGTCCCTTCACACGGGACTGTTTGCACGAGCCAGCTAATGCCATCCAGTAGAGCAAGACGGTGAACCGGTAAGTAGGTAGGAACACACTACAGACGTGCAATTGGGTGGGCTCCTCTTGAACAACTGAACGATTGTTCAGTTTCAGATCCCCACTTACAGAGCAGGGTCTGGGTACTCCCTCCTAACGAAGGCTTATGGAGAATGATTCCCTGTAACACTGGATCTCAGTATCAAAGACTCCTCACTAACAGAGCAATGAAGGAGAAACAAAGCGGAAGATGGTCTCCACGTGGTGTTGGAATTGTACAATTAACAGAAACTGTGTCTTCCTGTCAGTTTCAGTTTTGGGTTTAAAAGACCTGCATCAACATTTAGATCTAGGACTTCAAGATTTGCATGGCCGCCGCAGCGCCCAGGAGGGAGATGCATCCTCCTCATAGAACTACAGCAGTGGATAGAATGCGGAGGTCACTGCACAGGCTGGACTCAAGGCACTATAGAAATCCTGTGCACGTATCACCCATCTTCACACACAAGTTTGCATGTATGCAGGCAGCAAGATTTCCATTTAATCAGAAATACACCAACCATCGTCCTTTACAAAACGAGATAAGCATGGACAGTCAACAGGCATGAATTATGCACCCTACCCCCCCCCCATCCCCCACCCAATTGCTGTTGGACCACCCAGTCTAGTTTAGTTTTCCATTGTCTATAAACAGCGCTGTTAATTAACATGAACAGCAGGACTGACCTAACCAGAATTCAACAGAGTCGTTATTTGACCAATATGCTCCTACATGTAGCAAGCGATAGAGGCAAGAGAGTCCAGAGAACTGTCTAAACATCTGCGAAGGACAGTTTTAGCCTTAGAAGCACATTCAGATGCCACAAGGAAAGGGAGTGGTGGGGGCTTCTGAATAAACATCACCAGAAGTATAACAATGGCCTAACAATTTTGACTCCTATTATGCACCCTCATTACTGTCAATGCTTCAAACCCAAAGATGAACCCATGCTCTCCTTCCTCGTCTGTGTAAACCATTTATTGTCACAATTTGAAAACTGAAGCCAGGCACAACGACACTGAACATGGAGTTACTACCTACTTTACATATGCTCACCCCAGAGTCCATCTGTCAGTCTATTTCGGAGGACTGTAGCCATATTCCAAGACGCTTGAACTATTGTTTTCATGTGAAGGCCACATACCCTACTTGAGCGTTCACAGGGTTGTAGTGTAACTAGGATGACATGGCACTCCCATGTTATACTTCGAAAAACATGTGAGAATGATGCGGCTTAGTGTTCTAGGCACAGTAAACAGATGCTCCTGGCACAGAAGTGTGTATCGGACAGTAATGGGTAGGTATTGTGCCAGAGCTGTAACATATATGCATGCTTGGAAGGGCACAGCCAGGCTCATAGAAATACACAGGTGCTCACTCATCAACAGGAATAGAATGCTTGCAAGTCTTAAAGAATCTGTAGCCGAGATATTAGTGTCTTCAAAAAAAGTACCCTCTGGACTAGACAGAAAGGCCATTGAGGCAGGCCACCAAACCATCTCTACATTCAGCTATGGATCGTGCACCAGAGACTATGCTGCGCAAACTGCAGCAAGCCAACAAGCATGTCTACGCTCGCTGTGGATCCTGAAACGAAGAGGGTTCAGTAAACCACAGCAGGCCAACAAACAATCTCTACATTCAGCCGTAGACCCTGCCCCGGAAATATGGCTCAGTTAACCATGGCAGTCCCTCCGCGACCTTTCTGTAGCCACTCAAGGGTCCCGCACCAAGAAATAAAAAATCCTGTGTCAGCAAACCATTGCAGCCTCCAAATAGTCCCTGCAATCAATCATTAGTCCCACACTCTGGAATGGAGCCTGGGCCAAGAAATTGTGGAAGGCCACCAAGTCATTTACACAATCAAACGCAATCTCTATATAGTTAGAAAAAAATCTAACAAAAAATGTCAGCTCACTGCAGGAGATGTATTCATAAGGAAGCACACGTGTTGTACACAGGAAAGTACTTCATGCTACGAAACCATCTCCGAAGGCAGCCTTTGACCACTCAGGAATAGGCAGAGCAATAATATCCAGAAGACAATTGCAGGCTACCAAACCCTAGAAGCCCCTCCTGGGCACCATATTCAGAAGGATACAGAAGTCTCGAATGATAAACTTTGACTTGTCACTCTGTCACCTAGGTAGCTGACCAATGAACCCACTCAACTCCTCATAATAAGTTAAAAAAAAAACTGCATCCAGAATTCCACACCATGTTGAAAAACCCTGTCCGCAGCCTGCCATGGGCTCTGTCACACAACAAGAAGCCACCATCCCTTCAGTAGCCCCCACAACAGCTTTACCACAAGTGCTCTGGAGAGAGGCAACTCTCAACCTGCCAAAAACTCCAAATAAAGACATATTGAGCGCTCTAGTCCATAAACCAATGGCAGGGCACCAACCCTTCTCAGCAGCTAGTCAATGAAATTGTACCCAAATCTTAAAGAGAGATTATGCCGTGCACATCACTTTAGCACACCAAACCCCTTCTCCCATCCTGCCAATGGCCCTACAACCAGTAAACCAATACTAGGTTACAAACCATTTTCACATCCTGCCAATTCCCAAAACCTAGTGATAGAACAGGCAGTCATGCACAGCAAACATGTGAACCCCTCTTAACAGTCTGCTTGGGTTCAACACTTACTGAGAAATATGACGGCCACATCTAACCAACCATACCAAATCACTAAACTTTCTGTGCAGCACACTTATGCTCCCACATAGCGATGGGCATGGCAGTCATGCCCGTCAAGCCATACCATATCTCTAAAACCACTGCAATGTCTGCATATACACCCCTCATGTGGGGCAGCGACACCCAGCTAGCCATGCTAAGTAACTAAAGCCTCTCTGCCATCTGCGTGGGTCCAACAGCTAGTGAAAAAACTGGAAACTCTTGTGCAACAAGCCAAGACCAAATGCTCTTCGTAGCCTGTGATGGACCCCCATGACTAGGATTACACAAAGGCCTACCACAGAGGCTCTCAAACCTCTCAGTAGCACACCTGGGAGCAACACCTAGAATTCCTCAGGTTTGCTTCTGTTCCGACACGTAACTGAGGCACTGATCCAGAAATCAATCTGCTAGTTACGCCACATCACGAAGACAAGCTGGCAGTATGATCAGTATTCATCAATGGCTAGAGGATCTTTCAGCCACACCATACTATGCAAGGAGTTGCAACTAATACCACAATGCAGGTAGCACACCATCATAGATAACAGAAAGGGAAAGGGGCTGTTGTATGATACACACAGTGTACATAGGGATATAAATGGTACCATGGTGTTGGCAGGGACCCATGAGTGGCACTGGGAAATCATGACTGACCAGAGGACGAGGAGACAGGACCCACACACAGCAAAATAATTATACTGCAAGCATGTGCAGACGTTGGTGTCCTACCACCGGCATGGATCCAATAATGGATGAAGGTTGTAAGGTCTATCACTGGTACCAAACCATGGGCTTCAAGCTAGGATTAGGTTAATACTTTGCCCATCACGTGGGCACTGGTACGACACGACAGCATGGCAGAAACAAAACACGTAGATAAGAAGCAAATAGTGTAGGCAGACAGCGGATCAGCATTGGTGATGAAGGGCACACTGGTAACAGATTTGGCAGCAGTGCCACTTGCACTGTCATAGATAGCCCTGCAGAGAAGTGCAGTCCCTGCAGGTTGCAAATATTGCTGCCAGCGAGTACGGTGAGGTCGATGGTGGTCGGGGCTATCGGCCACCCCTTTGGAGCGCCAGCTGTAGGTGGGATATAGTGTAGTGCCACTATCTGCTTGAACATACCTCGTCTGGCACTTAGAAGTTTTTCTGTACATGTAGCAGATGCGATGGGAAAAGAAAGCACATCTCCGGCCCAGGGCCCGAACAGAGTTCAAGAATTAAGAGTCCAAGAGTATCATTCAGACCAATAGTCCTGACTCAAAAGTGTGCTAGACAGCATGGGGCACTCAGCTTCTTGGAACTTGATGGTGGTATTATCCAATAGAAGATTGCCCTTTGCCACCAACTGCGGCACACAATCCTCATTTTATCTGCAATTGTCCATCAAATGCTCAAACAGTCATGCAGAAAACTCGGGTCTGCTACATTCAGACCCTAGTAAGGCCACATAATTAATGATAGTAGTCTGCTTGTGCTGGGAGACAGGGGCTCGCAGACCGGCAACCCCTTGCGATTCAGGATCCTGGGTACCAGCATCGGCTTGCAAGCCCCTGGAGCGGGGCAAAGACCAGGGTTTCGAGGACGGACACCGGTGGTTGGTCAGTGAAGCTTGGATTAGCGTTTTCAGAAGGGCGTCTGCATGGCAGCGGACGCAGACTGTGCCTGATCAGCAGTGCCAGGGACTCAGGTCTCAAAGTACTTGTAGATGGCTGTAACATATGTCATTAGGCACTGCCAGTCGGGGCGCTCGGTCCGCACCATCTCATTGATGTCCTGTTGTCAAAGAAAAAACAAAAAATTGTTTTAACATCCTAGTTTGAAATGTACATAATCATTAAATCTGTAAACTGCAGAAACCGTCTTTTAAAAAAACAAAAAACAAATCAAGAGCATCTCTGCTTTTCTTTTTAAACAGTCAAATTTACTTTAACTGCAAGGTACTTTAGCAAAGATTCCGATCTGAAAGAGAAAAAGGAAACGCAACGTAAGAGCCAGGCAAGTAACCCAAATGAAAGAAATTTAATTTGGCCGCCTTAAGGCAGCTCCAGAGTCCTACAGTGGCAGCTAGCCACAATTCCTTTTTAGGTCGAGCCTCGAGTAGCGCGCAAGCGCTGCTTAGAGGCGAAGACTTAATGTAGCTGAGTTTGAAAAGCAGTCCAACAAACGCTCGTGCGCCGTGGCTGGCCTTTTGAGATGGGTACGCGCGGCAAACATATGTTTCCAATTATCGTGCCCAGACGCGGGCGCGATAAGTGGAAACACATGTCTGCCGCGCGTACTCATCCAAAGGCCAGCCACGACGCACGAGCGTCTGGTCAGCTGAGCGTCTCGTCAGCTGAGCAGGCTGCCGCGCCGCCGCCCCCGCTCCTCTGTGGTGCGCGCGCACCACTCGCGGGCTTGTTAGTGCTGTAATTAGTGCCGGAGGCCTTACTTTGCAAGGCGTGGAAACCATAGCAACATGTCAAACACTTTATGGTTTAAATAATGTCATCCCTTATCAATCCACAACAATCAAAAGCTCGGGTGTTCAGCCTAGTTACTTCTAGCACGGCAGGCACGGAGACGGTTTAACACAGCGTGAGCCTCGCCTTGAAACCTAAGTCTGCACTCACTTCTCGCTGTCGGAAACCGGGCTACGGAATCCTATTTTCCGTGCGTACCGCCGAAGCCGAACACTGTGCGCGGGGGAGGGACCCGACGCACGCATCGCTGTTCACGTTCTACCACTGTCCGAGGCACGGATTCCTAGACATCAGAGCAGGCACGCCTTCACAACCCTTCACCACCCAGGAAGTGAAATCTGAGCGGTGCCAAGAGTGCAGACATGCACCTGACGGAGGCACAGGAACGGAACACTAACTAAAGAAAGAATACACCCGACTTAGTGCCAAAGACAGATAAAAAATTACACACTGCGGCCAGGGATGTCCAGACACACCCTGCATACACCATGGCACATTCACAAATATTTTCAGACAGAAAAACACGTCACGTGGTCCAAAATCAAACATCCTCGGGGTCGGGCGGGACCTGGTATGGACAGGAGCACAGGAAATGAGCTGGCACAGAAGCATCCAAGGGAGAGGGCTGGTATGCAACAAAACACACCAAAGGTCTGGCAATAGGTTGGACTGATCATAACCAAGAGGTGGGTGAGAGAGGGTGTCCGCGCAGGGGGTTAAGGGATGGCGAGAGACAGAGTTAATAACAGAGGTTGGGGGTGAGGCGAGAGAGACAGAGTTAATGACAGAGGTTGGGGGTGAGGAGAGAGAGAGATACATCACAGTCCGTCTGTTGGACCAATGAGCAAGCAGGGACTATTGGGCCTCTGCAATGGGGGTGGGGTCGTTTGTCTCTGATGTCCCAGGGCCCGTCTCACTTTGCAACTGGGCCAAGGGCAACCTCTTCGGCACTTGACTCTCAATGGTGGCGATGGCAAATAGATACAAGTTTCTTGGGGAGGTAGTGTTGAAGTACAACAAGGTCCGAACTCAGAGACCCAACAGCCTAATAACTTCACTGTCCAGCCCAGAGTTAGCATTCTTAAAAGAGAAGCACTTTAATACACGAGACTACACTCTACAAACACTCAGGTACTCAGAATCTCTGGTGCAGAGTCACTGTCCTTTGGAAGAGGGTGTCCTTCTACTTCCTCCTCCCCCCACTCTGTCTTAGCGTTAGAGAACCCTGTGTGGGTCTCAAGGGGCATAGTCCGGAGGTGGTGCATGAGTGAAGCTGTCTTCGAGTCAGCGCCTCTTGCGTGCACACGTGGAGTCTGGGTCCCAAGGTTCTAAGCAGGGCCTCCTCCACTTTGGTTGACTGGTGAGTCGGTAGGTCAGTTGGGCAGACCGCCAAGGTTCAAGGTGGCGAAGCAGTCTCAGGTCTGGGTAGCCACAGTTGGGGCTCTTCTATGCAGTTCACAGTTCAGCTGCAGCAGCGTGGTCTAATAAGATGCACATCCGGGCAGTGCTTCGGACACATAGTGGTCAAGTGTCTCAATGGCAGAAGCCTCACGTACCGCGGCCTAGTCTGCTCAGGTACACTTTGGGGAGGTGTCACAAGCTAGCCACCATGAAGTCAATTCAGGCACGCTCGGGCAGTGACACGGGCTTTGTAAAAGTATCTTCAGTGGCACAGTCTGCTCAGACACACTTGGGGTAAGTGCTACAGCTGCAACAACAGAGTCTGTTGAGGGAACATTTGGATGAGTGCCATGAGCTTGGTGGTAGTAATAACCCCTTCAGCAGCGGAGAGTGCTCGAAAACACTTGGGGCAAGTGCAACAGCAAAGTTCGTCTTGAGCAGACTGAGCAGGTAGTTATCGATGGGGCATTCTGCTCGGTCACACTTCAGCAGTGCTGCGACTACTTTGCTTAATCAAGAGTGACAGGCTCTGAATCAGGAGCACCTCCGTCACGCACTATGGAAGATCTATGTTAGACTGACCCACAGCTCCGGGGTTAACTACTCTTGCTCACAATGGTAGCCAGCTCCTCCTGCAGGCTTGGCTCTCTTCTTCCCTCTTGTTCCAGGCAAGGTACTCCCAGGCATTTCAGGACAGGAAGACAGCTCTTCCTCTAGACCAGACACCAAGTGATGTCCCCTCGCCTCTGGGAAGCAGGCTGTCAGACAGACATCAGTTCTGGTTGTGCATTTCTCCACTGGGTACTCCGCGGCACACCCCCTGCTTGGTCAGAGAGAATGTGGAACTGGACCAAGTGGGTCAACATCTCCCACTCTATGCTGGTTCTACAGACAGGAAAGGTGTAATCTCTGTGTGCAAATTTAGAACAGGTTTGGGTCGTTGCCCCTTTCATCTGTCTTCCAGACTCAGGGTTGTCTCTAGGTTGGAATACTGAAAACAGAGGCACAAAGAGGTGTGAGTTTCTGCACCTGAGCATCAACAGCCACACCAGCAGTGATCAGGAAGAGACACAACAGGTTGGTCTCTTCTAAAGGACCACATCACACTATGAACAACAGAAACTGCAGTCGCACCCTTCATCCCTACATCCTTACCATGTACCAAATGTAAGTTTTTAGGAAGGCTAATCAGTAGCTCTCTGCAGCAAAAGGGCCTGAATTAGTAAGGGGAAGCCTTTCTCCTCTTTCCCCACTTCACTATCTACTTCCTATCCCTCCTGTCTCAGAAATGTCAGCAATACACTTTGACTGTTTTTGAAAGTAACCTCAAGTCCATCTTGTGAACACAAACAGGCCAGATGCTTCCAAAATGGAACCCCCAGACCACCTTCACTCCGGTTCATTCAGACAGCCCTATGTGTATAGCAGACCACACACAGGTATACAAACACACATTTGCTGGAATGTCAGCAGAAGGATCTGGATTCGCTTGTAGCAGCAGAAACTTACAAAACGTGGCCAGTAGGCCACTACTACCATGACCCAGGTAACAAGCATTGGCATAGCCAATAGGTCTCGCCTTTGGGTCCTTATAAGTGTTTAGTCATGTAACAGTTGATGTTGTTGCACCAAGGATATTGTGCTGCATATCTAAATACTTATAAGGTTCCAAAGCGAGACCTATTGGCTATGCCAATGCTTGTTTCAGTTATGAGACTGCTTCTTCTGAAATTATTTTCCTGGTCTCTCTTGGGTGGTGGGAAGATTGTTTATGGAAGAAACTCACGATGGAGAACGAGAATTACGAGTGAGTATCCTCTTTAATACTTGTAAACAAGAGTTGACACCAAGTTCACCCTCCAGAAAGGTATGTAGGGTGTAGGAAAATAAACACTTGAGTGAAGAAGCAATGGCCTGACTTTAGATTGCCACTGGGCAATCCTATGCAAATAGGCCAACAGGTTACAAAGAGTTGTTTGACACTTCAATCTTCTCGTTTCAGTTACGGTGGTACTTAAACTATTCGGCTTTGATCTTTTATACTCCCCCGAACGGTCTCTCTCCCTGAACCCCTGGCTACCAATCACGGCGGAGAAGTTAATACAACGCACCATGACCAGGCTTCACCTACACACCTTTGGGGATGTACTCCCAGAAGGGCATGTCCGAACGCTTACTGCCGTCGCGCAGGATGAGACGGCGTCACATATGGACAGGTTTGTCCTTAATAGGCTACGCAGTACGTTGCGGACCCGCATACCCTCCTATCCCCTCTCCCCTGAGGACTGTTCCCCCCACTTACACTATTAATCGCGGACTCGGAGGGCTCCCACCTGATCACCAAACTCTACCGCGCATGTGGCACTCAAAAGTACACATGACAGTGGGGTCCGACGACCTGGGCCACCCTATCTCAGACATAGAATGGGCTTTTAGCTGTTCACAAATTAAGCTTGTGTCCCCCAATCACCATCATGAACTTCTTCAATTCCGCTTTTTGCATCGTTCTTACACAACCCCTCTCGGGCTCGACAAGATTGACCCCACCAGACCTGAACACTGCCCTAAGTGTCATTCCCCGGGGGCAGACTTTGCGCATCTGACTTGGACCTGCCCATTCATTGCCACATTTTGGACAGCAGTATTTAACATTCTTTGGCAGATGATTCCCCTAACTTAGAGTCCCTCCCCTAGGTCGGCGCTGCTGGGCAATGTCTGAAGCGTTCCACTGGGACACCGTCCGCAGGTACACGTCACTGCTCTATTACTAGCGAAGCGAGAGATCACAATACACTGGGGCAGCAGAGTCCGCCCCACCACGAATGCTTGGCTCCGTAGTGCGACTTGACGTGTGAAGTTTACTCTTCTTTACAACCCCCCTCTGCGCGACCACAAGACATCTGGCAACCACTTTGTAATTACCCGCTTACCTTAGATATCTCCGCAACATCGCAGTCCCCCCCACATACCCAGCAATGCATCAGCCCCTACACCGTGCCAGCCAGCTCACTGATAGATAGCCCCGCCCAGGCCCGGTGACCCCTTACATTTCTAACTGATTTTGCTTCAAATTTCTTTCACATTTCAAACTTATTACATAACCACAAGAAAAACACTGTGAAATATGCTTGCTTCATGCTTTGCCCCAGCGCAGATCTTGAAGCAGATTATGTTAGTTGCTTTCTTATTACATAAGTAGGAACAACTGTCCTACATGAAATTACCTCTGATTTTCTGGTATTGGTCCAAGTTTCTGTATTACGTCGCCTGGAAATGTTTTTCCTTCTTCCCTATCCCACTCACTCCCATCGTCCCTTCTTCCATTCCATGAAGTGCTCTGAAGGGTACGGGGGCAAACATGACACCTGTCGCGTCGCGCCCCCCCCTCAGTAGCGCCCAGAAACCAGTCTTCACATGGGCAGGGCTCCTCACCCCGTCCTTTCTCCTTGAAAGAATAGCCCTCTGGTTCCACATCAATGATCCACACTTCATTCCCGAACCCTATAGAGGGACCTATAAGCTTGAAATCTGATCAATGCAGTGAGATTAAGTGATTGATTCTGTGTGTAAATAGTAAAATGCTGATTTACTCTTCACTGTTCTACCCCTAACGAGGGGTCCTGGATCCCGAAACGTGGAGAATGCTAGGATTAGAAAGTTGATAGTGATTCTGACTGGATTGGGCATTATCGATTTGAGCATATTAATGGTATGCATTGATGTAAATAAAATATAAAACCTGATTGATGCATGAGAGGTGCGTACCTCTGACCCAATGGAAGATCCACCCATCCACAATTAAAGAAGCTGCACAGAATCTGCCTGTGGTGCAGAGTCTAGCACTGCAACCATCAAAACACTGCACATGACCTACCTGCAGTGCGGAGCCCTGCGCTCACATTGTTGATACACTGGACATAACTTGCGTCTACGGTGGAGCCTACCACGAACAGTGTTAACACACAACACATGATCTGCCTCCAGTGCAGAGCCACTCAATGACGCTGTCCATACACTCCACACACTACACATAATCTACTCTGTGTAGAGCACACACTAAAACGATCACCACCCTATAACAAAGCAAAAGAAGGTGGCGGCTGTTTGGATGATGAAGAGCTGGAAAAGGGCAAGTCTCAACCCTTCAACAGAGACGGCTAAAAAATAAGAACCCTGAAGACAAACCCTGCCTCCACAGACACAACAGAATATACAAATCATAAATAAAGAAGTCCAAAAAGATCCACTACCCAAGCTGGATCAGAAAGGTTCAATGCCCAGCTAAGGAACTCTAACGTTGGATCAGAATTTCAGAATCCAGAAAGCTTTCAAATCCCTACCCCACTTTCACAAGACGTTTGTAATAAACAAGCAACACATTATTTAACCGAAGCAGACACACTGATTTCTTATCCAACAAACAAGAGAAACCAGGACATCCCTAATATACATAAAAAAATCAGCACAGCAGGAAAACAAGCTCCATCTATACCATCCTTTCAAGAAATTACAGGCTCAGAATTTAAAGACCTGGTATAGGCCAGCAGCCCAGCTAGCTACCCCTCAGAGCTCTGCGTCCACAAACCATCAAAAACATTCTTCTATCGTCATCTGCAGCTATCCCAGTCAGAAATATTAGCAAACACTCATTAACCTTTTCCAAGAGGTACTGAAGAAAGTGTACATAAAAGCACATTACTGAGGAAGAACTTGGATACACAACACTTTAATAGCTTCAGACCAATCTACAATGAACACTTTCTTGGTAAATTTATAGAGAGCAGCAGTTCACCAGATCAGAAAATTCATAGAAGAAAACCAACTAATTTTAGAACGGAAACGGGATTCGGAACAGGAAGAGGGGCAGATTCAGACCTAATCGCTATTTGGGAAGACCTAAAAAGAAAGAAAAAAACAGTCGAAAAAAAGTTGTTGCTGTATTACTACTCCTCGACCTTTCAGTAGCTTCTTAACCCAAAGAAGTGGGTGCACTGCTTCACTCTTACTTGGATTTCAAATCTCTTACTGAAACAACAGATCCTACCTGATTCATAAACACCCCTTTTCACCAAATTCTTACTGCATAAAAACAGGGGTTTCACAATTATCTATAACCCCACGTCTGCTTTTCAACATATTTATGAAACTGTGAAAAAACTATCAATAGTTTTGAACTCACCAGCTACAACTATGTGGATGACACAGATAATTCTCAAATTGGAAAACCCAAAGGACATAGGAAAATCATAACTCAACACCTGTCTCCTAGCTAGAGATCAATGGATGATGTGCAAGACGTCAAGCTAAATGCTTCAAAAACTGAAATGCTGGCCTGTGGTGAATGGGAAACGTATGATCCTTTCTTGTAATGGCCACATGAACTTGAACCTCCCCCAAAAATAACTAAAGAAGTATGAAGCCTTGGAATTATCTCCAGCGCAGCGCTGCCTCTTGGTCAGAGCTGTGTTCAATGCTCGCCAGGACGCTTTGTTTTAAATTGCACATTTTAAAGAAAAGTCTGAATCGTGGTTTTTAAAATTGTACTAATTGCACTTTCCCTCTGCTTTGAAAGTTGTAGCGCTATTCGCACGAGTCACTTTAGAGGTTGTTTCACGGTCTCCACGGGAACTGCCCGATTCACAGGGAATCGGAGGCAGGAAACGGGCAGCCTGATTCAGGTTAGCGTGCGAGTTGTTTTTTGCCACAACCCATTAACTGACACGCTGACGCGGGGGCGCCGCTGGCGCGTCTAAGGCAAGCCCGTCTGCGCCCGCCCGCGCTCGGACCGGGCTCAGGGTCTGTCCCCCTGGTTCTTTAAGGTCTGATCCTCTGACATATCCCAGAGAAGTCCTTATGAGGCTGGACCCAGATGGGGGGGGGGAACACGTCTTGCCCAAGGCTTTCACCTAATGCGTTCATAGAAGCACATTCAGTCACGTGTCCCAAATGCCACACTGCGCTCCCTTACACTACAGGATACTCCACCAAGTCTAAGGCTAGGATAAAGGACAACCCCACTTATGCATGGGACTGTGCGCCCTTCAAATGTATTCTTTTGAATGCCAGATCACTAGTGAAACACAGTGTGGAATGCGCCCTGTTGATAGAGGAGCATAAAATCATGCTGGCTTTTATTATGGAGTCTTGGTCCGATGAAACCTCAGGACCTGACCTCGTCAAAGCCTTACCACCAGGCTACCTCTGTTATACACAAGATAGACCAATTAGGAAGGGCGGAGGGCTGGCGGTAATGCACAAGTTACTAACTTGTGTAACGATATATCTGTAAGAGACAGTAGTTAGTGACAGATTCCTTACCTTAGAATATCCCCAGGCGTCAGGCTGGATCCGGAAAGTTTTTTGCGTAGCAGTACCCTTGCGCGTCGGTAGGCGGCGTCGTGCGGCTCCGCGTCCGCCGTCGGCGTCGTGGTCGCCGGGATGACGTCGCGGGCAGTACTTAGACGCCACCCCTGCGCGCTGACATCAGTTCTGTACACGACTTTTCGCGCCAGGAACGCAGAGCCATGCAAGAAGCTGACATAGGTGTCTGAAAAATACTAGGGCCCTGAAAGGGATGTCCTTAACCCTAGAAATCAGTTCGCAGAACGGGGAGGATGGGTGGGCGGTAAGGAATCTGTCACTAACTACTGTCTCTTACAGATATATCGTTACACAAGTTAGTAACTTGTGCATCTGAAAGAGACACGTTAGTGACAGATTCCTTACCTTAGAATAGATACCCCAGCAATACCAACCCCGGTGGTGGGTCTGCGAACAAAGATCAGACAAGGAAGTCCCGGAGGACAGAACGGCCAAAGATGCCGTCCCTCCGGACCTGACTGTCAAGGCAGTAATGTTTTGTAAACGTGTGCAGCGAGGCCCACGTAGCTGCCTGACAGATATCCTGCAGCGGAACACCGCGGCCCAAAGCCGTGGTAGCAGCCGTTGCCCTGGTGGAATGGGCACGCAGCCCAGCAGGAGGCTCCTTCTTAGCCAAAGAATAGCAGGCTTTGATACACAAGGTTACCCAGCGGGAGATGGTTCTCTTGTGCACCGCCCGACCTTTTGGCGCCCACGTAGCCAACAAAGAGCTGGTCATCCACCCGGAAATGGTGTGTGCGGTCGATGTAAAAGCAAAGCGCACGTTTTGGGTCCAGACGGTGGAGCCTCTCTTCCTCTCTGGAAGGATGCGGAGGCGGAAAGAAGGTGGGCAAAGTGATGGTCTGCCCAATGTGGAAGGCAGTAACCACCTTTGGCAAGAAGGACGGACGCGTCCTGAGAACAACCTTGTCTGGATGGACAGACAGAAAGGGAGGTTTACATGATAGAGCCTGGAGCTCACTCACCCGTCGAGCGGAGGTGATGGCCACCAGAAAGGCAGTCTTCAGATTCAGAAGACGAAGAGGACAGTTATGTAGAGGCTCAAAGGGAGCGCACATGAGAAAGGTAAGAACCAAGTTCAAGTCCCACTGAGGCATCACAAACGGAACAGGAGGGAAGAGGTGTGTAATGCCTTTTAGAAACCTGTTAACAACAGGGGACTTGAAAAGGGAGGGCTGATCAGGAAGCCTGAGGAAGGCCGAGATGGCACAAAGATAGCCCTTGATGGTACCCAGGGCAGGGAAAGAAGGGATGGTACCTGTTGGGCCAGGGAAAGAAGGAACAGGAGAACCTCAGAGAGAGGGGCAGAAAGGGGATTCACAGCCTTTGCTGTGCACCATGCCACAAACTTGTTCCACCTGCAGGCGTATACCACCTTAGTGGAGGGACGCCTGGCTGCCAGAATCACATCACAAACTTCGGGAGGCAAGTCGAAAGGAATCAACTGCCGCCGCTCAATCTCCACGCAAGCAGGTGGAGGCTGGACAGGTTCGGGTGGAGGACCGTCCCCTGCTGCTGCGACAGAAGATCCTCCCGAAGAGGCAGACGGATCGGGGGATCTACGCTCAATACTGAGTAGCTCTGGATACCAAACTCTTCGAGCCCAGTCCGGAGCCACAAGAATGACTTGGGCCCGGTCGTGCCGAATCTTCTTCAACACTCTGGGTAGAAGTGGTATAGGCGGAAAGGCGTACAACAGACCGCAACTCCACTCGCGACGAAAAGCGTCGCCGAGCGAGTGCCGCCTCGGAAATCCCAACGCGCAGAACTGATGACATTGCGCGTTCTCTTCGGTGGCGAATAGATCTAACCAAGGCTCTCCCCACTGTAGAAAGAGTCCTTGCGCCACTTCCGAGTGAAGACGCCATTCGTGATCCATCATGCACCTGCGGCTGAGTTCGTCCGCCCTGGTGTTCAGGGAACCTGCCAGGTGTTGAACCATCAGGAACATGCCCTGATGTGCCAGCCAGGTCCAGAGGCGCAGAGCCTCCTGACAAAGGGTCCACGACCCCACCCCGCCTTGTTTGTTGCAATACCACATGGCGGTGGTGTTGTCTGTGAACACCTGCACTACCTTCCCTTTGACAGAGGGAAGGAATGCCTTGAGTGCAAGTCGGATCGCCCGGAGCTCCAGAAGGTTGATATGGAGCCGGGACTCCGCCGGAGACCAGAGGCCTCTGATCTCCGCCTCTCCCATGTGACCGTCCCATCCCAGAAGGGACGCGTCCGTCACAACTGTGTGCTCTGGCTGGGGAAGGGAGAGGGATCTGCCCATGACCCATTGCCGGTTCGAGAGCCACCACTGCAACTGTAGTGCAGTCCACTCCGAGATCTGGACGTGATCGGACAGGTTGCCCTGGTGCTGCGCCCACTGGAACTTCAGGTCCCACTGCAGAGCCCGCATATGCCATCTGCCATGATTGACCAGCAGGATGCAGGAGGCCATGAGGCCCAGCAGCCTCAGGGTCATCCGTACCGAAACCCAGGGTAAAGGCTGAAAGATCGGAATCATAGCCTGAATATCCCGGACTCGCCGTTCGGGAGGATAGGCCCGAAACTGCGTCGTGTCCAGAACTGCTCCGATGAAAAGGAGCTGTGGAGAAGGAATCAGATGCGACTTCGGCACATTGATGGAGAACCCCAGCGAGTGCAGGAGTTCGGCCGTAGTCTGGAGGTGGGAGACGACTGCCTGGGACGAGCCCGCCTTCAGCAGCCAGTCGTCGAGGTAGGGGAAGACTGGAACCCCTGCCCGGCGCAGATGAGCTGCGACCACCGCCATCACTTTCGTGAACACCCGAGGGGCACTTGTAAGGCCAAAGGGGAGCACGGTGAACTGAAAATGCTCGAGGCCTACCGTGAACCGCAGGTAACGCCGGTGGGCCGGCAGGACGGGGATGTGAAAATAAGCGTCCTGCAAGTCCAACGCTACCAACCAGTCTCCAGGGTCGAGGGCAGTCAAGACCTGAGCTAGGGTGAGCATCTTGAACTTCTCCTTCCGGAGGAAGCGATTGACGTTCCGGAGGTCCAAGATAGGACGCATGTCCTCCTTGTCCTTTTTGGGCACCAGGAAGTAGTGGGAGTAGCAACCACGTCCTACTTCTGGGGTCGGAACATGCTCGATGGCCCTCTTGGCCAAGAGGGCCGTGACTTCCTTCTGCAGAAGTACCAAGTGATCCCCTGACATGCGGTGGAATTGAGGTGGCATGGCTGGGGGGTGGTCTCGAAGGGGAGGGAGTAGCCCCTTCGGACAATGTCCAAGACCCACCTGTCCGAGGTGATGGGACTCCAGTGGTGAAGGTGATGGCGGACCCTGCCCTCTACCGGCGTGCTGTGCACCGGAAAGGAGGGACTAGGAGGGCTTGGAGGCCGCGGACGGGTTGGAGGTGGTGGCCTGACCCGCACGCTGGTTGCCCGAACCGCCATGGCGGTATCCACGTCCTCGGCCACGCGTAGACGCTTGCTGCGCGGGCCGGTGGCTGGGCAGCTGACGTGACTGAGCGCCCCTTCCGTGGCGACGAAAGGGGCGAAAAGCAGAGGTGAGCGGAGGGCGTACAACAGAAAGGCCCAGGGACTTGGCCGTAGCCCGTGAGTCCTTAAACCGCTCCAGCGCATGGTCTGCCTTTGAACAAAAAGACCGAGCTCCATCAAAGGGCATGTCCATGAGTGTATTCTGGACATCACCCGAGAAACCAGTTGTTCTCAGCCAGGCGTGGCGACGTAGCGCCACCGTCGTCGCAAGCGATCTGCCCAGCGAGTCGGCGGTATCAAGGCCACAACGGATGGTGTATTTAGCCGCATCTCGCCCTTCCACAATGGCGCGGGTAAGCAGTGTCTGGACCTCCTCAGAACACTGCGGCAAAACAGCCGCCACCGAATCCCACAGGGAGTGGGTATATCGGCCCAAAAGGCAAGCGGTGTTGACGGACCGCAAGCCAGCACTGGAGGAAGAAAAAGCCTTCTTCCCAAATTGGTCCAGGCGTTTGGATTCCCTATCCGGAGGGGCGGTAGGGAAGGCGGTTTGGGAGGCAGAGGCTTGGACAACCAAGCTCTCAAGGGTGGGATGTAGGGAGAGAAACAAGGGGTCGCCCGGAGCAGGGCGATGGCGTCGGGCCACGTTCCTATCCACAGGAGCCCCTGTGGTGGGTTTGGACCAGGCACCCAAAAGAACGTCAGTGAGTGCATCATTAAACGGCAGCACAGTCTCCGAAGAGGAAGCCGCCGGCTGAAGCACTTCTGTCAGGAGGTTAGTCCTGACGGCCACAGTAGGCAACTGGAGATGTAAGGCTCCAGCTGCTCTACGCAACACCGTTGCAAAATTAGCTCCCTCCTCCGTAGCCACGGGAGAAGACAGCATGCCAGTGTCAGGGGAGGTGTCTAGACCACTGGCATCCCCAAGTTCCTCAGCCCAGTCCGGATCAAACTCACACTGTTGTGTGAGAGGGTCCTCAGACCCCTCCCAGCTCTCCCTGGTCCTCCTCTTGTTCAAAATATGGAGGAGGAGGGACATTTGGGACCCAAGGTCTCATCGGGCGCCAGAGCCGGGCGTCGAGCGACGTCGGTCCGGCTCCATGTCCGGAGCCGGAGAGAACCGAGGAACGACGCCGTCCGGAGCCCCGGACGGCGTCAGGAACGGCACCGGGGACATCGGCGTCGGCGTGGTTAGGTCAACCGGCGTCGATGGGGGTTGCAGTACCACCGGAGCCGGGATCGGGGCCGGAGCCGAGGCCGGGATGAAGGCTGGTGGGACAGGCGGCGCCGGGACCGGAGTCGACGGCGGCGCCGGGCAACCCCATCAGGGCCCGCGGGGCCCGAAGGCGCACCGGAGGGACCTGAAGGCCCGAAGAGGCGGGCCATGGCCGACAGGAATTCCTGTATCTCGGCCGGAGTCGCCCCGAACCCGGAAAGAACGGGTAATTCGGGGGCGGCTCTACAGGCATGTCCGGGGCCGCGGGGACGGTGCCGACTGGGGCCTCAGCCGAGTCGCGAGACCGGCGAGGCGAAGTCTTAGAGCGATGACGCCTCTTAGACTTCTTGTGCTTCGACTTGGACTCCGACGAACGGCGGGGACTCCGCGACCGGCCCCTCGACCTCTCCCGGGACCGGGGCTTGGTGCGGCGCGGAGCCGACTGCCGGACCTCGAGTAGCTTTCGAGACCGCTCTCGCAAAGCCTTCGGATGAAGTTTCCGGCAGTCAGGGCACGACTTCGTGTCGTGGTATCGGCCGAGACAGAAGAGACACTCGAGATGCGGGTCCGTGATCGACATCATGCGACCACAGGCCTCGCATGGCTTAAAGCCGGGCATCCTTACGACACCTAGGAGTCGTGAAGACTCGATGAAGAAACAGTGAAAAAATTCACAAAAAAGGATAGTCAAAAAGTGACTAGGGCACTGCTCTTCCCGGATCTGCGCTTACTGGCACGGAAAAAGAAGAACTGACGTCAGCGCGCAGGGGCGGCGTCTAAGTACTGCCCGCGACGTCATCCCGGCGACCACGATGCCGGACGCGGAGCCGCACGACGCCGCCTACCGACGCGCAAGGGTACTGCTACGCAAAAAACTTTCCGGATCCAGCCTGACGCCTGGGGATATTCTAAGGTAAGGAATCTGTCACTAACGTGTCTCTTTCAGATATACCACAACTCCCTAGAGCCCTCTTTCCTCACAGCCTCCAATCAGACCTGCGAAGCACTGTCATTAAGCGTTCGTATCTCCCATCACGACACATTCAGAGCTATCCTCCTCTACCGTCCCCCGGGTCCTAGAGGCGCGTTTCTAGAGTCGATCAGAACGCTCCTAGAGGAGGGGCTCTGTGCTAAGTCCTTTACGATATTAGGAGATTTTAACTTTTATCTTGAGGACCTCACTGACCCTGACAATATAAAGCTGCAGCAAGCTTTAATTGGGGGAGACCTCAAGCAACTCGTTCAAGATCCTACCCACGCCGCTGGCCACACTTTAGATGGCATTTTTTCAAATCACCCTTATCTCTTTTGCTCTGGGACATTGCCACTCTCTTGGTCTGACCATGCCGCCATCTTCTTTGAACTAACACAGGCCAAGCATTACCAACTCAAACCTGAGCCCAAAACCATGATGGAAATAAGGACCTGGAAAAACATCAATAGCTTAGAGCTTGATAACCTCCTGAAAGCAACTGCCCACACGTTGCCTCCCAATGCAGACGATGCCTCGGTCGCATATACTGACTGGTTAGACTCTGCGTGCAGGATATTAGCCCCGGCCAAATCGTGCACTTCCAAGCGGGCACATCCATCAGCCCCCTGGTATTCAGAAAATTTAAAACTGCTCAAACTTGATTGCAAACGGTTAGAGCGAGTCTGGAGGAGAGGTTATACCAATATCAACAAAGAGGCTTATAAAGAAAGTCTCTCACGCTATAAAAAGTTACTTCTTGAGACAAAAAAGAAGTATTTTGGGGAACAGATTAGCAAAGCCAAATCCTCCGCGAAAGAACTTTTTAAAACTATATCTAAACTCACGACTCCTACTAGCCCCAAAACACAGAGCAGCCCCGAAATCTGTGAAACCCTTGCCTCCTTTTTTCTGCAAAAAGTGGACACCATCTTTTCTTCTTTCACCCATCAGCCAAAAGAGGACCTTAAGGTCTCAGCCTTGTTGCAGTCAATAGACACCAAATCAACCCCCATATTAGACAGTTTTACGCCTCTGGAGTCACAAGGTGTCACCAAACTTTTGTCGGCAATTCAATCTGCTTCCCCCTTGGACCCATGTCCAGTATCAGTGGCCAAGTTGGTGCCTGATACTATTGGGGCTGCCCTTGCCCCTCTGTTCAATATTATCTTCAACTCGGGTCAGTTTCCCAAATCCTGGAAAAGAGCATCAATTCTTCCATTGCTAAAAAAATCTAATCTGGACCCTAGAGATCCGAATAATTACAGACCCATTTCGCGCCTTCCTCTGCCGGCAAAGATGATCGAAAAGGTTATGAACATCCAACTTAGTACATTCCTTCAGACCAACTGTTTGTTGGCTCCGACGCAATTTGGCTTCCGTGCTGAACACAGCACGGAGTTGGCCCTGATTAAATCAACAGAGGAGATCAGAGAGGCCTTGAACCAGGAAGGAGCCGCAATATTGATTATGTTAGATCTCTCGGCGGCCTTCGATACGGTCCATCATGAAGTTCTAATGGACCGTATAGCCGAAAGGGGGGTTCAAGGCAAGGTCTGGGATCTCCTAAAATCTTTTCTCACTGACAGAACTCAAACGGTGGACCTGGGCAAAGATAGATCTAGGCCCTTCTCCCTTCCGTGCAGGGTGCCGCAGGGGTCAGCTCTCAGTCCCACACTATTTAACGTGTATGTGTCTTCCTTGGCAGCCCTGATAAGATCCTATGGGTTCCAACTGACCTCCTATGCGGACGACACGCAAATTGTGTTGTCCCTTCAGAGGGGTAAAGAGGCCGAGGCAGGACTACGCTGTCGTGACTGCATGCAAGCCATCGCGAGTTGGATGTCTTCAAACTGCTTGAAGTTAAATGCAGGGAAAACGGAGGTTATCATTTTTGGTAACTCCACAAATCTCTGGACGCCTGATTGGTGGCCTGATGTAATGGGCACGCCTCCGGCCCCCACCAAGAAGGTGAAGAATCTAGGGGTGATCGTGGACTCAAAACTTTCCTTTGGGGACCAGATAGGCCGGGTCGTCTCCACTTGCTTCCATCTCCTTAGGATCCTGAGGAAAATAAAATTCCTCCTTCCAGAGGCCAGCCTTAGGTCAGCAGTCACAGCGCTCATTTTGTCACGACTGGATTACTGTAATAGCCTCTATCTTATCATCCAAAAGAGACATCTTAACAGACTCCAGATCGTACAAAATGCGGCAGCCAGGCTGCTAACGGGCACCCCAAGATTTGTCTCGGTGAAGAAGGGACTCCGAAATCTTCACTGGCTCCTGGTGAAACAATGTGCAGAATTTAAGGCTCTTTGCACAGTTTTTAAGGCCCTTAAGGGTATTGGTCCTGCTTACATGAGACAACATCTACAATGGTATGTTCCCGGTAGAGCGCTGCGCTCATCTGAGGCAAAACAAGTGATAGTTCCTCATGTCAACAAGGCCAGTTGGGGAGGCAGGAGTTTCTTCAATTGTGCCGCAAAGGCCTGGAATAGCCTACCTTTGTATCTCAGAAACGCAACAGAGCTCCTTCCTTTCAGGAGGGACTGAAAACCTGGCTCTTTCCCTGAACAGTTCAGCTTACTCCAGCAACCAATTAGGCAGTGCTCAGCGCCAGGACACCCTAGGGTAACAGTGCGCTTTAAAAGCATCATTAACATAACATAACTCTACTTTTTCCATTAATACTTAAGTGACAAGCTGTCTCAATTAACTTTCTGCACAATTAAAACACTTTAGACGCAGCTTTCCACAACTGGGATTACTTACCTCAAAAAATACAAGCAACAACATAATTCATCCTTTCTAAAGTTAGTTCTGCTACAAGACTATTAGAAGGCTGCAAAGAAATCATTGGAAGGCTGCAAAGAATCCAGAATTCAGCAGCGACTACTTATTTATTTTAAGGGTTTTATATAGCGCTGGCTAGACCCAAGGGTATCAGAGCGCTTTACAGGAGTGTGGGAGGTACAGTAATCGATACATTTGGTCAAAAACATTGCAATAAGAGCCAATATAAGGAAAGCAGATAAATACGAATGTTATTTACAAAAGTCAAATAATAAGCTCACGTGGGTAGAGAGTAATTAGGTTAGGGCGGGTGTGTGGAGGTGAACAAGAGGAGATGAAGGAGGGAGATGAAGGAGGGGGATAAGGAGAGTGGGAGTTAGGGGAAGGGGGGAATGGGAGATCAGTGGGAGGCCGTGCAGGAGGCTAGATGTCATAATTAAAGGTAGAGGCAGGGAGGGGGTGTTATGGGGTGGGGAAGGGAGTAGCGTGAGGGAGGGGAGTGAGGAGTGAGAGTGAGGGGGTGAGAGCATTGGATGGCAAAGGGGGGGAGCCTGGTGGGGCGCAGAGTGGGAGACGGTGTCAGAGGTGGGTATTATTGACCCCAATATTTGTTGAGGAGAAACAATTTGAGGTCTTTTTTTAAGTTGATGTAGGAAGGGTTACAGCGTAGGTCTTTAGGTAGGGAGTTCCAGATGGGAGGAGCGTTTCCAGAGAAGGAGCGAGCTTGTGTGCATTTCTTTTTTAGCAGAGGGGATAAGAATGAGGGCGTTGGTGCTCCTTGTTGGTCGAATGCAGCCCGCTTTGTGAAGTTTGTCTGAGAGGTAACGTGGGGTGTTTTGGTAAAGGGCTTTGTGCGTGATACATGCAATCTTATAGGTGGATCTGCCTTCAATGGGAAGCCATTTGAGGGTTTTAAGTGCGGGGGAGATGTGGTCGAAACGTTTATAGTCAGAGATAAGTCTAGCAGCTAGGTTGAGCACAGCTTTGAGTGGTGCAAGATGGACTTTGGGTGTTCCAGCGAGGATAGCGTTACCATAATCTATTCTCGACAGGACCAGCGATTGGACAACAGTTTTGAAGTCATCGATCGGGATGAAGGTTTTAATTTTGAGTTGACGGAGAGTGAAGAGTGCTCCTTTGGCTGTGGTTTTTATGTGGGAGGTAAGGGTAAGGCTATTGTCAATGGTGATGCCTAGAGATTTAACTGAATTGGAGGTGGTGAGAGAGCAGTTGAGAGCAATAAGGTCAGATATCCAGTTTTGTATGGAGTGGGTTGTTTTTAGGGGAGAAGAGAATGATTTCGGTTTTTTAGGGTTGAGTTTGAGATGATTTTGGTGGAACCAAGATTGGATCTTGGTCAGGGTGTCATTGAGGTGTAGGACATCAGAGTGGGATTTAATCTTATAGTAGAGTTGAGTGTCAGTCGGCATAGAGGTGGTAGTTGATTCCTGCTTGTTTGAGGGTGAGGGGTTCCATGAAGAGGTTGAAGAGAGCAGGGGAGAGAATGGATCCCTGGGGACACCGAGGGTATTGGATTGGGGTTGGAAAGGCAGTTCTCGATCTTGATTTGTTGGGTTCTATGTTGGAGAAAGGAGGTGAACCAGTTGAGGACATGGCCATTGAGGCCAAAACGGACTTTAAGAGTGTTAAGTAAGGCAGTGTGGTTAACAGTATCGAAAGCAGCGGAAAGGTCGAGGAGAATGAGTAGGCAAGACTCACCATTGTCAAGTGAGTGATGAATGTCGTCCACTATATAGAGCATGGCAGATTCTGTGCTGCATCCTTTTCTGAAGCCGGATTGCAGCAAGTCAAAGAGGTCGAAGGTGTTTATGTGATTATCCAGTTGGAGCAGGGCGCATTTTTCAAGAGCTTTGGAGAGAGAAGAGGGAGGTTAGAGATAGGTCGGAGGTTATTTGGGTCGTTGGGATCTGCGTTGGGATTTTTGGGGATGGGTGTGATTTGACCCAGTTGGAGGGAGGCGGGAACACACCCTGAGGTCAGGGATGAGTTTATAATGGTGGTCCAGAGTGGGGCGATGATATGTTTAAGGTCTTGGACAAGTTTAGAGGGCATGGGGTCTTTGGTGTGAGAGGATGGTTTAAGCTTAGAGATGATGTTATAGACTTCGTGCTTCGTGACAGGGTGAAAATTATGCCAGGAGGCATTGTTTTTTAGTTGCTGGGGGAGGAAAGTGTTGGATTTAGGTGGGAGGGAAACGGATGAGGGACAGGAAGGGACCTGGGGAGGATTAGATGGGGATGGAGATTCAGGAGAAATGTCATAAGAAAGTAGTGGGTTGGGAGAGAGGGGATTTAAGAGGAAGGATTGATCTATTTTAGTGATTTTATCAGAGAAGAAATTAGCAATTTCTTCGCATTTCTCGTTTGTGGCCATCAGCTTTTGGGGGGCAGATGAGGTTTGGTTTTTGACGATGCTGAATAGTTCTCTAGGTCTATTTTTGGTCCTATCAAGCTGCGTTCGGAACTCACTTCTAAATCTAAATATACAACCCATCATCTTTCCAATCCCGAAGGCTCTACACTGGCTCCCAGCTGCAAGAAGATCCCATTTCAAACTAGTATGGATTCCTCACTGAGCGATACATGGCAAACGACCAACATGCCTTCAATCCAAAATCACCAAATTACTGAGAACCACCGCTTTATTTGAGCCGGTGGTTTGCAGCACCACATTTTATTCGTTGGCACCAGCACTTATGACAGTCTGCCACATGGTGGCACAGTCTGCCTAATTTTGTAATGAGCACAACAACAGGTAATTCTATATACAATAAAAATGATTAATACCTGCTGTCCAAGCCACTCATACTTTGGGGGGCTGGAATAGTCTGAATTGTAATATTTGTAGAAGTGTCATGGTTAGTAGTTGTGTTGGTACGGTTACTGGCAACGCTTCCAGGGGCAATGGGTGGTGCAAGCTGCAGTGGCCTTCCATCAAGGGCCCTAGTACCACTTTTTTTTTTTTCCTACAAATTAAGCACTGCTGAGAACAAAGAAAACTACTTTCCAGGCTGGCTCCGCATTTAATAATTCCTACTTACATGAAGAAACTATTGATGGCACTACGTTTTTTGTTCAAGTTATCAAACTATGCAATTCCCTTCTTACAAAGATTAGAGCCATGGAGAATCTCACAGAATTTGGAAGAACGGTTCCCAATGTAATCCATCAGACTATCTATATGATCTTGTTCACAAAAACGAGTGGCATCGCAAATTCTGGCCTCTCTACCTACAGTCAGATGCCCACCAGAATGCTCTAAGTAAAGATCAATGAAGAACCAAACCAGCACAATCTGTTTACAAACAAGCTCTTGTTAACATTAGGGAAGTCCCAGATGCCCCTTCCAACTAACCATTCATGCGTCTGTTTCAAACAAATACATAAAAGAATGAACGATGCAAATCAAAGAGATGGTCCTCTCCGCCAAATCTGACCTGACAAACCCAAAGGACCAGCTATCAGGACGCACCACAGCCTCACGCTTGAAAGACCAAGGCATAAAGTATAGAAATAATATTTGCGAATAAAGTAACCTATCAAAGGATAAACTGTTCAACATTATTGTCACCGAAATGGAACTACCAAAGAGGAGTCAACATAAACCACTATGTCCACAGGCAACAACCATCTCGGTTGCATGCCTGCCTGCCTGCCTTAATCTCCTGCTATTTCTGCAACTGGCCATGCCTCTCCTCACAAGCTCTCCTTCTCTGTAACCATTCCTTGCAAGCAAACAAACAATACCCAACCCAGTCTAGCCGATCTGCTCATCACACCTTCCCTTTGTATGAACTCACACTCATGCTAACTCTTACTAGCATAATCTACCACAAAGAAAAGGGAGGAAATGCATGGAACAGTTTCCTGAGAACACAAAACTAGTCTCAATAGCCCACAATAACTCGTATACACTAGACTACCCAGTAGCCTAGGGTACCGGTGTAATATACTACCAGCCACAAAGCACTTTAATTCCTTGTCAGGGGTAATAAGCACCATATAAATGCCAATTACAATACAATCATATGACTGAAGTGTGGAGCCCAACACCGAGGCGGTCAACAACCTGCACAGGATCTGCCTGCAGTGTGGGCCTCGCATTGATACTATTGCCACACTGCACAAAATCTGCCTGGCGTACAGGACCTAGCGTTGACACTATATCACCACAATGCATGCACGTAATATACGTTCAGTGAGTAGAGCAATATAGACCCAGTTGGCACACTGCGCTAAATCTGCTGGCAGGGGGATCTCGCACTAACACTATCACCACAGTGCACATAATATGCATGCAGTGCGGAGCCTAGACCTACTAATATCACAACAGTGTACATACTCTACATGCAGTGCGACACTATAACCACACTGCACATAATATGCATGCAGTGCGGAGCCTAGACCTACTAATATCACAACAGTGTACATACTCTACATGCAGTGCAACACTATAACCACACTGCACATAATATGCATGCAGTGCGGAGCCTAGACCTACTAATATCACAACAGTGTACATACTCTACATGCAGTGCGACACTATAACCACACTGCACATAATATGCATGCAGTGCGGAGCCTAGACCTACTAATATCCCAACAGTGTACATACTCTGCATGCAATGTGACACTATCACCACAGTGCACATAACATGCCTGCAGTGGAGGATTCACATTGACACTATCGTTTTACAACAAGCCTCTCACCAGTGTGCCCAAGTGACGTCTACGTACTCTCGCACGTAGACGTCACTCTCCTGCACACTCCCTTCACCTGTAGAGACCCTCAAAGGTCCCTGAGTAAGTGCCTGGCTCCAGGCCTAATTTTTTTTCGCAGCATCTTAGTATACGTCATCCTGGTTATCACGTCAATAGTTCGAGAGCAGAGGTACCACAATGCAAAGAGAATAAAACCCGAGAATCAATCAATCAGGGGTTTGTTAAAGCGCGACTACTCACCCGTAAGGGTCTCAAGGCGCTAGGGGTGGGGGGGGGGTGCAGGTTCCATCCATCAAGGAGGGGGTCTGTCGAAGAGCCAGGTTTTGAGGTTTCTTGCGAAGATGGGGAGCGATGTTGTCTGTCTGAGGTGGAGCGGAAGGGCGTTCCATGCTTTGGCCGCGAGGAAGGAGAAGGAGCGGCCTCCCGATCTGGTCTTTCTGGTGCGGGGGACCACGGCGTAGGAGAGCTGGGCTGATCGTAGGGTCCTTTGGGGTGCGTGGAATTTGAGTCGGCTGTTCAGGTATGCTGGTCCGGTGCCGTGGAGGGCCTTGTGTGCGTGGGTGAGCATCTTGAAGGCGATTCTCGCCTCGACAGGGAGCCAGTGGAGTGTGCGCAGGTGCTGGGAGATGTGGCAGTGTTTTGGCAGGTTGAGGACCAGTCTTGCAGCGGCGTTCTGGATGTTCTGTAGCTTGCGGGTGAGGTTTTTGTTTATTCCGGCATAGAGTGCGTTGCCGTAGTCGAGTCTGCTGGTGACCAGGGCGTGAGTGACGGTCTTTCGGTGTTCGAGGGGGATCCATTTGAAGGTCTTACGAAGGAGGCGGAGGGTGTGGAAGCAGGAAGACGAGACAGAGTTGATCTGGCGGTCCATTTTGAGCTCGGAGTCCAGGATGATTCCCAGGTTGCGTGCGTGGTCCGTGGGGGTTGGCGGGTTTCCGCGGGCGGGGGGCCACCAGGTGTCGCTCCAGGCATCGGGGTTTGGGCCCATGATGAGTACTTCTGTTTTGTTGGTGTTTAGTTGTAAGCAGCTGTTTTTCATCCATTTGGCGACGGCTTCCATGCCTTCTCGAAAGTTGCGTCTGGCGTGTGTTGGGCTCGTTGGATAGGGAGAGGATGAGCTGGGTGTCGTCTGCGTATGACACGATGTTGAGTCCGTAGGTTCTGACGATGGGGGCGAGTGGAGCCATGTAGATGTTGAAGAGCGTCGGGCTGAGGGAGGAGCCCTGGGGGACTCCGCAGGTGGTAGGTGTGGGGTCCGAGAGGAAAGGGGAGTCTGACCCGCTGCGTCCTGCCGGAGAGGAAGGAGCGGATCCAGTCGAGGGCCTTGTCCTGGATTCCTGCGTCGTAGAGTCTGCGTATTAGGGTGCGGTGGGAGACTGTGTCGAACGCCGCTGATAGGTCGAGGAGGATGAGGGCTACTGTTTCTCCTTTGTCCAGTAGGGTGCGGATGTCGTCTGTTGCGGCGAGGAGGGCGGTTTCCGTACTGTGGTTTTTTCTGAAGCCGGATTGGGAGGAGTCGAGGATGTTGTGTTCTTCAATGAATGTGGCGAGCTGGCTGTTGATGGCTTTCTCGATGACTTTCGCTGGGAACGGGAGCAGGGAGATGGGTCTGTAGTTTTGAGGTCGGTGGGGTCCGCTGAGGGTTTCTTTAGGAGGGGTTGACCTCGGCGTGTTTCCAGTCGTCGGGGAGCAGGCGGTCGCCAGGGAGCGGTTGATGGTGTGGCGGAGCATGGGTGCGATGGTGTCGGCGGCTCTGTTGAAGATGTGGTGGGGGCAGGAGTCCGTGGGGGCCCCTGAGTGGATTGACTTCATTGTCTTCAGTGGTGAGGGCTGTCCAGTCGTCAATCGCTGATTTCCGGGTATCGGGGGTGGTTGGTGAGGGTTCAGTGCGTTGGTTGTCTTCGTCGAAGTTGTCGTAGATGCTCTTGATTTTGTGGTGGAAAAAGGTGCTGAGTTTGTCGCAGAGGTCTTGTGAGGGAGGGATGTCGGTAGACTCGCTAGTGGGTTGGGCGAACTCCTTGATGATGCTAAAGAGTTCCTTGCTGTTGTGCGCGTGGGTGGAGATTCTGTCTTCAATCGCTTTTTTCCTCGTTTCTCTGATGAGTTGATGGTGGGCGTTGGTGGCGGCTCTGAAGTTGTCGTGGGCTTCTGTGGATTTGGTGTTCCTCCAGGCCTTTTCGAGGCAGCGGCATGTCCTACTGGACTCTCGAAGTTCGGTGGTAAACCATCTGGCTTTCTTGGCGCGGGTATTGTTGTTTTTCTTGAGGTGGGCTATGGTGTTGGTGCTGTCCGAGATCCATCTATGCAGGGTTCAGGCTGCGGTGTTGGGGTCGTCGTTTTCCGCGATGGTTGGGGTGGAGTTGTTGAGTGAGGAGGTGAGCTGGTCGTCGGTGATTTTGGTCCAGTTTCTTCGTGGAAGCAGGTGCTGGTGTCTGTGGATGGTGGGTGTTCTGAAGGTGAAGTGGACGCAACGATGGTCGGTCCATGGGAGTTCGGTGGTGTGGCTGAAGGTGATGGAGTTTCCTGTAGTGAAGAGGGGGTCGAGGGTGTGTCCTGGGCTCGGTCACGATCTGGCGCAGTCCAATGTTGTGGAGGTTGTCCAGGAGGGATGTGGTGTTGGGGTCCAGTTGGTTGTCGAGGTGGAAGTTGAGGTCTCCCAGCAGGGTGTAGTTGGTGGATGCGATGGCCTGCGGGGAGATAATGTCCGTGATGGAGTTGGCGAAGGGTCCGCGGGGTCCAGGGGTCGGTAGATGAGGGTTCCTCGGAGGGTGGCGGTGGGGCTGGCCAGTATCTTGAAGTGAAGGTGTTCCATCAGTTCTGTGGGCTCGTCAGGGAGTGTGCTCAGGCGGAGGCTGGATTTGTGGACGATGGCGATTCCTCCTCCTGGGCGGGTGGGGCGGTCCTTCCTGGAGATCTTGTATCCTTGGGGGATGGCGATGGCGATGTCCGGTCCCGAGGTGGTGTTGGTCCAGGTTTCGGTGAAGAACGCTACGTCCGGGGTGGTGCTGTCGAGGAGGTCCCAGATTTCTGTGGCGTGTTTGTGGAGGGATCGGACGTTGAGGAGGATGCATTGCAGGGTCTTCGGTTCGGTTGTGTTCTTGTGGGCGGGTTGTGCTGGATCCGTGTTCTTGGCGGTGCTGCAGGTGTGCCGGCAGCGGTGACAGCTGAAGGGTCCGTGGGAGTCGGCTGGTGATGCTAGCTTGCAGTTGTTGTTGCGGCCTGGGTTGAGTGCGTGGAGTGCTGCTGGGTCGTAGCGTTGGCGGGGCCGAGGTCCAGGGTTCCTGGCGCTGGTCGCGGTCAGGTCACGGACGGGCGCAGACGGGCTTGCCTTTGACGCGCCTTCGGCGCGCCAGCGTCGTGCCCGCGGCCGCCATTAAATAGTGGTCGGGGAGGGCTGGACAGCTGGGGGAGGGGAGCTGGATTGGGCCGGTCGCGCTGGGGGAAGGGGCCGCGGGGCAGCAGCGGCGGGGAAAGGTAAAGGGAGGAAATAAGGGATAAAGAAAAAAGGGAAAATAGGCAGAAATAAGGCACAAAAGAGCAGAGCTGCAGAAAGGTGAAAGATAAAGAGGGTAGAAAAACGAGTGAAAACTAGTGAAAGGGCAGAGCGAGAGGAAGGGAAAATGAGCAGAAATAAGGCACAAAAGAGCAGAGATGCAGAAAAGTGCAGAAAGGTGAAAGATAAAGAGGGTAGAAAAACGAGTGAAAACAAGTGAAAGAGGCAGAGCGAGAGGAAGGGAAAATGAGCAGAAATAAGGCACAAAAGAGCAGAGATGCAGAAAAGTGCAGAAAGGTGAAAGATAAAAAGGGTAGAAAAATGAGTGAAAGAGCAGAGTTAGAGGAAGGAGACAGAGGTCCACTGGACCACCAGGGATGAGGCGCAGGGAAACCTGCGGGTGGAGGAGGGCCTCGATCACCAACACTCGAGAGTGCAGGGGCAGGGGCAGGCCTCACTTAATGGTGGAGCTGCGAGGGTGGGAGAGCAATTTCACTGACAATGAGTCAGTGGTCTTGCTCGCCTGTCCCCGCAGTGGCCGCCATTAAGTAGGGGTCGGGGAGGGCTGGACAGCTGGGAGCGGGGAGGGGAGCTGGATTGGGCCGGTCGCGCTGGGGGGAGGGGCCGCGGGGCAGCAGCGGCGGGAAAGGTAAAGGGAGGAAATAAGGGATAAAGAAAAAGGGAAAATAGGCAGAAATAAGGCACAAAAGAGCAGAGCTGCAGAAAGGTGAAAGATAAAAGAGGGTAGAAAAACGAGTGAAAACTGGTGAAAGGGCAGAGCGAGAGGAAGGGAAAATGAGCAGAAATAAGGCACAAAAGAGCAGAGATGCAGAAAAGTGCAGAAAGGTGAAAGATAAAAGAGGGTAGAAAAACGAGTGAAAACAAGTGAAAGGGCAGAGCGAGAGGAAGGGAAAATGAGCAGAAATAAGGCACAAAAGAGCAGAGATGCAGAAAAGTGCAGAAAGGTGAAAGATAAAAAGGGTAGAAAAATGAGTGAAAGAGCAGAGTTAGAGGAAGGAGACAGAGGTCCACTGGACCACCAGGGATGAGGCGCAGGAAACCTGCGGGTGGAGGAGGGCCTCGATCACCAACACTCGAGAGTGCAGGGGCAGGGCAGGCCTCACTTAATGGTGGAGCTGCGAGGGTGGGAGAGCAATTTCACTGACAATGAGTCAGTGGTCTTGCTCGCCTGTCCCCGCAGTGGCCGCCATTAAGTAGGGGTCGGGAGGGCTGGACAGCTGGGAGCGGGGAGGGGAGCTGGATTGGGCCGGTCGCGCTGGGGGAGGGGCCGCGGGGCAGCAGCGGCGGGGAAAGGTAAAGGGAGGAAATAAGGGATAAAGAAAAAAGGGAAAATAGGCAGAAATAAGGCACAAAAGAGCAGAGCTGCAGAAAGGTGAAAGATAAAAGAGGGTAGAAAAACGAGTGAAAACTGGTGAAAGGGCAGAGCGAGAGGAAGGGAAAATGAGCAGAAATAAGGCACAAAAGAGCAGAGATGCAGAAAAGTGCAGAAAGGTGAAAGATAAAAGAGGGTAGAAAAACGAGTGAAAACAAGTGAAAGGGCAGAGCGAGAGGAAGGGAAAATGAGCAGAAATAAGGCACAAAAGAGCAGAGATGCAGAAAAGTGCAGAAAGGTGAAAGATAAAAAAGGGTAGAAAAATGAGTGAAAGAGCAGAGTTAGAGGAAGGAGACAGAGGTCCACTGGACCACCAGGGATGAGGCGCAGGGAAACCTGCGGGTGGAGGAGGGCCTCGATCACCAACACTCGAGAGTGCAGGGGCAGGCCTCACTTAATGGTGGAGCTGCGAGGGTGGGAGAGCAATTTCACTGACAATGAGTCAGTGGTCTTGCTCGCCCTGTCCCCGCAGTGGCCGCCATTAAGTAGGGGTCGGGGAGGGCTGGACAGCTGGGAGGCGGGAGCGGGGAGGGGAGCTGGATTGGGTCGGTCGTGCTGGGGGGGAGGGGCCGCGGGGGCAGCAGCGGCGGGGAAAGGTAAAGGGAGGAAATAAGGGATAAAGAAAAAAGGGAAAATAGGCAGAAATAAGGCACAAAAGAGCAGAGCTGCAGAAAGGTGAAAGATAAAAGAGGGTAGAAAAACGAGTGAAAACTAGTGAAAGGGCAGAGCGAGAGGAAGGCAGTGGCGGCTCCTCCATAGGGGCGTTTGGGCGTCGCCCCACTGCTTTCTCGCAGTGCGAGAAGCAGAAACATAAAATGGTAAAAACTACCATTTTATGTTTCTGCTTCTCGCACTGCGAGAAAGCAGAAGTGCCTGGTTGGGGGCGGGAGGGTGGGCGGGAGGGAGGGTGGGCGGTCATGCTCGAGGGCAGGGGGGGAGTGGCTTACCCACTGTTGTGGGTACTGACTGTTTGGTCGGCCCCTGGAGCCGACCAAACAGTCAGTACCTACAACAGTGGGTAGCCACTCCCCCTGCCTCGAGCACGACCGCCCACTCTCCCTTTTTCTCTATGCAGGAGAAAATGGCGCGGCTGGGGCGCTCTCCCCAGCGCCTTACAGCATTGTGATTGGGGAGGGAGGCTGCCTGCCTGCCTTTCCTTCTGATGTCGAGGAGAGCTGCAGGAATTGGCGCAGGAGCAGGACGGCGGGAGTCGGACCCATCCAGAAGGGCTGAGTAAGTTTTATTTTATATTTTTACAGCTTTCCAAGGGTTCCAGGAGTCCAGGACACATTCCTTTTTTAGCAACGCTCGTGGCTTGAAAAGGGAAAGTGCCAATTTCGAAGCCCCCCGCACCACCCCACAGACACACGCTAGGTTTTCCCACGTGGCACTTAAGTTATGTCCGGCATGTCTCCCCTCACCTAGGACCTTCCCGCAGTACCAGAGTGGGGAAGCGGGAAGCTTGTTTTGCCTGCGTTGTTGAGTGTACCAGAGTACTGGGTGGTGCGGTGTGTGTGCGCTTGCTTGAGTGTGTGTGTGCATGGTATGGCGATGTCTGTTGGGAGGTTAGGCGAATGTGTGTGCTGAGCTGTGTATTTGGCTGTCGGCACACGTGTATGCAACCACTGTCTTTTTCTACAATACGGACTATATACTTCTAGGTGTGGGTGGGCTTGGGGCATTGCGAGTTTGAAAGTGAGTATGTGTATGATTTTGTACGTGCGTGTGTACTTGTGATCATGCGACTGACTGTGACTGAGGACGTGCGGATTTGTTTCAGCGTGTTCTAAAGGCTTTCTACGATCCCTTGCCATTCACACTTATTCAGTGACCCCGGTTTGCAAACTGCTATGATATTTGTATGGTTTCACCAAAGACTAGCACCCCCACTTAGAAAATTGTTCGTGCACCACTGTCCATGTGCGTTACATTTAAAATGTGGTACAAAAACGGCTTAACGTGACCAAATGTGCCCACACTGGCCCATCAAATGATAAATGGCCTGAGACTCGTGCATCTCGCTGTAGTGAAGGGCCGTGGAATTCCCGACAGTGCCAGGGTCATACATTTACCATCCTAAATCTCTTAAACTGTCGAAGGCTATTAAAGGAAGCGCGGTAGGTTTTACAGTGTATGTGTGCTTTGGTTTGACACAGTGATTGGGACGCTTTCCTGACGGGGTTTAGCAGAGGGCGGTGAGGAGTTTAAATTCCCACATCTCATCGTTTTTTGGCTGTATAACGGCTTTGATTTATTTAAATTGACATTCGTGCTCGATTTAAAATTGGATGAATGTTTTGACGAGCGCACAGTCACGGGGGCCGCTCGAGCACACTGCTTTATATAAACGTGCAGCGGCAAAACAAAATTATGAGAGGCCACACATGCAAGCTTCATTGCACATTACCACCTCAGTATATCATTAACAAAAGGTCAATTTAGCACAAATAAAGATCTTTCTGGAGTAAGTACCGGTACGTGAGTTTCCTACTCAATCGGCTGTCGTTCTGTGCCACATACAAAAAACAGGAAGAGGAGGAGGACACAGAAAGAGATATTTGGTGGCAAGGCAATGAATAGAGACAGAGAAACCTTTGTAAGGAATTGGGAAAGTTGTTCTAGCAGTGATAAGGCTTGTGCTGTTAGGGAGTCACCCTACTACTTTTAAAGGTTTAACAATAAACATATAAGGCCGCCTCTCTCCTATATGGCTCTTTCAGCCACACGTATTTTAGTATAGAATGTACCTTTCTTTAAGCAGACAGCATGCCATTGTATACGGTATCATAAAGTTCATAAAACACAGAGACTGAGAACTGCCGGTGTTAACGGATGAATATGCCATACCACCAGTCGCCTATATTTCTAGATCTACACGTGAAAAAAGTTTGTGGTTTTGTATATGTGGTAGTTCGTGGCAAAGGGCATCCATAAAGACACGCATGCATACTGTAGACCCAGTTCAAGGAAGCTTCAAGCCTATATTTAGAAACAGAATTACTAGGAGTTCGATTCCTAATTAGGCCAAAGGCCACCATTTGTCCCTAAGCCTGAGAGGCCGGCTTTGAGTCTGGCGGAGGCTCAAACATCCTGTGATTCTGGGCAAATCACTCAATCTCCCAGTGCCTAACAAATGAAGTGTCCCGCTGTAATGCAACTAGTGCTCATGTAAAGCGCTCTGATACCTTCGTCTTGATACCTTAAGGCATACAGCAATTTTATTTTTTTGGTCAGGGTTTCACATTTTTTATTGTAATCTTCTATGCACACTTTGTAAAATGGTAACACTAGATAATTCCGGAGCGACGTATCTCCATCACCTCTATAGCTCATAAAAATTTGCAATTTCTTAAATGATAAATAATTCAATCCTATTGCTTTATTAACCTTCCTGCTTTCTCAAATTTGCTTGAAAATGCACCATTTGTCCACTCTTATTTCAAAATTTTCTTGGGGGTACTGAATAACCCTCCCGAACCCCCCCCCCCCCGTAGGTTGTTCGGGCTCACTTGCTACGCTCGCCGCAGTGCAGTACGACAATAATTTTACGCCCCACCACTTTCAAATGTCACCAGCCACCACTGGAGGAAGGGAAAATGAGCAGAAATAAGGCACAAAAGAGCAGAGATGCAGAAAAGTGCAGAAAGGTGAAAGATAAAAGAGGGTAGAAAAACGAGTGAAAACAAGTGAAAGGGCAGAGCGAGAGGAAGGGAAAATGAGCAGAAATAAGGCACAAAAGAGCAGAGATGCAGAAAAGTGCAGAATGGCGAGGCATTCGTGGCATCTGCAGGTCTGCACTTACCAGAGTGGACTTGATGCCAACACTCTCAGCTGCCTGAAATGCCAGGGTGAAATTTCTTCTCTGTAAAAAACAAAAAAAAGTAAAAAACAAAGTTTACATTTTGTTCAGATTTCTGCGACTGTCCCATGTGAACAGAAGTGTATGACTGCGAGATGATGTTGACACATTGTAAAAGCCGAGTGAAGTCTGCAGCGGTTTAGTTTAATGTGGCGGGGGCCCCTTCGTGGGTGAGCATGCATGTGCGTTTGTGCAGGAGTGTGCTGCGATCACTAGCTCCTCGGATCTTTCTTTCAAGAATGCCCGAGTCAGCAGAGTAACATAAGCACCCGCAGCCCGCGCGGGGGAGGGGGGTAGCTTCAGGGGCCTCCTCCGGCACTGGCAGGTCCCTGGCCTGAGAGCTCCGACCGGGTCCGGAGCGTAGGGGGCCCCGTGCATGCACTTTGCGGGGGGTTTGGCTCAAGTTTCGTTACGCCACTGGCCCCAGTGCGGCCTTGTGGGTCCCACCAAAGGGCCACCCCGGTGGAGCCCGCGCCCCTTGGAGCCACTGCCAACATCCTGTATGACCAGACAAGGTGCTGTCTTTAACATGTCTGCCTTGGGAACTGGAATACACATTCCGAGAGGCCCACCCAGTTTTCCCGTTTTCCCTGGAAAGGGGCTGCAGAAACACCCCCTTTCCAGACTACCCGGCTCCTAAACATTCAAACAAATATTCCTCGTGGTTGGCAGCTGCAGCGCTGTGAGGTCCTGTGCCATGCGTGATGCAACCAGCACTATGCAGGTCAAACCTGTAACTTAAGGACTCGAAGTAAACCAGACAGAGGATCCCTGAAGGTGGGGCTCCCTGCTGCCCGCCTCCCCTCTACCTGGGACCAGAAGCAGCGGAAGCAGCGGACCCAGCCCCAGGGCCAACCTGTGCCTCACTCACAGGCCGCGCCTGTGGCCCGTCGCTATCAGACCGGAAACGAAAGGAGGCAAACAGCTCTACCCATCGTGCTGCCACGAGGGCCCTTTCACCTGCTCCCCCTTGCCACGGTATCCCTACCCCTTGGGTGTCCCGAGCCTACGGGGCCCTACAATGTCCAATCACTGCCGGAAGATCGACTACAACATACAGACCTTTGAACGACCTCCCCGGAGCCTTAACTGCTGTGCATCATTGACCCTAAGGCAACACACCACCAAACCTCTTGAGCCACTGCCCATCCAATTGAAGAAAGGTGTCTGTTTGCAATTGGGCTTACAGGGATAATGTGGGGAGGCCTTGGGGAGGGGGACACTTCATATTGTGCCAGTTGCAAGGAGACGAATTTTGTCCTGCAATTAGGCCCATTGAGAGACACTGCGGGACATTGTCAGCACTTTACCATCTGCACAGTTTTAACTCTCAGTCCCCAAGCTATTCTCACACCTTCAGCCCCATATGAGCTGTGAAAGAGGTGCTTGTAGGTGTCAGAGAGGGGAGCTGCAACCCAGGAGGACTCTGCACAAATCACCCCCCCACCCCTGAAGGTGGCACTTATGTAAATTAGAGGGGCCTCGCACATTTCCCCCCCCCCCCCATGGCTCCACAAATCCTAGAACCGGCCCTGCCAGGGACAATAAAAAATACTGACTCCCCATTTCTGTGATTTCTGGCACAAATTCACACTTTAAAGTGAAGGGATAATTTACCCAGAATTACACGATTTTTAATGGAGTGCTGAACATGGGTTCAGAATTCAGCGGGAACATCTGAGCCACTGGAGGGCATCTGAGTCACTGGAGGACATCTGAGCCACTGGAGGACATCTTCACTGCACGGGAGGGGGCACGTGAGCTCAGACCAGGGGCGAGGGTGGCCCTCAGAGTCACAGGGTGCTGACATACCTTGTCCTGGCTGGTTAGCTCTTGGTAAGGAATGTGTGCGGGGAGGTAGGTGTGCAGCAGGGCACAGAACGCCAGCCCGTCGTTCCAGCTGCTGCTGAAGTTTGTGATGTCGATATTCTGTGCAGAAGAGAAAAAACAGAGCATTACACGCAAGCAGCGTCAGAACTACAGAGGAACAAACAGACAGAGATACATGAGAACGCATCAGCTGCTCAGAAACACAAAACTGCACTAGTACTGATCACCAGTGCAGAGCCAGCACTCCATGAGAACCCATCCCCAGCTCAGGGACACAGAGAGGCACCGGTACTGATCACCAGTGCAGAGCCAGCACTCCATGAGAACCCCTCCCCAGCTCAGGGACACAGAACGGCACCGGTACTGATCACCAGTGCAGAGCCAGCACTCCATGAGAACCCCTCCACAGCTCAGGGACACAGAACGGCACCGATCACCAGTGCAGAGCCAGCACTCGATGAGAACCCATCCCCAGCTCAGGGACACAGAGAGGCACCGGTACTGATCACCAGTGCAGAGCCAGCACTCCTTGAGAACCCATCCCCAGCTCAGAGACACAGAACGGCACCGGTACTGATCACCAGTGCAGAGCCAGCACTCCATGAGAACCCCATCACCTGCTCAGAAACACAAAACTGCACTAGTACTGATCACCAGTGCAGAGCCAGCACTCCATGAGAACCCCTCCCCAGCTCAGGGACACAGAACGGCACCGGTACTGATCACCAGTGCAGAGCCAGCACTCCAGGAGAGCCTCTCCACAGCTCAGGGTCACAGAGAGGCACCGGTACTGATCACCAGTGCAGAGCCAGCACTCCATGAGAACCCCTCCACAGCTCAGGGACACAGAGAGGCACCGGTACTGATCACCAGTGCAGAGCCAGCACTCCATGAGAACCCCTCCCCAGCTCAGGGACACAGAACGGCACCGGTACTGATCACCAGTGCAGAGCCAGCACTCCATGAGAACCCCTCCACAGCTCAGAGACACAGAGAGGCACCGGTACTGATCACCAGTGCAGAGCCAGCACTCCATGAGAACCCATCCCCAGCTCAGGGACACAGAACGGCACCGGTACTGATCACCAGTGCAGAGCCAGCACTCCATGAGAACCCCTCCCCAGCTCAGGGACACACAGAGGCACCGGTACTGATCACCAGTGCAGAGCCAGCACTCCATGAGAACCCATCCCCAGCTCAGGGACACAGGACGGCACCGGTACTGATCACCAGTGCAGAGCCAGCACTCCATGAGAACCCATCCCCAGCTCAGAGACACAGAACGGCACTGGTACTGATCATCAGTGCAGAGCCAGCACTCCATGAGAACCCATCCCCAGCTCAGAGACACAGAACGGCACCGATCACCAGTGCAGAGCCAGCACTCCATGAGAACCCATCCCCAGCTCAGAGACACAGAACGGCACCGGTACTGATCACCAGTGCAGAGCCAGCACTCCTTGAGAACCCATCCCCAGCTCATGGACACAAAACGGCACCGGCACTGTTCACCAGTGCAGAACCAGCACTCCATGAGAACCCATCCCCAACTCAGGGACACAGAACGGCACCGGTACTGATCACCAGTGCAGAGCCAGCACTCCTTGAGAACCCCTTCACAGCTCAGGGACACAGAGAGGCACAGGTACTGATCACCAGTGCAGAGCCAGCACTCCATGAGAACCCCTCCCCATCTCAGGGACACAGAACGGCACTAGTACTGATCACCAGTGCAGAACCAGCACTCCATGAGAACCCCTCCACAGCTCAGGGACACAGAACGGCACCGGTACTGATCACCAGTGCAGAGCCAGCACTCCATGAGAACCCATCGCCAGCTCAGGGACACAGAACGGCACCGGTACTGATCACCAGTGCAGAGCCAGCACTCCATGAGAACCCCTCCCCAGCTCATGGACACAGAACGGCACCGATCACCAGTGCAGAGCCAGCACTCCATGAGAACCCATCCCCAGCTCAGAGACACAGGACGGCACCGATCACCAGTGCAGAACCAGCACTCCATGAGAACCCATCCCCAGCTCAGAGACACAGAGAGGCACCGGTACTGATCACCAGTGCAGAGCCAGCACTCCATGAGAACCCCTCCCCAGATCAGAGACACAGAACGGCACCGGTACTGATCACCAGTGCAGAGCCAGCACTCCATGAGAACCCCTCCCCAGATCAGAGACACAGAACGGCACCGGTACTGATCACCAGTGCAGAGCCAGCACTCCATGAGAACCCCTCCCCAGATGAGAGACACAGAACGGCACCGGTACTGATCACCAGTGCAGAGCCAGCACTCCATGAGAACCCATCCCCAGCTCAGGGACACAGAGAGGCACCGGTACTGATCACCAGTGCAGAGCCAGCACTCCTTGAGAACCCATCCCCAGCTCAGGGACACAGAACGGCACCGATCACCAGTGCAGAGCCAGCACTCCATGAGAACCCCTCCACAGCTCAGGGACACAGAGAGGCACTGGTACTGATCACCAGTGCAGAGCCAGCACTCCATGAGAACCCCTCCACAGCTCAGGGACACAGAACGGCACCGGTACTGATCACCAGTGCAGAGCCAGCACTCCATGAGAACCCCTACCCAGCTAAGGGACACAGAACGGCACCGGTACTGATGCACAAGTTACTAACTTGTGTAACGATATATCTGTAAGAGACAGTAGTTAGTGACAGATTCCTTACCTTAGAATATCCCCAGGCGTCAGGCTGGATCCGGAAAGTTTTTGCGTAGCAGTACCCTTGTGCGTCGGTAGGCGGCGTCGTGCGGCTCCGCGTCCGTCATCGGCGTCGTGATCGCCGGGATGACGTCGCGGGCAGTACTTAGGCGCCGCCCCTGCGCGCTGACGTCAGTTCTGTACACGACTTTCCGCGCCAGGAACGCAGAGCCATGCAAGAAGCTGACATAGGTGTCTGAAAAATACTAGGGCCCTGAAAGGGATGTCCTTAACCCTAGAAATCAGTTCGCAGAAAGGGGAGGATGGGTGGGGCGGTAAGGAATCTGTCACTAACTACTGTCTCTTACAGATATATCGTTACACAAGTTAGTAACTTGTGCATCTGAAAGAGACACGTTAGTGACAGATTCCTTACCTTAGAATAGATACCCCAGCAATACCAACCCCGGTGGTGGGTCTGCGAACAAAGATCAGACAAGGAAGTCCTGGAGGACAGAACGGCCAAAGAAGCCGTCCCTCCGGACCTGACTGTCAAGGCAGTAATGTTTTGTAAACGTGTGCAGCGAGGCCCACGTAGCTGCCTGACAGATAACCGGCAGCGGAACACCGCGGCCTAAGGCCGTGGTAGCAGCCGTTGCCCTGGTGGAATGGGCACGCAGCCCAACAGGAGGCCCCTTCTTAGCCAAAGAATAGCAGGTCTTGATGCACAAGGTAACCCAGCGGGAGATGGTTCGTTTGTGCACCGCCCGACCTTTTTGGCGCCCACGTAGCCAACAAAGAGCTGGTCATCCACCCGGAAGTGTTTTGTGCGGTCGATATAGAAGGAGAGCGCACGTTTTGGGGTCCAGACGGTGGAGCCTCTCTTCCTCTCTGGAAGGATGCGGAGGCGGAAAGAAGGTAGGCAAAGTGATGGTCTGCCCAATGTGGAAGGCAGTAACCACCTTTGGCAAGAAGGACGGACGCGTCCGAAGAACAACCTTGTCTGGATGAACAGACAGAAAGGGAGGTTTGCAAGATAGAGCCTGGAGCTCACTCACCCGCCGAGCGGAGGTGATGGCCACCAGAAAGGCTGTCTTTAGAGTCAGAAGACGAAGAGGACAGTTATGTAGAGGCTCAAAGGGGGCGCACATTAAAAAGGTAGAAACCAAGTTCAAGTCCCACTGAGGCATCACAAACGGAACAGGAGGGAAGAGGTGTGTAATGCCTTTTAAGAACCTGTTAACAACAGGGGACTTGAAAAGGGAGGGCTGATCAGGGAGCCTGAGGAAGGCCGAGATAGCACAGAGATAACCCTTGATGGTACCCAGGGCAGAACCCTGTTGGGCCAGAGAAAGAAGGAACAGAAGGACCTCAGAAAGAGGGGCAGAAAGGGGATTCACAGCCTTTGCTGTGCACCATGCCACAAATTTGTTCCACCTGCAGGCGTATACCACCTTAGTGGAGGGACGCCTGGCTGCCAGAATCACATCACAAACTTCGGGAGGCAAGTCGAAAGGAATCAACTGCCGCCGCTCACGCTCAATCTCCACGCAAGCAGGTGTAGACTGGACAGGTTCGGGTGGAGGACCGTACCCTGCTGCTGCGACAGAAGATCCTCCCGAAGAGGCAGACGGATCGGGGGATCTACGCTCATACTGAGTAGCTCGGGATACCAAACTCTTCGAGCCCAGTCCGGAGCCACAAGAATGACTTGGGCCCGGTCGTGCCGAATCTTCTTCAACAATCTGGGTAGAAGTGGTATAGGCGGAAAGGCGTACAATAGACCGCAACTCCACTCGTGACGAAAAGCGTCGCCGAGCGAGTGCCGCCTTGGAAATTCCAACGCGCAGAACTGATGACATTGCGCGTTCTCTTCGGTGGCGAATAGATCTAACCAAGGCTCTCCCCACTGTAGAAAGAGTCCTTGCGCCTACTTCCGAGTGAAGACGCCATTCGTGATCCATCATGCACCTGCGGCTGAGTCTCGTCCGCCCTGGCGTTCAGGGAACCTGCCAGGTGTTGAACCATCAGGAACATGCCCTGATGTTCCAGCCATGTCCAGAGGCGCAGAGCCTCCTGGACAAAGGGTCCACGACCCCACCCCGCCCTGTTTGTTGCAGTACCACATGGCAGTGGTGTTGTCGGTGAACACCTGCACTACCTTCCCTTTGACAGAGGGAAGGAATGCCTTGAGTGCAAGTCGGATCGCCCGGAGCTCCAGAAGGTTGATATGGAGCCGGGACTCCGCCGGAGACCAGAGGCCTCTGATCTCCGCCTCTCCCATGTGACCGCCCTATCCCAGAAGTGACGCGTCCGTCACAACTGTGTGCTCTGGCTGGGGAAGGGAGAGGGATCTGCCCATGACCCATTGCCGGTTCGAGAGCCACCACTGCAACTGTTTTGCAGTCCCCTCCGAGATCTGGACGTGATCGGACAGGTTGCCCTGGTGCTGCGCCCACTGGAACTTCAGGTCCCACTGCAGAGCCCGCATATGCCATCTGGCATGATTGACCAGCAGGATGCAGGAGGCCATGAGGCCCAGCAGCCTCAGGGTCATCCGTACCGAAACCCAGGATAAAGGCTGAAAGATCGGAATCATAGCCTGAATATCCCGGACTCGCCGTTCGGGAGGATAGGCCCGAAACTGCGTCGTGTCCAGAACTGCTCCGATGAAAAGGAGCTGTGGAGAAGGAATCAGATGCGACTCGGCACATTGATGGAGAACCCCAGCGAGTGCAGGAGTTCGGCCGTAGTCTGGAGGTGGGAGACGACTGCCTGGGACGAGTCCGCCTTCAGCAGCCAGTCGTCGAGGTAGGGGAAGACTGAAACCCCTGCCCGGCGCAGATGAGCTGCGACCACCGCCATCACTTTCGTGAACACCCGAGGGGCACTGGTAAGGCCAAAGAGGAGCACGGTGAACTGAAAATGCTCGAGGCCTACCGTGAACCGAAGGTAACGCCGGTGGGCCGGCAGGACGGGGATGTGGAAATATGCGTCCTGCAAGTCCAACGCTACCAACCAGTCTCCAGGGTCGAGGGCAGTCAAGACCTGAGCTAGGGTGAGCATCTTGAACTTCTCCTTCCGGAGGAAGCGATTGACGTTCCGGAGGTCCAAGATAGGACGCATGTCCTCCTTGTCCTTTTTGGGCACCAGGAAGTAGTGGGAGTAGCAACCACGCCCTACTTCTGGGGTCAGAACATGCTCGACGGCCCTCTTGGCCAAGAGGGCCGTGACTTCCTTCTGCAGAAGTACCAAGTGATCCCCTGACATGCGGTGGAATTGAGATGGCATGGCTGGGGGGTGGTCTCGAAGGGAGGGAGTAGCCCCTTCGGACAATGTCCAAGACCCACCTGTCCGAGGTGATGGTACGCCAGTGGGGAAGGTGATGGCGGACCCGGCCCCCTACTGGCGTGCTGTGCACCTGAAAGGAGGGACTAGGAGGGCTTGGAGGCCGCGGGACGGGTTGGAGGTGGTGGCCTGACCCGCACGCTGGCTGTCCGATCCGCCACGGCGGAATCCACGTCCTCGGCCACGCGAAGACGCCTGCTGCGCGGGCCGGTGGCTGGGCTGCTGACGTGACTGGGCGCCCCTTCCGTGGCCACGATAGGGGCGAAAAGCAGAGGTTAGCGGAGGGCGTGTAGCAGAAAGGCCCAGGGACTTGGCAGTAGCCCGTGAGTCCTTAAAGCGCTCCAACGCATGGTCTGCTTTGGACCCAAAAAGACCGACTCCATCAAAGGGCATGTCCATGAGAGAATTCTGGACATCCCCTGAAAAACCAGTGGTTCTCAGCCAGGCGTGGCGACGCAGCGCCACCGTCGTTGCAATAGACCTGCCCAGCGAGTCGGCGGTATCAAGGCCACATCGAATTGTGTATTTGGCCGCATCCCTTCCTTCCGCAATGGCGCGGGAAAGCAGTGTCTGGACCTCCTCAGAACACTGGGGCAAAACATTCGCCACCGAATCCCACAAGGAGTGGGTGTATCGGCCCAAAAGGCAAGCGGTGTTGATGGACCGAAAGCCTGCACTGGAGGAAGAAAAACCCTTCTTCCCCAATTGATCCAGGCGTTTGGATTCCCTATCCGGAGGGGCGGTAGGGAAGGCGGTTTGGGAAGCGGAGGCTTGGACAACCAAGCTCTCAGGAGTGGGGTGGACAGAGAGAAACAGGGGGTCGCCCGGAGCTGGGCGATGGCGTCGTGACACGTTCCTATCCACAGGAGCCCCTGTGTTGGGCTTGGACCAGGCGCCCAAAAGAACGTCAGTGAGGGCGCCGTTAAACGGCAGCACAGTCTCCGTAGAGGAGGCTGCCGGCTGAAGCACCTCTGTCAAGATATTAGTCTTGACCGCCACAGTAGGGAGTTGGAGACGTAAGGCCCCATCCGCCCTACGCAACACCGTTGCAAAATTGGCTCCCTCCTCCGTAGCCACGGGAGGAGACAGCATGCCAGTGTCAGGGGAAGTATCTAGACCACTGGCATCCCCTAGACCCTCTGTCCAGTCCTCATCGTACTGACACTGTTGTGTCAGAGGGTCATCAGACCCCTCCCAGTCCTCCTGGTCCTCCTCTGGTTCAAAATAAGGAGGAGGAGGGACATTTGGGACCCAAGGTCCCATCGGCGCCGGAACCGGCGTCCGAGCGACGTCGTTCCGGGTCCATGTCCGGAGCCGAAAGGAACTGGGGACGACGCCGCCCGGAGCCCCAGGCGGCGTCGAGAACGGCACCGGAGACATCGGCGCCGGCGGAGGTGTCGTTAGGTCGACCGGCGTCGATGGGGGTTGTGGAGCCGGGATCGAGGCCGGGGCCGGAGCCGGGATCGAGGCAGGAGGCACGGGCGGGGCCGGAGCCGTCGGCGACGCCGGAGCAACCCCATCAGGGCCCGCGGGGCCCGAAGGCGCATTGGAGGGACCTTGAGGCCCGAAGAGGCGGGCCATGGCCGACAGGAAGTCCTGTACTTGGGCCGGATCCGCACCCGAACCCGGGAAGGACGGGTATTGCGGGTGCGGCTCCTCAGGCATGTCCGGGGCCGCGGGGGCGGGGACGGTGCCGGGAGGGGCCTCAGCCGAGTCGCGAGACCGGCGAGGCGAAGTCCTAGAGCGACGATGCTTTTTGGACTTCTTGTGTTTGGACTTACCGGACGAAGAAGACTTCGATGCCGACGACCGGTGTGGTTTCCGCGATCGACCCCTGGACCTCTCACGCGACCGGGGCTTGCGCCGAGCCGAATGCCGGGCCTCGAGGAGCTTTCGAGACCGCTCTCGCAAAGCTTTGGGATTGAGGGCCCGGCAGTCGGAACAAGACTCCGTGTCGTGGCCTCGGCCGAGGCTGAAGAGACACTCCCGATGCGGGTCTGTGATGGACATCATCCGAGCACAGTCACCGCAACGTTTAAACCCGGGCATCCCTACGACACCTTGAAGTCGATTGGAAAAAACAGTGAAAAAATTCACCCAAAAAGTTAGTCAAAAATGACTAGGGCACTGCTCTTCCCGGATCTGCGCTTGCTGGCGCGGAAAAAGAAGAACTGACGTCAGCGCGCAGGGGCGGCGTCTAAGTACTGCCCGCGACGTCATCTCGGCGATCACGACGCCGACGACGGACGCGGAGCCGCACGACGCCGCCTACCAACGCGCAAGGGTACTGCTACGCAAAAACTTTCCGGATCCAGCCTGACGCCTGGGGATATTCTAAGGTAAGGAATCTGTCACTAACGTGTCTCTTTCAGATCACCAGTGCAGAGCCAGCACTCAATGAGAACCCCTCCCCAGCTCAGAGACACAGAACGGTACCGGCACTGATCACCAGTGCAGAGCCAGCACTCCATGAGAACCCCTCCACAGCTCAGGGACACAGAGAGGCACCGGTACTGATCACCAGTGCAGAGCCAGCACTCCATGAGAACCCCTCCCCAGCTAAGGGACACAGAACGGCACCGGTACTGATCACCAGTGCAGAGCCAGCACTCCATGAGAACCCATCCCCAGCTCAGGGACACAGAGAGGCACCGGTACTGATCACCAGTGCAGAGCCAGCACTCCATGAGAACCCATCCCAGCTCAGAGACACAGAACGGCACCGGCACTGATCACCAGTGCAGAGCCAGCACTCCATGAGAACAACTCCCCAGCTCATGGACACAGAACGGCACCGGTACTGATCACCAGTGCAGAGCCAGCACTCCTTGAGAACCCATCCCCAGCTCAGGGACACAGAACGGCACCGGTACTGATCACCAGTGCAGAGCCAGCACTCCATGAGAACCCCTCCCCAGCTCATGGACACAGAACGGCACCGATCACCAGTGCAGAACCAGCACTCCATGAGAACCCATCCCCAGCTCAGAGACACAGGAGTGCACCAGTACCGATCACCAGTGCAGAGCCAGCACTCCATGAGAACCCATCCCCAGCTCATGGACACAGAACGGCACCGGCACTGATCACCAGTGCAGAGCCAGCACTCCATGAGAACCCCTCCCCAGCTCAGAGACACAGAACGGCACCGGTACTGATCACCAGTACAGAGCTAGCACTCCATGAGAACCCATCCCCAGCTCATGGACACAGAACGGCACCGGTACTGATCACCAGTGCAGAGCCAGCACTCCATGAGAACCCCTCCCCAGATCAGAGACACAGAACGGCACCGGTACTGATCACCAGTGCAGAGCCAGCACTCCATGAGAACCCCTCCCCAGCTCAGAGACACAGAACGGCACCGGTACTGATCACCAGTGCAGAGCCAGCACTCCATGAGAACCCATCCCCAGCTCATGGACACAGAACGGCACCGGTACTGATCACCAGTGCAGAGCCAGCACTCCAGAAGAGCCCCTCCACAGCTCAGGGACACAGAACGGCACCGGTACTGATCACCAGTGCAGAGCCAGCACTCCAGGAGAGCCCCTCCACAGCTCAGGGACACAGAACGGCACCGGCACTGATCACCAGTGCAGAGCCAGCACTCCATGAGAACCCATCCCCAGCTCAGAGACACAGAACGGCACCGGTACTGATCCTCAGTGCAGAGCCAGCACTCCATGAGAACCCATCAACAGCTCAGAGCCACAGAACGGCACCGGTACTGATCACCAGTGCAGAGCCAGCACTCCATGAGAACCCATCCCCAGATCAGAGACACAGAACGGCACCGGTACTGATCACCAGTGCAGAGCCAGCACTCCATGAGAACCCATCCCCAGCTCAGAGACACAGAACGGCACCGGTACTGATCACCAGTGCAGAGCCAGCACTCCATGAGAACCCCTCCACAGCACAGAGACACAGAACGGCACCGGTACTGATCACCAGTGCAGAGCCAGCACTCCATGAGAACCCATCCCCAGCTCAGGAACACAGAACGGCACCGGTACTGATCACCAGTGCAGAGCCAGCACTCCATGAGAACCCCATCACCTGCTCAGAAACACAAAACTGCACTAGTACTGATCACCAGTGCAGAACCAGCACTCCATGAGAACCCCTCCCCAGCTCAGGGACACAGAACGGCACCGGTACTGATCACCAGTGCAGAGCCAGCACTCCATGAGAAACCCTCCCCAGCTCAGGGACACAGAGAGGCACCGGTACTGATCACCAGTGCAGAGCCAGCACTCCATGAGAACCCCTCCCCAGCTCAGGGACACAGGACGGCACCGGTACTGATCACCAATGCAGAGCCAGCACTCCATGAGAACCCCTCCCCAGCTCAGGGACACAGAACGGCACCAGTACTGATCACCAGTGCAGAGCCAGCACTCCATGAGAACCCCTCCACAGCTCAGAGACACAGAACGGCACCGGTACTGATCACCAGTGCAGAGCCAGCACTCCATGAGAACCCATCCCCAGCTCAGAGACACAGAACGGCACCGATCACCAGTGCAGAGCCAGCACTCCATGAGAACCCCTCCCCAGCTCAGGGACACAGAGAGGCACCGGTACTGATCACCAGTGCAGAGCCAGCACTCCATGAGAACCCCTCCCCAGCTCATGGACACAGAACGGCACCGGTACTGATCACCAGTGCAGAGCCAGCACTCCATGAGAACCCCTCCACAGCTCAGGGACACAGAGAGGCACCGGTACTGATCACCAGTGCAGAGCCAGCACTCCTTGAGAACCCATCCCCAGCTCAGAGACACAGAACGGCACCGGTACTGATCACCAGTGCAGAGCCAGCACTCCATGAGAACACCTCCCCAGCTCAGGGACACAGAGATGCACCGGTACTGATCACCAGTGCAGAGCCAGCACTCCATGAGAACCCCTCCCCAGCTAAGGGACACAGAATGGCACCAGTACTGATCACCAGTGCAGAGCCAGCACTCCTTGAGAACCCATCCCCAGCTCAGAGACACAGAACGGCACCGGTACTGATCACCAGTGCAGAGCCAGCACTCCACGAGAACCCCTCCCCAGCTAAGGGACACAGAACGGCACCGGTACTGATCACCAGTGCAGAGCCAGCACTCCACGAGAACCCATCCCCAGCTCAGAGACACAGAACGGCACCGGTACTGATCACCAGTGCAGAACCAGCACTCCATGAGAACCCCTCCCCAGCTAAGGGACACAGAACGGCACCGGTACTGATCACCAGTGCAGAGCCAGCACTCCATGAGAACCCATCCCCAGCTCAGAGACACAGAACGGCACCGGTACTGATCACCAGTGCAGAACTAGCACTCCATGAGAACCCCTCCCCAGCTAAGGGACACAGAACGGCACCGGTACTGATCACCGAGGTCAGAGCCAGCACTCCATGAGAACCCATCCCCAGCTCAGAGACACAGAACGGCACCGGTACTGATCACCAGTGCAGAGCCAGCACTCCATGAGAACCCCTCCACAGCTCAGGAACACAGAGAGGCACCGGTACTGATCATCAGTGCAGAGCCAGCACTCCATGAGAACCCCTCCCCAGCTCAGAGACACAGAACTGCATCAGTACTGATCACCAGTGCAGAGCCAGCACTCCATGAGAACCCCTCCACAGCTCAGGGACACAGAGAGGCACCGGTACTGATCGCCAGTGCAGAGCCAGCACTCCATGAGAACCCCTCCCCAGCTCAGGGACACAGAACGGCACCGGTACTGATCACCAATGCAGAGCCAGCACTCCATGAGAACCCCTCCCCAGCTCAGAGACACAGAACTGCATCAGAACTGATCACCAGTGCAGAGCCAGCACTCCATGAGAACCCCTCCCCAGCTCAGAGACACAGAACTGCATCAGTACTGATCACCAGTGCAGAGCCAGCACTCCAGGAGAGCCCCTCCACAGCTCAGGGACACAGAACGGCACCGGCACTGATCACCAGTGCAGAGCCAGCACTCCATGAGAACCCATCCCCAGCTCAGAGACACAGAACGGCACCGGTACTGATCCTCAGTGCAGAGCCAGCACTCCATGAGAACCCATCAACAGCTCAGAGCCACAGAACGGCACCGGTACTGATCACCAGTGCAGAGCCAGCACTCCATGAGAACCCATCCCCAGATCAGAGACACAGAACGGCACCGGTACTGATCACCAGTGCAGAGCCAGCACTCCATGAGAACCCATGCCCAGCTCAGAGACACAGAACGGCACCGGTACTGATCACCAGTGCAGAGCCAGCACTCCATGAGAACCCCTCCACAGCTCAGAGACACAGAACGGCACTGGTACTGATCACCAGTGCAGAGCCAGCACTCCATGAGAACCCATCCCCAGCTCAGGAACACAGAACGGCACCGGTACTGATCACCAGTGCAGAGCCAGCACTCCATGAGAACCCCTCCCCAGCTCAGGGACACAGAGAGGCACCGGTACTGATCACCAGTGCAGAGCCAGCACTCCATGAGAACCCCATCACCTGCTCAGAAACACAAAACTGCACTAGTACTGATCACCAGTGCAGAACCAGCACTCCATGAGAACCCCTCCCCAGCTCAGGGACACAGAACGGCACCGGTACTGATCACCAGTGCAGAGCCAGCACTCCATGAGAAACCCTCCCCAGCTCAGGGACACAGAGGCACCGGTACTGATCACCAGTGCAGAGCCAGCACTCCATGAGAACCCCTCCCCAGCTCAGGGACACAGGACGGCACCGGTACTGATCACCAATGCAGAGCCAGCACTCCATGAGAACCCCTCCCCAGCTCAGGGACACAGAACGGCACCAGTACTGATCACCAGTGCAGAGCCAACACTCCATGAGAACCCCTCCACAGCTCAGAGACACAGAACGGCACCGGTACTGATCACCAGTGCAGAGCCAGCACTCCATGAGAACCCATCCCCAGCTCAGAGACACAGAACGGCACCGATCACCAGTGCAGAGCCAGCACTCCATGAGAACCCCTCCCCAGCTCAGGGACACAGAGAGGCACCGGTACTGATCACCAGTGCAGAGCCAGCACTCCATGAGAACCCCTCCCCAGCTCATGGACACAGAGAGGCACCGGTACTGATCACCAGTGCAGAGCCAGCACTCCTTGAGAACCCATCCCCAGCTCAGAGACACAGAACGGCACCGGTACTGATCACCAGTGTAGAGCCAGCACTCCATGAGAACACCATCCCCAGCTCAGGGACACAGAGATGCACCGGTACTGATCACCAGTGCAGAGCCAGCACTCCATGAGAACCCCTCCCCAGCTAAGGGACACAGAACGGCACCAGTACTGATCACCAGTGCAGAGCCAGCACTCCTTGAGAACCCATCCCCAGCTCAGAGACACAGAACGGCACCGGTACTGATCACCAGTGCAGAGCCAGCACTCCATGAGAACCCCTCCCCAGCTAAGGGACACAGAACGGCACCGGTACTGATCACCAGTGCAGAGCCAGCACTCCATGAGAACCCATCCCCAGCTCAGAGACACAGAACGGCACCGGTACTGATCACCAGTGCAGAACCAGCACTCCATGAGAACCCCTCCCCAGCTAAGGGACACAGAACGGCACCGGTACTGATCACCAGTGCAGAGCCAGCACTCCATGAGAACCCATCCCCAGCTCAGAGACACAGAACGGCACCGGTACTGATCACCAGTGCAGAACTAGCACTCCATGAGAACCCCTCCCCAGCTAAGGGACACAGAACGGCACCGGTACTGATCACGAGGTCAGAGCCAGCACTCCATGAGAACCCATCCCCAGCTCAGAGACACAGAACGGCACCGGTACTGATCACCAGTGCAGAGCCAGCACTCCATGAGAACCCCTCCACAGCTCAGGAACACAGAGAGGCACCGGTACTGATCATCAGTGCAGAGCCAGCACTCCATGAGAACCCCTCCCCAGCTCAGAGACACAGAACTGCATCAGTACTGATCACCAGTGCAGAGCCAGCACTCCATGAGAACCCCTCCACAGCTCAGGGACACAGAGAGGCACCGGTACTGATCGCCAGTGCAGAGCCAGCACTCCATGAGAACCCCTCCCCAGCTCAGGGACACAGAACGGCACCGGTACTGATCACCAATGCAGAGCCAGCACTCCATGAGAACCCCTCCCCAGCTCAGAGACACAGAACTGCATCAGTACTGATCACCAGTGCAGAGCCAGCACTCCATGAGAACCCCTCCCCAGCTCAGAGACACAGAACTGCATCAGTACTGATCACCAGTGCAGAGCCAGCACTCCATGAGAACCCCTCCCCAGCTCAGGGACACAGAACGGCACCGGTACTGATCACCAATGCAGAGCCAGCACTCCATGAGCACCCATCCCCAGCTCAGGGACACAGAACGGCACCGGTACTGATCACCAGTGCAGAGCCAGCACTCCATGAGAACCCCATCACCTGCTCAGGGACACAGAGAGGCACCGGTACTGATCGCCAGTGCAGAGCCAGCACTCCATGAGAACCCCTCCCCAGCTCAGGGACACAGAACGGCACCGGTACTGATCACCAGTGCAGAGCCAGCACTCCATGAGAACCCCTCCACAGCTCAGGGACACAGAGAGGCACCGGTACTGATCGCCAGTGCAGAGCCAGCACTCCATGAGAACCCCTCCACAGCTCAGGGACACAGAGAGGCACCGGTACTGATCGCCAGTGCAGAGCCAGCACTCCATGAGAACCCCTCCCCAGCTCAGGGACACAGAACTGCATCAGTACTGATCACCAGTGCAGAGCCAGCACTCCATGAGAACCCCTCCACAGCTCAGGGACACAGAGAGGCACCGGTACTGATCGCCAGTGCAGAGCCAGCACTCCATGAGAACCCCTCCCCAGCTCAGGGACACAGAACGGCACCGGTACTGATCACCAATGCAGAGCCAGCACTCCATGAGAACCCATCCCCAGCTCAGAGACACAGAACGGCACCGGTACTGATCACCAATGCAGAGCCAGCACTCCATGAGAACCCCTCCCCAGCTAAGGGACACAGAACGGCACCGGTACTGATCACCAGTGCAGAGCCAGCACTCCATGAGAACCCCTCCACAGCTCAGGGACACAGAGAGGCACCGGTACTGATCACCAGTGCAGAGCCAGCACTCCTTGAGAACCCATCCCCAGCTCAGGGACACAGAGAGGCACAGGTACTGATCACCAGTGCAGAGCCAGCACTCCAGAAGAGCCCCTCCACAGCTCAGGGACACAGGACGGCACCGGTACTGATCACCAGTGCAGAGCCAGCACTCCATGAGAACCCCTCCACAGCTCAGGGACACAGAGAGGCACCAGTACTGATCACCAGTGCAGAGCCAGCACTCCATGAGAACCCATCCCCAGCTCAGAGACACAGAACGGCACCGATCACCAGTGCAGAGCCAGCACTCCATGAGAACCCCTCCCCAGCTCAGGGACACAGAGAGGCACCGGTACTGATCACCAGTGCAGAGCCAGCACTCCATGAGAACCCCTCCCCAGCTCATGGACACAGAGAGGCACCGGTACTGATCACCAGTGCAGAGCCAGCACTCCTTGAGAACCCATCCCCAGCTCAGAGACACAGAACGGCACCGGTACTGATCACCAGTGCAGAGCCAGCACTCCATGAGAACACCTCCCCAGCTCAGGGACACAGAGATGCACCGGTACTGATCACCAGTGCAGAGCCAGCACTCCATGAGAACCCCTCCCCAGCTAAGGGACACAGAACGGCACCAGTACTGATCACCAGTGCAGAGCCAGCACTCCTTGAGAACCCATCCCCAGCTCAGAGACACAGAACGGCACCGGTACTGATCACCAGTGCAGAGCCAGCACTCCATGAGAACCCTCCCCAGCTAAGGGACACAGAACGGCACCGGTACTGATCACCAGTGCAGAGCCAGCACTCCATGAGAACCCATCCCCAGCTCAGAGACACAGAACGGCACCGGTACTGATCACCAGTGCAGAACCAGCACTCCATGAGAACCCCTCCCCAGCTAAGGGACACAGAACGGCACCGGTACTGATCACCAGTGCAGAGCCAGCACTCCATGAGAACCCATCCCCAGCTCAGAGACACAGAACGGCACCGGTACTGATCACCAGTGCAGAACTAGCACTCCATGAGAACCCCTCCCCAGCTAAGGGACACAGAACGGCACCGGTACTGATCACGAGGTCAGAGCCAGCACTCAATGAGAACCCATCCCCAGCTCAGAGACACAGAACGGCACCGGTACTGATCACCAGTGCAGAGCCAGCACTCCATGAGAACCCCTCCACAGCTCAGGAACACAGAGAGGCACCGGTACTGATCATCAGTGCAGAGCCAGCACTCCATGAGAACCCCTCCCCAGCTCAGAGACACAGAACTGCATCAGTACTGATCACCAGTGCAGAGCCAGCACTCCATGAGAACCCCTCCACAGCTCAGGGACACAGAGAGGCACCGGTACTGATCGCCAGTGCAGAGCCAGCACTCCATGAGAACCCCTCCCCAGCTCAGGGACACAGAACGGCACCGGTACTGATCACCAATGCAGAGCCAGCACTCCATGAGAACCCCTCCCCAGCTCAGAGACACAGAACTGCATCAGTACTGATCACCAGTGCAGAGCCAGCACTCCATGAGAACCCCTCCCCAGCTCAGAGACACAGAACTGCATCAGTACTGATCACCAGTGCAGAGCCAGCACTCCATGAGAACCCCTCCCCAGCTCAGGGACACAGAACGGCACCGGTACTGATCACCAATGCAGAGCCAGCACTCCATGAGCACCCATCCCCAGCTCAGGGACACAGAACGGCACCGGTACTGATCACCAGTGCAGAGCCAGCACTCCATGAGAACCCCATCACCTGCTCAGGGACACAGAGAGGCACCGGTACTGATCGCCAGTGCAGAGCCAGCACTCCATGAGAACCCCTCCCCAGCTCAGGGACACAGAACGGCACCGGTACTGATCACCAGTGCAGAGCCAGCACTCCATGAGAACCCCTCCACAGCTCAGGGACACAGAGAGGCACCGGTACTGATCGCCAGTGCAGAGCCAGCACTCCATGAGAACCCCTCCCCAGCTCAGGGACACAGAACTGCATCAGTACTGATCACCAGTGCAGAGCCAGCACTCCATGAGAACCCCTCCACAGCTCAGGGACACAGAGAGGCACCGGTACTGATCGCCAGTGCAGAGCCAGCACTCCATGAGAACCCCTCCCCAGCTCAGGGACACAGAACGGCACCGGTACTGATCACCAATGCAGAGCCAGCACTCCATGAGAACCCATCCCCAGCTCAGAGACACAGAACGGCACCGGTACTGATCACCAATGCAGAGCCAGCACTCCATGAGAACCCCTCCCCAGCTAAGGGACACAGAACGGCACCGGTACTGATCACCAGTGCAGAGCCAGCACTCCATGAGAACCCCTCCACAGCTCAGGGACACAGAGAGGCACCGGTACTGATCACCAGTGCAGAGCCAGCACTCCTTGAGAACCCATCCCCAGCTCAGGGACACAGAGAGGCACAGGTACTGATCACCAGTGCAGAGCCAGCACTCCAGAAGAGCCCCTCCACAGCTCAGGGACACAGGACGGCACCGGTACTGATCACCAGTGCAGAGCCAGCACTCCATGAGAACCCCTCCACAGCTCAGGGACACAGAGAGGCACCGGTACTGATCACCAGTGCAGAGCCAGCACTCCATGAGAACCCATCCCCAGCTCAGGGACACAGGACGGCTCCGGTACTTATCTCCAGTGCAGAGCCAGCACTCCATGAGAACCCATCCCCAGCTCAGGGACACAGAGAGGCACCGGTACTGATCACCAGTGCAGAGCCAGCACTCCATGAGAACCCCTCCCCAGCTCAGAGAGACAGGACGGCACCAGTACTGATCACCAGTGCAGAGCCAGCAATCCATGAGAACCCATCCCCAGCTCAGAGACACAGAACGGCACCGGTACTGATCACCAGTGCAGAGCCAGCACTCCATGAGAACCCATCCCCAGCTCAGGGACACAGGACGGCACCGGTACTGATCACCAGTGCAGAGCCAGCACTCCATGAGAACCCATCCCCAGCTCAGAAACACAAAACTGGACTAGTACTGATCACCAGTGCAGAACCAGCACTCCATGAGAACCCCTCCACAGCTCAGGGACACAGAACGGCACCGGTACTGATCACCAGTGCAGAGCCAGCACTCCATGAGAACCCATCCCCAGCTCAGGGACACAGAACGGCACCGGTACTGATCACCAGTGCAGAGCCAGCACTCCATGAGAACCCCTCCCCAGCTCATGGACACAGAACGGCACCGATCACCAGTGCAGAGCCAGCACTCCATGAGAACCCATCCCCAGCTCAGAGACACAGGACGGCACCGATCACCAGTGCAGAACCAGCCCTCCATGAGAACCCATCCCCAGCTCAGAGACACAGAGAGGCACCGGTACTGATCACCAGTGCAGAGCCAGCACTCCATGAGAACCCATGCCCAGCTCAGGGACACAGAACGGCACCGATCACCAGTGCAGAGCCAGCACTCCATGAGAACCCCTCCACAGCTCAGGGACACAGAGAGGCACCGGTACTGATCACCAGTGCAGAGCCAGCACTCCATGAGAACCCCTCCACAGCTCAGGGACACAGAACGGCACCGGTACTGATCACCAGTGCAGAGCCAGCACTCCATGAGAACCCCTCCCCAGATCAGAGACACAGAACGGCACTGGTACTGATCACCAGTGCAGAGCCAGCACTCCATGAGAACCCATCCCCAGCTCAGGGACACAGAGAGGCACCGGTACTGATCACCAGTGCAGAGCCAGCACTCCTTGAGAACCCATCCCCAGCTCAGGGACACAGAACGGCACCGATCACCAGTGCAGAGCCAGCACTCCATGAGAACCCCTCCACAGCTCAGGGACACAGAGAGGCACCGGTACTGATCACCAGTGCAGAGCCAGCACTCCATGAGAACCCCTCCCCAGCTAAGCGACACAGAACGGCACCGGTACTGATCACCAGTGCAGAGCCAGCACTCCATGAGAACCCATCCCCAGCTCAGGGACACAGAGAGGCACCGGTACTGATCACCAATGCAGAGCCAGCACTCCATGAGAACCCCTCCACAGCTCAGGGACACAGAGAGGCACCGGTACTGATCACCAGTGCAGAGCCAGCACTCCATGAGAACCCCTCCCCAGCTAAGCGACACAGAACGGCACCGGTACTGATCACCAGTGCAGAGCCAGCACTCCATGAGAACCCATCCCCAGCTCAGGGACACAGAGAGGCACCGGTACTGATCACCAGTGCAGAGCCAGCACTCCATGAGAACCCATCCCCAGCTCAGAGACACAGAATGGCACCGGCACTGATCACCAGTGCAGAGCCAGCACTCCATGAGAACCCATCCCCAGCTCATGGACACAGAACGGCACCGGCACTGATCACCAGTGCAGAACCAGCACTCCATGAGAACCCCTCCCCAGCTCAGGGACACAGAGAGGCACCGGTACTGATCACCAGTGCAGAGCCAGCACTCCTTGAGTAACCATCCCCAGCTCAGGGACACAGAACGGCACCGATCACCAGTGCAGAGCCAGCACTCCACGAGAACCCCTCCCCAGCTCAGGGACACAGAACGGCACCGATCACCAGTGCAGAGCCAGCACTCCATGAGAACCCATCCCCAGCTCAGGGACACAGAGAGGCACCGGTACTGATCACCAGTGCAGAGCCAGCACTCCTTGAGAACCCCTCTCCAGCTCAGAGACACAGAACGGCACCGATCACCAGTGCAGAGCCAGCACTCCATGAGAACCCATCCCCAGCTCAAGGACACAGAGAGGCACTGGTACTGATCACCAGTGCAGAGCCAGCACTCCATGAGAACCCCTCCCCAGCTCAGAGACACAGAACGGCACCGGTACTGATCACCAGTGCAGAGCTAGCACTCCATGAGAACCCATCCCCAGCTCATGGACACAGAACGGCACCGGTACTGATCACCAGTGCAGAGCCAGCACTCTATGAGAACCCCTCCCCAGCTCAGGGACACACAGAGGCACCAATCACCAGTGCAGAACCAGCACTCCATGAGAACCCATCCGCAGCTCAGGGACACAGAACGGCACCGGTACTGATCACCAATGCAGAGCCAGCACTCCATGAGAACCCATCCCCAGCTCAGGGACACAGAACGGCACCGGTACTGATCACCAGTGCAGAGCCAGCACTCCATGAGAACCCCTCCCCAGCTCAGAGACACAGGACGGCACCGGTACTGATCACCAGTGCAGAGCCAGCACTCCATGAGAACCCATCCCCAGCTCAGAGACACAGAACAGCACCAGTACTGATCACCAGTGCAGAGCCAGCACTCCATGAGAACCCCTCCCCAGCTCATGGACACAGAACGGCACCAGTACTGATCACCAGTGCAGAGCCAGCACTCCATGAGAACCCATCCCCAGCTCAGAGACACAGAACGGCACCGGTACTGATCACCAGTGCAGAGCCAGCACTCCATGAGAACCCCTCCCCAGCTCATGGACACAGAGAGGCACCAGTACTGATCACCAGTGCAGAGCCAGCACTCCATGAGAACCCCTCCACAGCTCAGAGACACAGTACGGCACCGGTACTGATCACCAGTGCAGAGCCAGCACTCCATGAGAACCCCTCCACAGCTCAGGGACACAGAGAGGCACCGGTACTGATCACCAGTGCAGAGCCAGCACTCCATGAGAACCCCTCCACAGCTCAGGGACACAGAACGGCACCGGTACTGATCACCAGTGCAGAGCCAGCACTCCATGAGAACCCCTCCCCAGCTCAGGGACACACAGAGGCACCGGTACTGATCACCAGTGCAGAGCCAGCACTCCATGAGAACCCATCCCCAGCTCAGAGACACAGAACGGCACCGGTACTGATCACCAGTGCAGAGCCAGCACTCCATGAGAACCCATCCCCAGCTCAGAGACACAGAACGGTACCGGTACTGATCACCAGTGCAGAGCCAGCACTCCATGAGAACCCCTCCACAGCTCAGGGACACAGAGAGGCACCGGTACTGATCACCAGTGCAGAGCCAGCACTCCACGAGAACCCCTCCCCAGCTCAGGGACACAGAACGGCACCGGTACTGATCACCAGTGCAGAGCCAGCACTCCATGAGAACCCATCCCCAGCTTAGGGACACAGAACGGCACCGGCACTGATCACCAGTGCAGAGCCAGCACTCCATGAGAACCCCTCCACAGCTCAGAGACACAGAACGGCACCAGTACTGATCACCAGTGCAGAGCCAGCACTCCATGAGAACCCCTCCACAGCTCAGAGACACAGAGGCGCACCAGTACTGATCACCAGTGCAGAGCCAGCACTCCATGAGAACCCCTCCACAGCTCAGAGACACAGAGAGGCACAGGTACTGATCACCAGTGCAGAGCCAGCACTCCATGAGAACCCCTCCCCAGCTCAGGGACACACAGAGGCACCGGTACTGATCACCAGTGCAGAGCCAGCACTCCATGAGAACCCATCCCCAGCTCAGAGACACAGAACGGCACCGGTACTGATCACCAGTGCAGAGCCAGCACTCCATGAGAACCCATCCCCAGCTCAGAGACACAGAACGGTACCGGTACTGATCACCAGTGCAGAGCCAGCACTCCATGAGAACCCATCCACAGCTCAGAGACACAGAACGGCACCGGTACTGATCACCAGTGCAGAGCCAGCACTCCATGAGAACCCCTCCCCAGCTAAGGGACACAGAACGGCACCGGTACTGATCACCAGTGCAGAGCCAGCACTCCATGAGAACCCCTCCACAGCTCAGAGACACAGAACGGCACCGGTACTTATCACCAGTGCAGAGCCAGCACTCCATGAGAACCCCTCCCCAGCTCAGGGACACAGGACGGCACCGGTACTGATCACCAGTGCAGAGCCAGCACTCCATGAGAACCCCTCCACAGCTCAGAGACACAGAACGGCACCGGTACTGATCACCAGTGCAGAGCCAGCACTCCATGAGAACCCATCCCCAGCTCAGAGACACAGAACGGCACCGATCACCAGTGCAGAGCCAGCACTCCATGAGAACCCCTCCCCAGCTCAGAGACACAGAACGGCACCGGCACTGATCACCAGTGCAGAGCCAGCACTCCATGAGAACCCCTCCACAGCTCAGAGACACAGAACGGCACCGGTACTGATCACCAGTGCAGAGCCAGCACTCCATGAGAACCCATCCCCAGCTCAGAGACACAGAACGGCACCGATCACCAGTGCAGAGCCAGCACTCCATGAGAACCCCTCCCCAGCTCAGAGACACAGAACGGCACCGGCACTGATCACCAGTGCAGAGCCAGCACTCCATGAGAACCCCTCCACAGCTCAGAGACACAGAACGGCACCGGTACTGATCACCAGTGCAGAGCCAGCACTCCATGAGAACCCATCCCCAGCTCAGAGACACAGAACGGCACCGATCACCAGTGCAGAGCCAGCACTCCATGAGAACCCCTCCCCAGCTCAGGGACACAGAGAGGCACCGGTACTGATCACCAGTGCAGAGCCAGCACTCCATGAGAACCCCTCCCCAGCTCAGAGACACAGAACGGCACCGGCACTGATCACCAGTGCAGAGCCAGCACTCCATGAGAACCCCTCCCCAGCTCATGGACAAAGAACGGCACCGGTACTGATCACCAGTGCAGAGCCAGCACTCCATGAGAACCCCTCCACAGCTCAGGGACACAGAGGCACCGGTACTGATCACCAGTGCAGAGCCAGCACTCCTTGAGAACCCATCCCCAGCTCAGAGACACAGAACGGCACCGGTACTGATCACCAGTGCAGAGCCAGCACTCCATGAGAACCCCTCCCCAGCTCAGGGACACAGAGAGGCACCGGTACTGATCACCAGTGCAGAGCCAGCTCTCCATGAGAACCCCTCCCCAGCTAAGGGACACAGAACGGCACCAGTACTGATCACCAGTGCAGAGCCAGCACTCCTTGAGAACCCATCCCCAGCTCAGAGACACAGAACGGCACCGGTACTGATCGCCAGTGCAGAGCCAGCACTCCATGAGAACCCCTCCCCAGCTCAGGGACACAGAACGGCACCGGTACTGATCACCAATGCAGAGCCAGCACTCCATGAGAACCCCTCCCCAGCTCAGAGACACAGAACTGCATCAGTACTGATCACCAGTGCAGAGCCAGCACTCCATGAGAACCCCTCCACAGCTCAGGGACACAGAGAGGCACCGGTACTGATCGCCAGTGCAGAGCCAGCACTCCATGAGAACCCCTCCACAGCTCAGGGACACAGAGAGGCACCGGTACTGATCGCCAGTGCAGAGCCAGCACTCCATGAGAACCCCTCCCCAGCTCAGGGACACAGAACTGCATCAGTACTGATCACCAGTGCAGAGCCAGCACTCCATGAGAACCCCTCCACAGCTCAGGGACACAGAGAGGCACCGGTACTGATCGCCAGTGCAGAGCCAGCACTCCATGAGAACCCCTCCCCAGCTCAGGGACACAGAACGGCACCGGTACTGATCACCAATGCAGAGCCAGCACTCCATGAGAACCCCTCCACAGCTCAGGGACACAGAGAGGCACCGGTACTGATCACCAGTGCAGAGCCAGCACTCCATGAGAACCCATCCCCAGCTCAGAGACACAGAACGGCACCAGTACTGATCACCAATGCAGAGCCAGCACTCCATGAGAACCCCTCCCCAGCTAAGGGACACAGAACGGAACCGGTACTGATCACCAGTGCAGAGCCAGCACTCCATGAGAACCCCTCCACAGCTCAGGGACACAGAGAGGCACCGGTACTGATCACCAGTACAGAGCCAGCACTCCTTGAGAACCCATCCCCAGCTCAGAGACACAGAGAGGCACCGGTACTGATCACCAGTGCAGAGCCAGCACTCCATGAGAACCCATCCCCAGCTCAGAGACACAGAACGGCACCGATCACCAGTGCAGAGCCAGCACTCCATGAGAACCCATCCCCAGCTCAGGGACACAGAGAGGCACCGGTACTGATCACCAGTGCAGAGCCAGCACTCCATGAGAACCCCTCCCCAGCTCAGAGACACAGGACGGCACCAGTACTGATCACCAGTGCAGAGTCAGCACTCCATGAGAACCCATCCCCAGCTCAGGGACACAGAACGGCACCGGTACTGATCACCAGTGCAGAGCCAGCACTCCATGAGAACCCCATCACCTGCTCAGAAACACAAAACTGGACTAGTACTGATCACCAGTGCAGAACCAGCACTCCATGAGAACCCCTCCACAGCTCAGGGACACAGAACGGCACCAGTACTGATCACCAGTGCAGAGCCAGCACTCCATGAGAACCCATGCCCAGCTCAGGGACACAGAGAGGCACCGGTACTGATCACCAGTACAGAGCCAGCACTCCTTGAGAACCCCTCCCCAGCTCAGAGACACAGGACGGCACCAGTACTGATCACCAGTGCAGAGTCAGCACTCCATGAGAACCCATCCCCAGCTCAGGGACACAGAACGGCACCGGTACTGATCACCAGTGCAGAGCCAGCACTCCATGAGAACCCCATCACCTGCTCAGAAACACAAAACTGGACTAGTACTGATCACCAGTGCAGAACCAGCACTCCATGAGAACCCCTCCCCAGCTAAGGGACACAGAACGGAACCGGTACTGATCACCAGTGCAGAGCCAGCACTCCATGAGAACCCATGCCCAGCTCAGGGACACAGAGAGGCACCGGTACTGATCACCAGTACAGAGCCAGCACTCCTTGAGAACCCATCCCCAGCTCAGAGACACAGAGAGGCACCGGTACTGATCACCAGTGCAGAGCCAGCACTCCATGAGAACCCATCCCCAGCTCAGAGACACAGAACGGCACCGATCACCAGTGCAGAGCCAGCACTCCATGAGAACCCATCCCCAGCTCAGGGACACAGAGAGGCACCGGTACTGATCACCAGTGCAGAGCCAGCACTCCATGAGAACCCCTCCCCAGCTCAGAGACACAGGACGGCACCAGTACTGATCACCAGTGCAGAGTCAGCACTCCATGAGAACCCATCCCCAGCTCAGGGACACAGAACGGCACCGGTACTGATCACCAGTGCAGAGCCAGCACTCCATGAGAACCCCATCACCTGCTCAGAAACACAAAACTGGACTAGTACTGATCACCAGTGCAGAACCAGCACTCCATGAGAACCCCTCCACAGCTCAGGGACACAGAACGGCACCAGTACTGATCACCAGTGCAGAGCCAGCACTCCATGAGAACCCATGCCCAGCTCAGGGACACAGAGAGGCACCGGTACTGATCACCAGTGCAGAGCCAGCACTCCTTGAGAACCCATCCCCAGCTCAGGGACACAGAACGGCACCGATCACCAGTGCAGAGCCAGCACTCCATGAGAACCCCTCCACAGCTCAGGGACACAGAACGGCACCGGTACTGATCACCAGTGCAGAGCCAGCACTCCATGAGAACCCATCCCCAGCTCAGGGACACAGAACGGCACCGGTACTGATCACCAGTGCAGAGCCAGCACTCCATGAGAACCCCTCCACAGCTCAGGGACACAGAGAGGCACCGGTACTGATCACCAGTGCAGAGCCAGCACTCCATGAGAACCCCTCCCCAGCTCAGGGACACAGAACGGCACCGGTACTGATCACCAATGCAGAGCCAGCACTCCATGAGAACCCATCCCCAGCTCAGAGACACAGAACGGCACCGGTACTGATCACCAATGCAGAGCCAGCACTCCATGAGAACCCCTCCCCAGCTAAGGGACACAGAACGGCACCGGTACTGATCACCAGTGCAGAGCCAGCACTCCATGAGAACCCCTCCACAGCTCAGGGACACAGAGAGGCACCGGTACTGATCACCAGTGCAGAGCCAGCACTCCTTGAGAACCCATCCCCAGCTCAGGGACACAGAGAGGCACAGGTACTGATCACCAGTGCAGAGCCAGCACTCCAGAAGAGCCCCTCCACAGCTCAGGGACACAGGACGGCACCGGTACTGATCACCAGTGCAGAGCCAGCACTCCATGAGAACCCCTCCACAGCTCAGGGACACAGAGAGGCACCAGTACTGATCACCAGTGCAGAGCCAGCACTCCATGAGAACCCATCCCCAGCTCAGAGACACAGAACGGCACCGATCACCAGTGCAGAGCCAGCACTCCATGAGAACCCCTCCCCAGCTCAGGGACACAGAGAGGCACCGGTACTGATCACCAGTGCAGAGCCAGCACTCCATGAGAACCCCTCCCCAGCTCATGGACACAGAGAGGCACCGGTACTGATCACCAGTGCAGAGCCAGCACTCCTTGAGAACCCATCCCCAGCTCAGAGACACAGAACGGCACCGGTACTGATCACCAGTGCAGAGCCAGCACTCCATGAGAACACCTCCCCAGCTCAGGGACACAGAGATGCACCGGTACTGATCACCAGTGCAGAGCCAGCACTCCATGAGAACCCCTCCCCAGCTAAGGGACACAGAACGGCACCAGTACTGATCACCAGTGCAGAGCCAGCACTCCTTGAGAACCCATCCCCAGCTCAGAGACACAGAACGGCACCGGTACTGATCACCAGTGCAGAGCCAGCACTCCATGAGAACCCCTCCCCAGCTAAGGGACACAGAACGGCACCGGTACTGATCACCAGTGCAGAGCCAGCACTCCATGAGAACCCATCCCCAGCTCAGAGACACAGAACGGCACCGGTACTGATCACCAGTGCAGAACCAGCACTCCATGAGAACCCCTCCCCAGCTAAGGGACACAGAACGGCACCGGTACTGATCACCAGTGCAGAGCCAGCACTCCATGAGAACCCATCCCCAGCTCAGAGACACAGAACGGCACCGGTACTGATCACCAGTGCAGAACTAGCACTCCATGAGAACCCCTCCCCAGCTAAGGGACACAGAACGGCACCGGTACTGATCACGAGGTCAGAGCCAGCACTCCATGAGAACCCATCCCCAGCTCAGAGACACAGAACGGCACCGGTACTGATCACCAGTGCAGAGCCAGCACTCCATGAGAACCCCTCCACAGCTCAGGAACACAGAGAGGCACCGGTACTGATCATCAGTGCAGAGCCAGCACTCCATGAGAACCCCTCCCCAGCTCAGAGACACAGAACTGCATCAGTACTGATCACCAGTGCAGAGCCAGCACTCCATGAGAACCCCTCCACAGCTCAGGGACACAGAGAGGCACCGGTACTGATCGCCAGTGCAGAGCCAGCACTCCATGAGAACCCCTCCCCAGCTCAGGGACACAGAACGGCACCGGTACTGATCACCAATGCAGAGCCAGCACTCCATGAGAACCCCTCCCCAGCTCAGAGACACAGAACTGCATCAGTACTGATCACCAGTGCAGAGCCAGCACTCCATGAGAACCCCTCCCCAGCTCAGAGACACAGAACTGCATCAGTACTGATCACCAGTGCAGAGCCAGCACTCCATGAGAACCCCTCCCCAGCTCAGGGACACAGAACGGCACCGGTACTGATCACCAATGCAGAGCCAGCACTCCATGAGCACCCATCCCCAGCTCAGGGACACAGAACGGCACCGGTACTGATCACCAGTGCAGAGCCAGCACTCCATGAGAACCCCATCACCTGCTCAGGGACACAGAGAGGCACCGGTACTGATCGCCAGTGCAGAGCCAGCACTCCATGAGAACCCCTCCCCAGCTCAGGGACACAGAACGGCACCGGTACTGATCACCAGTGCAGAGCCAGCACTCCATGAGAACCCCTCCACAGCTCAGGGACACAGAGAGGCACCGGTACTGATCGCCAGTGCAGAGCCAGCACTCCATGAGAACCCCTCCCCAGCTCAGGGACACAGAACTGCATCAGTACTGATCACCAGTGCAGAGCCAGCACTCCATGAGAACCCCTCCACAGCTCAGGGACACAGAGAGGCACCGGTACTGATCGCCAGTGCAGAGCCAGCACTCCATGAGAACCCCTCCCCAGCTCAGGGACACAGAACGGCACCGGTACTGATCACCAATGCAGAGCCAGCACTCCATGAGAACCCATCCCCAGCTCAGAGACACAGAACGGCACCGGTACTGATCACCAATGCAGAGCCAGCACTCCATGAGAACCCCTCCCCAGCTAAGGGACACAGAACGGCACCGGTACTGATCACCAGTGCAGAGCCAGCACTCCATGAGAACCCCTCCACAGCTCAGGGACACAGAGAGGCACCGGTACTGATCACCAGTGCAGAGCCAGCACTCCTTGAGAACCCATCCCCAGCTCAGGGACACAGAGAGGCACAGGTACTGATCACCAGTGCAGAGCCAGCACTCCAGAAGAGCCCCTCCACAGCTCAGGGACACAGGACGGCACCGGTACTGATCACCAGTGCAGAGCCAGCACTCCATGAGAACCCCTCCACAGCTCAGGGACACAGAGAGGCACCGGTACTGATCACCAGTGCAGAGCCAGCACTCCATGAGAACCCATCCCCAGCTCAGGGACACAGGACGGCTCCGGTACTTATCACCAGTGCAGAGCCAGCACTCCATGAGAACCCATCCCCAGCTCAGGGACACAGAGAGGCACCGGTACTGATCACCAGTGCAGAGCCAGCACTCCATGAGAACCCCTCCCCAGCTCAGAGAGACAGGACGGCACCAGTACTGATCACCAGTGCAGAGCCAGCAATCCATGAGAACCCATCCCCAGCTCAGAGACACAGAACGGCACCGGTACTGATCACCAGTGCAGAGCCAGCACTCCATGAGAACCCATCCCCAGCTCAGGGACACAGGACGGCACCGGTACTGATCACCAGTGCAGAGCCAGCACTCCATGAGAACCCATCCCCAGCTCAGAAACACAAAACTGGACTAGTACTGATCACCAGTGCAGAACCAGCACTCCATGAGAACCCCTCCACAGCTCAGGGACACAGAACGGCACCGGTACTGATCACCAGTGCAGAGCCAGCACTCCATGAGAACCCATCCCCAGCTCAGGGACACAGAACGGCACCGGTACTGATCACCAGTGCAGAGCCAGCACTCCATGAGAACCCCTCCCCAGCTCATGGACACAGAACGGCACCGATCACCAGTGCAGAGCCAGCACTCCATGAGAACCCATCCCCAGCTCAGAGACACAGGACGGCACCGATCACCAGTGCAGAACCAGCCCTCCATGAGAACCCATCCCCAGCTCAGAGACACAGAGAGGCACCGGTACTGATCACCAGTGCAGAGCCAGCACTCCATGAGAACCCATGCCCAGCTCAGGGACACAGAACGGCACCGATCACCAGTGCAGAGCCAGCACTCCATGAGAACCCCTCCACAGCTCAGGGACACAGAGAGGCACCGGTACTGATCACCAGTGCAGAGCCAGCACTCCATGAGAACCCCTCCACAGCTCAGGGACACAGAACGGCACCGGTACTGATCACCAGTGCAGAGCCAGCACTCCATGAGAACCCCTCCCCAGATCAGAGACACAGAACGGCACTGGTACTGATCACCAGTGCAGAGCCAGCACTCCATGAGAACCCATCCCCAGCTCAGGGACACAGAGAGGCACCGGTACTGATCACCAGTGCAGAGCCAGCACTCCTTGAGAACCCATCCGCAGCTCAGAGACACAGAACGGCACCGATCACCAGTGCAGAACCAGCACTCCATGAGAACCCATCACCAGCTCAGGGACACAGAACGGCACCGGTACTGATCACCAATGCAGAGCCAGCACTCCATGAGAACCCATCCCCAGCTCAGGGACACAGAACGGCACCGGTACTGATCACCAGTGCAGAGCCAGCACTCCATGAGAACCCCTCCCCAGCTCAGAGACACAGGACGGCACCGGTACTGATCACCAGTGCAGAGCCAGCACTCCATGAGAACCCATCCCCAGCTCAGAGACACAGAACAGCACCAGTACTGATCACCAGTGCAGAGCCAGCACTCCATGAGAACCCCTCCCCAGCTCATGGACACAGAACGGCACCAGTACTGATCACCAGTGCAGAGCCAGCACTCCATGAGAACCCATCCCCAGCTCAGAGACACAGAACGGCACCGGTACTGATCACCAGTGCAGAGCCAGCACTCCATGAGAACCCCTCCCCAGCTCATGGACACAGAGAGGCACCAGTACTGATCACCAGTGCAGAGCCAGCACTCCATGAGAACCCCTCCACAGCTCAGAGACACAGTACGGCACCGGTACTGATCACCAGTGCAGAGCCAGCACTCCATGAGAACCCCTCCACAGCTCAGGGACACAGAGAGGCACCGGTACTGATCACCAGTGCAGAGCCAGCACTCCATGAGAACCCCTCCACAGCTCAGGGACACAGAACGGCACCGGTACTGATCACCAGTGCAGAGCCAGCACTCCATGAGAACCCCTCCCCAGCTCAGGGACACACAGAGGCACCGGTACTGATCACCAGTGCAGAGCCAGCACTCCATGAGAACCCATCCCCAGCTCAGAGACACAGAACGGCACCGGTACTGATCACCAGTGCAGAGCCAGCACTCCATGAGAACCCATCCCCAGCTCAGAGACACAGAACGGTACCGGTACTGATCACCAGTGCAGAGCCAGCACTCCATGAGAACCCCTCCACAGCTCAGGGACACAGAGAGGCACCGGTACTGATCACCAGTGCAGAGCCAGCACTCCACGAGAACCCCTCCCCAGCTCAGGGACACAGAACGGCACCGGTACTGATCACCAGTGCAGAGCCAGCACTCCATGAGAACCCATCCCCAGCTTAGGGACACAGAACGGCACCGGCACTGATCACCAGTGCAGAGCCAGCACTCCATGAGAACCCCTCCACAGCTCAGAGACACAGAACGGCACCAGTACTGATCACCAGTGCAGAGCCAGCACTCCATGAGAACCCCTCCACAGCTCAGAGACACAGAGACGCACCAGTACTGATCACCAGTGCAGAGCCAGCACTCCATGAGAACCCCTCCACAGCTCAGAGACACAGAGAGGCACAGGTACTGATCACCAGTGCAGAGCCAGCACTCCATGAGAACCCCTCCCCAGCTCAGGGACACACAGAGGCACCGGTACTGATCACCAGTGCAGAGCCAGCACTCCATGAGAACCCATCCCCAGCTCAGAGACACAGAACGGCACCGGTACTGATCACCAGTGCAGAGCCAGCACTCCATGAGAACCCATCCCCAGCTCAGAGACACAGAACGGTACCGGTACTGATCACCAGTGCAGAGCCAGCACTCCATGAGAACCCATCCACAGCTCAGAGACACAGAACGGCACCGGTACTGATCACCAGTGCAGAGCCAGCACTCCATGAGAACCCCTCCCCAGCTAAGGGACACAGAACGGCACCGGTACTGATCACCAGTGCAGAGCCAGCACTCCATGAGAACCCCTCCACAGCTCAGAGACACAGAACGGCACCGGTACTTATCACCAGTGCAGAGCCAGCACTCCATGAGAACCCCTCCCCAGCTCAGGGACACAGGACGGCACCGGTACTGATCACCAGTGCAGAGCCAGCACTCCATGAGAACCCTCCACAGCTCAGAGACACAGAACGGCACCGGTACTGATCACCAGTGCAGAGCCAGCACTCCATGAGAACCCATCCCCAGCTCAGAGACACAGAACGGCACCGATCACCAGTGCAGAGCCAGCACTCCATGAGAACCCCTCCCCAGCTCAGAGACACAGAACGGCACCGGCACTGATCACCAGTGCAGAGCCAGCACTCCATGAGAACCCCTCCACAGCTCAGAGACACAGAACGGCACCGGTACTGATCACCAGTGCAGAGCCAGCACTCCATGAGAACCCATCCCCAGCTCAGAGACACAGAACGGCACCGATCACCAGTGCAGAGCCAGCACTCCATGAGAACCCCTCCCCAGCTCAGAGACACAGAACGGCACCGGCACTGATCACCAGTGCAGAGCCAGCACTCCATGAGAACCCCTCCACAGCTCAGAGACACAGAACGGCACCGGTACTGATCACCAGTGCAGAGCCAGCACTCCATGAGAACCCATCCCCAGCTCAGAGACACAGAACGGCACCGATCACCAGTGCAGAGCCAGCACTCCATGAGAACCCCTCCCCAGCTCAGGGACACAGAGAGGCACCGGTACTGATCACCAGTGCAGAGCCAGCACTCCATGAGAACCCCTCCCCAGCTCAGAGACACAGAACGGCACCGGCACTGATCACCAGTGCAGAGCCAGCACTCCATGAGAACCCCTCCCCAGCTCATGGACAAAGAACGGCACCGGTACTGATCACCAGTGCAGAGCCAGCACTCCATGAGAACCCCTCCACAGCTCAGGGACACAGAGGCACCGGTACTGATCACCAGTGCAGAGCCAGCACTCCTTGAGAACCCATCCCCAGCTCAGAGACACAGAACGGCACCGGTACTGATCACCAGTGCAGAGCCAGCACTCCATGAGAACCCCTCCCCAGCTCAGGGACACAGAGAGGCACCGGTACTGATCACCAGTGCAGAGCCAGCTCTCCATGAGAACCCCTCCCCAGCTAAGGGACACAGAACGGCACCAGTACTGATCACCAGTGCAGAGCCAGCACTCCTTGAGAACCCATCCCCAGCTCAGAGACACAGAACGGCACCGGTACTGATCGCCAGTGCAGAGCCAGCACTCCATGAGAACCCCTCCCCAGCTCAGGGACACAGAACGGCACCGGTACTGATCACCAATGCAGAGCCAGCACTCCATGAGAACCCCTCCCCAGCTCAGAGACACAGAACTGCATCAGTACTGATCACCAGTGCAGAGCCAGCACTCCATGAGAACCCCTCCACAGCTCAGGGACACAGAGAGGCACCGGTACTGATCGCCAGTGCAGAGCCAGCACTCCATGAGAACCCCTCCACAGCTCAGGGACACAGAGAGGCACCGGTACTGATCGCCAGTGCAGAGCCAGCACTCCATGAGAACCCTCCCCAGCTCAGGGACACAGAACTGCATCAGTACTGATCACCAGTGCAGAGCCAGCACTCCATGAGAACCCCTCCACAGCTCAGGGACACAGAGAGGCACCGGTACTGATCGCCAGTGCAGAGCCAGCACTCCATGAGAACCCCTCCCCAGCTCAGGGACACAGAACGGCACCGGTACTGATCACCAATGCAGAGCCAGCACTCCATGAGAACCCCTCCACAGCTCAGGGACACAGAGAGGCACCGGTACTGATCACCAGTGCAGAGCCAGCACTCCATGAGAACCCCTCCCCAGCTAAGGGACACAGAACGGAACCGGTACTGATCACCAGTGCAGAGCCAGCACTCCATGAGAACCCCTCCACAGCTCAGGGACACAGAGAGGCACCGGTACTGATCACCAGTACAGAGCCAGCACTCCTTGAGAACCCATCCCCAGCTCAGAGACACAGAGAGGCACCGGTACTGATCACCAGTGCAGAGCCAGCACTCCATGAGAACCCATCCCCAGCTCAGAGACACAGAACGGCACCGATCACCAGTGCAGAGCCAGCACTCCATGAGAACCCATCCCCAGCTCAGGGACACAGAGAGGCACCGGTACTGATCACCAGTGCAGAGCCAGCACTCCATGAGAACCCCTCCCCAGCTCAGAGACACAGGACGGCACCAGTACTGATCACCAGTGCAGAGTCAGCACTCCATGAGAACCCATCCCCAGCTCAGGGACACAGAACGGCACCGGTACTGATCACCAGTGCAGAGCCAGCACTCCATGAGAACCCCATCACCTGCTCAGAAACACAAAACTGGACTAGTACTGATCACCAGTGCAGAACCAGCACTCCATGAGAACCCCTCCACAGCTCAGGGACACAGAACGGCACCAGTACTGATCACCAGTGCAGAGCCAGCACTCCATGAGAACCCATGCCCAGCTCAGGGACACAGAGAGGCACCGGTACTGATCACCAGTACAGAGCCAGCACTCCTTGAGAACCCCTCCCCAGCTCAGAGACACAGGACGGCACCAGTACTGATCACCAGTGCAGAGTCAGCACTCCATGAGAACCCATCCCCAGCTCAGGGACACAGAACGGCACCGGTACTGATCACCAGTGCAGAGCCAGCACTCCATGAGAACCCCATCACCTGCTCAGAAACACAAAACTGGACTAGTACTGATCACCAGTGCAGAACCAGCACTCCATGAGAACCCCTCCCCAGCTAAGGGACACAGAACGGAACCGGTACTGATCACCAGTGCAGAGCCAGCACTCCATGAGAACCCATGCCCAGCTCAGGGACACAGAGAGGCACCGGTACTGATCACCAGTACAGAGCCAGCACTCCTTGAGAACCCATCCCCAGCTCAGAGACACAGAGAGGCACCGGTACTGATCACCAGTGCAGAGCCAGCACTCCATGAGAACCCATCCCCAGCTCAGAGACACAGAACGGCACCGATCACCAGTGCAGAGCCAGCACTCCATGAGAACCCATCCCCAGCTCAGGGACACAGAGAGGCACCGGTACTGATCACCAGTGCAGAGCCAGCACTCCATGAGAACCCCTCCCCAGCTCAGAGACACAGGACGGCACCAGTACTGATCACCAGTGCAGAGTCAGCACTCCATGAGAACCCATCCCCAGCTCAGGGACACAGAACGGCACCGGTACTGATCACCAGTGCAGAGCCAGCACTCCATGAGAACCCCATCACCTGCTCAGAAACACAAAACTGGACTAGTACTGATCACCAGTGCAGAACCAGCACTCCATGAGAACCCCTCCACAGCTCAGGGACACAGAACGGCACCAGTACTGATCACCAGTGCAGAGCCAGCACTCCATGAGAACCCATGCCCAGCTCAGGGACACAGAGAGGCACCGGTACTGATCACCAGTGCAGAGCCAGCACTCCTTGAGAACCCATCCCCAGCTCAGGGACACAGAACGGCACCGATCACCAGTGCAGAGCCAGCACTCCATGAGAACCCCTCCACAGCTCAGGGACACAGAACGGCACCGGTACTGATCATCAATGCAGAGCCAGCACTCCATGAGAACCCCTCCCCAGCTCAGAGACACAGAACGGCACCGGTACTGATCACCAATGCAGAGCCAGCACTCCATGAGAACCCCTCCACAGCTCAGGGACACAGAGAGGCACCGGTACTGATCACCAGTGCAGAGCCAGCACTCCATAAGAACCCATCCCCAGCTCAGAGACACAGAACGGCACCGGTACTGATCACCAATGCAGAGCCAGCACTCCATGAGAACCCCTCCCCAGCTAAGGGACACAGAACGGCACCGGTACTGATCACCAGTGCAGAGCCAGCACTCCATGAGAACCCCTCCACAGCTCAGGGACACAGAGAGGCACCGGTACTGATCACCAGTGCAGAGCCAGCACTCCATGAGAACCCATCCCCAGCTCAGGGACACAGAGAGGCACCGGTACTGATCACCAGTGCAGAGCCAGCACTCCTTGAGAACCCATCCCCAGCTCAGAGACACAGAACGGCACCGGTACTGATCACCAGTGCAGAGCCAGCACTCCATGAGAACCCATCCCCAGCTCAGGGACACAGGACGGCACCGGTACTTATCACCAGTGCAGAGCCAGCACTCCATGAGAACCCATCGCCAGCTCAGGGACACAGAACGGCACCGGTACTGATCACCAGTGCAGAGCCAGCACTCCATGAGAACCCATCCCCAGCTCAGAGACACAGAACGGCACCGATCACCAGTGCAGAGCCAGCACTCCATGAGAACCCATCCCCAGCTCAGGGACACAGAGAGGCACCGGTACTGATCACCAGTGCAGAGCCAGCACTCCATGAGAACCCCTCCCCAGCTCAGAGACACAGGACGGCACCAGTACTGATCACCAGTGCAGAGCCAGCAATCCATGAGAACCCATCCCCAGCTCAGAGACACAGAACGGCACCGGTTCTGATCACCAGTGCAGAGCCAGCACTCCATGAGAACCCATCCCCAGCTCAGGGACACAGGACGGCACCGGTACTGATCACCAGTGCAGAGCCAGCACTCCATGAGAACCCATCCCCAGCTCAGGGACACAGAACGGCACCGGTACTGATCACCAGTGCAGAGCCAGCACTCCATGAGAACCCCTCCACAGCTCAGGGACACAGAGAGGCACCGGTACTGATCGCCAGTGCAGAGCCAGCACTCCATGAGAACCCCTCCCGAGCTCAGGGACACAGAACGGCACCGGTACTGATCACCAATGCAGAGCCAGCACTCCATGAGAACCCATCCCCAGCTCAGAGACACAGAACGGCACCGGTACTGATCACCAATGCAGAGCCAGCACTCCATGAGAACCCCTCCCCAGCTAAGGGACACAGAACGGCACCGGTACTGATCACCAGTGCAGAGCCAGCACTCCATGAGAACCCCTCCACAGCTCAGGGACACAGAGAGGCACCGGTACTGATCACCAGTGCAGAGCCAGCACTCCTTGAGAACCCATCCCCAGCTCAGGGACACAGAGAGGCACAGGTACTGATCACCAGTGCAGAGCCAGCACTCCAGAAGAGCCCCTCCACAGCTCAGGGACACAGGACGGCACCGGTACTGATCACCAGTGCAGAGCCAGCACTCCATGAGAACCCCTCCACAGCTCAGGGACACAGAGAGGCACCAGTACTGATCACCAGTGCAGAGCCAGCACTCCATGAGAACCCATCCCCAGCTCAGAGACACAGAACGGCACCCGATCACCAGTGCAGAGCCAGCACTCCATGAGAACCCCTCCACAGCTCAGAGACACAGAGGCGCACCAGTACTGATCACCAGTGCAGAGCCAGCACTCCATGAGAACCCCTCCACAGCTCAGAGACACAGAGAGGCACAGGTACTGATCACCAGTGCAGAGCCAGCACTCCATGAGAACCCCTCCCCAGCTCAGGGACACACAGAGGCACCGGTACTGATCACCAGTGCAGAGCCAGCACTCCATGAGAACCCATCCCCAGCTCAGAGACACAGAACGGCACCGGTACTGATCACCAGTGCAGAGCCAGCACTCCATGAGAACCCATCCCCAGCTCAGAGACACAGAACGGTACCGGTACTGATCACCAGTGCAGAGCCAGCACTCCATGAGAACCCATCCACAGCTCAGAGACACAGAACGGCACCGGTACTGATCACCAGTGCAGAGCCAGCACTCCATGAGAACCCCTCCCCAGCTAAGGGACACAGAACGGCACCGGTACTGATCACCAGTGCAGAGCCAGCACTCCATGAGAACCCCTCCACAGCTCAGAGACACAGAACGGCACCGGTACTTATCACCAGTGCAGAGCCAGCACTCCATGAGAACCCCTCCCCAGCTCAGGGACACAGGACGGCACCGGTACTGATCACCAGTGCAGAGCCAGCACTCCATGAGAACCCCTCCACAGCTCAGAGACACAGAACGGCACCGGTACTGATCACCAGTGCAGAGCCAGCACTCCATGAGAACCCATCCCCAGCTCAGAGACACAGAACGGCACCGATCACCAGTGCAGAGCCAGCACTCCATGAGAACCCCTCCCCAGCTCAGAGACACAGAACGGCACCGGCACTGATCACCAGTGCAGAGCCAGCACTCCATGAGAACCCCTCCACAGCTCAGAGACACAGAACGGCACCGGTACTGATCACCAGTGCAGAGCCAGCACTCCATGAGAACCCATCCCCAGCTCAGAGACACAGAACGGCACCGATCACCAGTGCAGAGCCAGCACTCCATGAGAACCCCTCCCCAGCTCAGAGACACAGAACGGCACCGGCACTGATCACCAGTGCAGAGCCAGCACTCCATGAGAACCCCTCCACAGCTCAGAGACACAGAACGGCACCGGTACTGATCACCAGTGCAGAGCCAGCACTCCATGAGAACCCATCCCCAGCTCAGAGACACAGAACGGCACCGATCACCAGTGCAGAGCCAGCACTCCATGAGAACCCCTCCCCAGCTCAGGGACACAGAGAGGCACCGGTACTGATCACCAGTGCAGAGCCAGCACTCCATGAGAACCCCTCCCCAGCTCAGAGACACAGAACGGCACCGGCACTGATCACCAGTGCAGAGCCAGCACTCCATGAGAACCCCTCCCCAGCTCATGGACAAAGAACGGCACCGGTACTGATCACCAGTGCAGAGCCAGCACTCCATGAGAACCCCTCCACAGCTCAGGGACACAGAGGCACCGGTACTGATCACCAGTGCAGAGCCAGCACTCCTTGAGAACCCATCCCCAGCTCAGAGACACAGAACGGCACCGGTACTGATCACCAGTGCAGAGCCAGCACTCCATGAGAACCCCTCCCCAGCTCAGGGACACAGAGAGGCACCGGTACTGATCACCAGTGCAGAGCCAGCTCTCCATGAGAACCCCTCCCCAGCTAAGGGACACAGAACGGCACCAGTACTGATCACCAGTGCAGAGCCAGCACTCCTTGAGAACCCATCCCCAGCTCAGAGACACAGAACGGCACCGGTACTGATCGCCAGTGCAGAGCCAGCACTCCATGAGAACCCCTCCCCAGCTCAGGGACACAGAACGGCACCGGTACTGATCACCAATGCAGAGCCAGCACTCCATGAGAACCCCTCCCCAGCTCAGAGACACAGAACTGCATCAGTACTGATCACCAGTGCAGAGCCAGCACTCCATGAGAACCCCTCCACAGCTCAGGGACACAGAGAGGCACCGGTACTGATCGCCAGTGCAGAGCCAGCACTCCATGAGAACCCCTCCACAGCTCAGGGACACAGAGAGGCACCGGTACTGATCGCCAGTGCAGAGCCAGCACTCCATGAGAACCCCTCCCCAGCTCAGGGACACAGAACTGCATCAGTACTGATCACCAGTGCAGAGCCAGCACTCCATGAGAACCCCTCCACAGCTCAGGGACACAGAGAGGCACCGGTACTGATCGCCAGTGCAGAGCCAGCACTCCATGAGAACCCCTCCCCAGCTCAGGGACACAGAACGGCACCGGTACTGATCACCAATGCAGAGCCAGCACTCCATGAGAACCCCTCCACAGCTCAGGGACACAGAGAGGCACCGGTACTGATCACCAGTGCAGAGCCAGCACTCCATGAGAACCCATCCCCAGCTCAGAGACACAGAACGGCACCAGTACTGATCACCAATGCAGAGCCAGCACTCCATGAGAACCCCTCCCCAGCTAAGGGACACAGAACGGAACCGGTACTGATCACCAGTGCAGAGCCAGCACTCCATGAGAACCCCTCCACAGCTCAGGGACACAGAGAGGCACCGGTACTGATCACCAGTACAGAGCCAGCACTCCTTGAGAACCCATCCCCAGCTCAGAGACACAGAGAGGCACCGGTACTGATCACCAGTGCAGAGCCAGCACTCCATGAGAACCCATCCCCAGCTCAGAGACACAGAACGGCACCGATCACCAGTGCAGAGCCAGCACTCCATGAGAACCCATCCCCAGCTCAGGGACACAGAGAGGCACCGGTACTGATCACCAGTGCAGAGCCAGCACTCCATGAGAACCCCTCCCCAGCTCAGAGACACAGGACGGCACCAGTACTGATCACCAGTGCAGAGTCAGCACTCCATGAGAACCCATCCCCAGCTCAGGGACACAGAGACGGCACCGGTACTGATCACCAGTGCAGAGCCAGCACTCCATGAGAACCCCATCACCTGCTCAGAAACACAAAACTGGACTAGTACTGATCACCAGTGCAGAACCAGCACTCCATGAGAACCCCTCCACAGCTCAGGGACACAGAACGGCACCAGTACTGATCACCAGTGCAGAGCCAGCACTCCATGAGAACCCATGCCCAGCTCAGGGACACAGAGAGGCACCGGTACTGATCACCAGTACAGAGCCAGCACTCCTTGAGAACCCCTCCCCAGCTCAGAGACACAGGACGGCACCAGTACTGATCACCAGTGCAGAGTCAGCACTCCATGAGAACCCATCCCCAGCTCAGGGACACAGAACGGCACCGGTACTGATCACCAGTGCAGAGCCAGCACTCCATGAGAACCCCATCACCTGCTCAGAAACACAAAACTGGACTAGTACTGATCACCAGTGCAGAACCAGCACTCCATGAGAACCCCTCCCCAGCTAAGGGACACAGAACGGAACCGGTACTGATCACCAGTGCAGAGCCAGCACTCCATGAGAACCCATGCCCAGCTCAGGGACACAGAGAGGCACCGGTACTGATCACCAGTACAGAGCCAGCACTCCTTGAGAACCCATCCCCAGCTCAGAGACACAGAGAGGCACCGGTACTGATCACCAGTGCAGAGCCAGCACTCCATGAGAACCCATCCCCAGCTCAGAGACACAGAACGGCACCGATCACCAGTGCAGAGCCAGCACTCCATGAGAACCCATCCCCAGCTCAGGGACACAGAGAGGCACCGGTACTGATCACCAGTGCAGAGCCAGCACTCCATGAGAACCCCTCCCCAGCTCAGAGACACAGGACGGCACCAGTACTGATCACCAGTGCAGAGTCAGCACTCCATGAGAACCCATCCCCAGCTCAGGGACACAGAACGGCACCGGTACTGATCACCAGTGCAGAGCCAGCACTCCATGAGAACCCCATCACCTGCTCAGAAACACAAAACTGGACTAGTACTGATCACCAGTGCAGAACCAGCACTCCATGAGAACCCCTCCACAGCTCAGGGACACAGAACGGCACCAGTACTGATCACCAGTGCAGAGCCAGCACTCCATGAGAACCCATGCCCAGCTCAGGGACACAGAGAGGCACCGGTACTGATCACCAGTGCAGAGCCAGCACTCCTTGAGAACCCATCCCCAGCTCAGGGACACAGAACGGCACCGATCACCAGTGCAGAGCCAGCACTCCATGAGAACCCCTCCACAGCTCAGGGACACAGAACGGCACCGGTACTGATCATCAATGCAGAGCCAGCACTCCATGAGAACCCCTCCCCAGCTCAGAGACACAGAACGGCACCGGTACTGATCACCAATGCAGAGCCAGCACTCCATGAGAACCCCTCCACAGCTCAGGGACACAGAGAGGCACCGGTACTGATCACCAGTGCAGAGCCAGCACTCCATAAGAACCCATCCCCAGCTCAGAGACACAGAACGGCACCGGTACTGATCACCAATGCAGAGCCAGCACTCCATGAGAACCCCTCCCCAGCTAAGGGACACAGAACGGCACCGGTACTGATCACCAGTGCAGAGCCAGCACTCCATGAGAACCCCTCCACAGCTCAGGGACACAGAGAGGCACCGGTACTGATCACCAGTGCAGAGCCAGCACTCCTTGAGAACCCATCCCCAGCTCAGGGACACAGAGAGGCACCGGTACTGATCACCAGTGCAGAGCCAGCACTCCTTGAGAACCCATCCCCAGCTCAGAGACACAGAACGGCACCGGTACTGATCACCAGTGCAGAGCCAGCACTCCATGAGAACCCATCCCCAGCTCAGGGACACAGGACGGCACCGGTACTTATCACCAGTGCAGAGCCAGCACTCCATGAGAACCCATCGCCAGCTCAGGGACACAGAACGGCACCGGTACTGATCACCAGTGCAGAGCCAGCACTCCATGAGAACCCATCCCCAGCTCAGAGACACAGAACGGCACCGATCACCAGTGCAGAGCCAGCACTCCATGAGAACCCATCCCCAGCTCAGGGACACAGAGAGGCACCGGTACTGATCACCAGTGCAGAGCCAGCACTCCATGAGAACCCCTCCCCAGCTCAGAGACACAGGACGGCACCAGTACTGATCACCAGTGCAGAGCCAGCAATCCATGAGAACCCATCCCCAGCTCAGAGACACAGAACGGCACCGGTTCTGATCACCAGTGCAGAGCCAGCACTCCATGAGAACCCATCCCCAGCTCAGGGACACAGGACGGCACCGGTACTGATCACCAGTGCAGAGCCAGCACTCCATGAGAACCCATCCCCAGCTCAGGGACACAGAACGGCACCGGTACTGATCACCAGTGCAGAGCCAGCACTCCATGAGAACCCCTCCACAGCTCAGGGACACAGAGAGGCACCGGTACTGATCGCCAGTGCAGAGCCAGCACTCCATGAGAACCCCTCCCGAGCTCAGGGACACAGAACGGCACCGGTACTGATCACCAATGCAGAGCCAGCACTCCATGAGAACCCATCCCCAGCTCAGAGACACAGAACGGCACCGGTACTGATCACCAATGCAGAGCCAGCACTCCATGAGAACCCCTCCCCAGCTAAGGGACACAGAACGGCACCGGTACTGATCACCAGTGCAGAGCCAGCACTCCATGAGAACCCCTCCACAGCTCAGGGACACAGAGAGGCACCGGTACTGATCACCAGTGCAGAGCCAGCACTCCTTGAGAACCCATCCCCAGCTCAGGGACACAGAGAGGCACAGGTACTGATCACCAGTGCAGAGCCAGCACTCCAGAAGAGCCCCTCCACAGCTCAGGGACACAGGACGGCACCGGTACTGATCACCAGTGCAGAGCCAGCACTCCATGAGAACCCCTCCACAGCTCAGGGACACAGAGAGGCACCAGTACTGATCACCAGTGCAGAGCCAGCACTCCATGAGAACCCATCCCCAGCTCAGAGACACAGAACGGCACCCGATCACCAGTGCAGAGCCAGCACTCCATGAGAACCCCTCCACAGCTCAGAGACACAGAGGCGCACCAGTACTGATCACCAGTGCAGAGCCAGCACTCCATGAGAACCCCTCCACAGCTCAGAGACACAGAGAGGCACAGGTACTGATCACCAGTGCAGAGCCAGCACTCCATGAGAACCCCTCCCCAGCTCAGGGACACACAGAGGCACCGGTACTGATCACCAGTGCAGAGCCAGCACTCCATGAGAACCCATCCCCAGCTCAGAGACACAGAACGGCACCGGTACTGATCACCAGTGCAGAGCCAGCACTCCATGAGAACCCATCCCCAGCTCAGAGACACAGAACGGTACCGGTACTGATCACCAGTGCAGAGCCAGCACTCCATGAGAACCCATCCACAGCTCAGAGACACAGAACGGCACCGGTACTGATCACCAGTGCAGAGCCAGCACTCCATGAGAACCCCTCCCCAGCTAAGGGACACAGAACGGCACCGGTACTGATCACCAGTGCAGAGCCAGCACTCCATGAGAACCCCTCCACAGCTCAGAGACACAGAACGGCACCGGTACTTATCACCAGTGCAGAGCCAGCACTCCATGAGAACCCCTCCCCAGCTCAGGGACACAGGACGGCACCGGTACTGATCACCAGTGCAGAGCCAGCACTCCATGAGAACCCCTCCACAGCTCAGAGACACAGAACGGCACCGGTACTGATCACCAGTGCAGAGCCAGCACTCCATGAGAACCCATCCCCAGCTCAGAGACACAGAACGGCACCGATCACCAGTGCAGAGCCAGCACTCCATGAGAACCCCTCCCCAGCTCAGAGACACAGAACGGCACCGGCACTGATCACCAGTGCAGAGCCAGCACTCCATGAGAACCCCTCCACAGCTCAGAGACACAGAACGGCACCGGTACTGATCACCAGTGCAGAGCCAGCACTCCATGAGAACCCATCCCCAGCTCAGAGACACAGAACGGCACCGATCACCAGTGCAGAGCCAGCACTCCATGAGAACCCCTCCCCAGCTCAGAGACACAGAACGGCACCGGCACTGATCACCAGTGCAGAGCCAGCACTCCATGAGAACCCCTCCACAGCTCAGAGACACAGAACGGCACCGGTACTGATCACCAGTGCAGAGCCAGCACTCCATGAGAACCCATCCCCAGCTCAGAGACACAGAACGGCACCGATCACCAGTGCAGAGCCAGCACTCCATGAGAACCCCTCCCCAGCTCAGGGACACAGAGAGGCACCGGTACTGATCACCAGTGCAGAGCCAGCACTCCATGAGAACCCCTCCCCAGCTCAGAGACACAGAACGGCACCGGCACTGATCACCAGTGCAGAGCCAGCACTCCATGAGAACCCCTCCCCAGCTCATGGACAAAGAACGGCACCGGTACTGATCACCAGTGCAGAGCCAGCACTCCATGAGAACCCTCCACAGCTCAGGGACACAGAGGCACCGGTACTGATCACCAGTGCAGAGCCAGCACTCCTTGAGAACCCATCCCCAGCTCAGAGACACAGAACGGCACCGGTACTGATCACCAGTGCAGAGCCAGCACTCCATGAGAACCCCTCCCCAGCTCAGGGACACAGAGAGGCACCGGTACTGATCACCAGTGCAGAGCCAGCTCTCCATGAGAACCCCTCCCCAGCTAAGGGACACAGAACGGCACCAGTACTGATCACCAGTGCAGAGCCAGCACTCCTTGAGAACCCATCCCCAGCTCAGAGACACAGAACGGCACCGGTACTGATCGCCAGTGCAGAGCCAGCACTCCATGAGAACCCCTCCCCAGCTCAGGGACACAGAACGGCACCGGTACTGATCACCAATGCAGAGCCAGCACTCCATGAGAACCCCTCCCCAGCTCAGAGACACAGAACTGCATCAGTACTGATCACCAGTGCAGAGCCAGCACTCCATGAGAACCCCTCCACAGCTCAGGGACACAGAGAGGCACCGGTACTGATCGCCAGTGCAGAGCCAGCACTCCATGAGAACCCCTCCACAGCTCAGGGACACAGAGAGGCACCGGTACTGATCGCCAGTGCAGAGCCAGCACTCCATGAGAACCCCTCCCCAGCTCAGGGACACAGAACTGCATCAGTACTGATCACCAGTGCAGAGCCAGCACTCCATGAGAACCCCTCCACAGCTCAGGGACACAGAGAGGCACCGGTACTGATCGCCAGTGCAGAGCCAGCACTCCATGAGAACCCCTCCCCAGCTCAGGGACACAGAACGGCACCGGTACTGATCACCAATGCAGAGCCAGCACTCCATGAGAACCCCTCCACAGCTCAGGGACACAGAGAGGCACCGGTACTGATCACCAGTGCAGAGCCAGCACTCCATGAGAACCCATCCCCAGCTCAGAGACACAGAACGGCACCAGTACTGATCACCAATGCAGAGCCAGCACTCCATGAGAACCCCTCCCCAGCTAAGGGACACAGAACGGAACCGGTACTGATCACCAGTGCAGAGCCAGCACTCCATGAGAACCCCTCCACAGCTCAGGGACACAGAGAGGCACCGGTACTGATCACCAGTACAGAGCCAGCACTCCTTGAGAACCCATCCCCAGCTCAGAGACACAGAGAGGCACCGGTACTGATCACCAGTGCAGAGCCAGCACTCCATGAGAACCCATCCCCAGCTCAGAGACACAGAACGGCACCGATCACCAGTGCAGAGCCAGCACTCCATGAGAACCCATCCCCAGCTCAGGGACACAGAGAGGCACCGGTACTGATCACCAGTGCAGAGCCAGCACTCCATGAGAACCCCTCCCCAGCTCAGAGACACAGGACGGCACCAGTACTGATCACCAGTGCAGAGTCAGCACTCCATGAGAACCCATCCCCAGCTCAGGGACACAGAACGGCACCGGTACTGATCACCAGTGCAGAGCCAGCACTCCATGAGAACCCCATCACCTGCTCAGAAACACAAAACTGGACTAGTACTGATCACCAGTGCAGAACCAGCACTCCATGAGAACCCCTCCACAGCTCAGGGACACAGAACGGCACCAGTACTGATCACCAGTGCAGAGCCAGCACTCCATGAGAACCCATGCCCAGCTCAGGGACACAGAGAGGCACCGGTACTGATCACCAGTACAGAGCCAGCACTCCTTGAGAACCCCTCCCCAGCTCAGAGACACAGGACGGCACCAGTACTGATCACCAGTGCAGAGTCAGCACTCCATGAGAACCCATCCCCAGCTCAGGGACACAGAACGGCACCGGTACTGATCACCAGTGCAGAGCCAGCACTCCATGAGAACCCCATCACCTGCTCAGAAACACAAAACTGGACTAGTACTGATCACCAGTGCAGAACCAGCACTCCATGAGAACCCCTCCCCAGCTAAGGGACACAGAACGGAACCGGTACTGATCACCAGTGCAGAGCCAGCACTCCATGAGAACCCATGCCCAGCTCAGGGACACAGAGAGGCACCGGTACTGATCACCAGTACAGAGCCAGCACTCCTTGAGAACCCATCCCCAGCTCAGAGACACAGAGAGGCACCGGTACTGATCACCAGTGCAGAGCCAGCACTCCATGAGAACCCATCCCCAGCTCAGAGACACAGAACGGCACCGATCACCAGTGCAGAGCCAGCACTCCATGAGAACCCATCCCCAGCTCAGGGACACAGAGAGGCACCGGTACTGATCACCAGTGCAGAGCCAGCACTCCATGAGAACCCCTCCCCAGCTCAGAGACACAGGACGGCACCAGTACTGATCACCAGTGCAGAGTCAGCACTCCATGAGAACCCATCCCCAGCTCAGGGACACAGAACGGCACCGGTACTGATCACCAGTGCAGAGCCAGCACTCCATGAGAACCCCTCCCCAGCTAAGGGACACAGAACGGCACCGGTACTGATCACCAGTGCAGAGCCAGCACTCCATGAGAACCCATCCCCAGCTCAGGGACACAGAACGGCACCGGTACTGATCACCAGTGCAGAGCCAGCACTCCATGAGAACCCCATCACCTGCTCAGAAACACAAAACTGGACTAGTACTGATCACCAGTGCAGAACCAGCACTCCATGAGAACCCCTCCACAGCTCAGGGACACAGAACGGCACCAGTACTGATCACCAGTGCAGAGCCAGCACTCCATGAGAACCCATGCCCAGCTCAGGGACACAGAGAGGCACCGGTACTGATCACCAGTGCAGAGCCAGCACTCCTTGAGAACCCATCCCCAGCTCAGGGACACAGAACGGCACCGATCACCAGTGCAGAGCCAGCACTCCATGAGAACCCCTCCACAGCTCAGGGACACAGAACGGCACCGGTACTGATCATCAATGCAGAGCCAGCACTCCATGAGAACCCCTCCCCAGCTCAGAGACACAGAACGGCACCGGTACTGATCACCAATGCAGAGCCAGCACTCCATGAGAACCCCTCCACAGCTCAGGGACACAGAGAGGCACCGGTACTGATCACCAGTGCAGAGCCAGCACTCCATAAGAACCCATCCCCAGCTCAGAGACACAGAACGGCACCGGTACTGATCACCAATGCAGAGCCAGCACTCCATGAGAACCCCTCCCCAGCTAAGGGACACAGAACGGCACCGGTACTGATCACCAGTGCAGAGCCAGCACTCCATGAGAACCCCTCCACAGCTCAGGGACACAGAGAGGCACCGGTACTGATCACCAGTGCAGAGCCAGCACTCCTTGAGAACCCATCCCCAGCTCAGGGACACAGAGAGGCACCGGTACTGATCACCAGTGCAGAGCCAGCACTCCTTGAGAACCCATCCCCAGCTCAGAGACACAGAACGGCACCGGTACTGATCACCAGTGCAGAGCCAGCACTCCATGAGAACCCATCCCCAGCTCAGGGACACAGGACGGCACCGGTACTTATCACCAGTGCAGAGCCAGCACTCCATGAGAACCCATCGCCAGCTCAGGGACACAGAACGGCACCGGTACTGATCACCAGTGCAGAGCCAGCACTCCATGAGAACCCATCCCCAGCTCAGAGACACAGAACGGCACCGATCACCAGTGCAGAGCCAGCACTCCATGAGAACCCATCCCCAGCTCAGGGACACAGAGAGGCACCGGTACTGATCACCAGTGCAGAGCCAGCACTCCATGAGAACCCCTCCCCAGCTCAGAGACACAGGACGGCACCAGTACTGATCACCAGTGCAGAGCCAGCAATCCATGAGAACCCATCCCCAGCTCAGAGACACAGAACGGCACCGGTTCTGATCACCAGTGCAGAGCCAGCACTCCATGAGAACCCATCCCCAGCTCAGGGACACAGGACGGCACCGGTACTGATCACCAGTGCAGAGCCAGCACTCCATGAGAACCCATCCCCAGCTCAGGGACACAGAACGGCACCGGTACTGATCACCAGTGCAGAGCCAGCACTCCATGAGAACCCATCCCCAGCTCAGAGACACAGAACGGCACCGGTACTGATCACCAATGCAGAGCCAGCACTCCATGAGAACCCCTCCCCAGCTAAGGGACACAGAACGGCACCGGTACTGATCACCAGTGCAGAGCCAGCACTCCATGAGAACCCCTCCACAGCTCAGGGACACAGAGAGGCACCGGTACTGATCACCAGTGCAGAGCCAGCACTCCTTGAGAACCCATCCCCAGCTCAGGGACACAGAGAGGCACAGGTACTGATCACCAGTGCAGAGCCAGCACTCCAGAAGAGCCCCTCCACAGCTCAGGGACACAGGACGGCACCGGTACTGATCACCAGTGCAGAGCCAGCACTCCATGAGAACCCCTCCACAGCTCAGGGACACAGAGAGGCACCAGTACTGATCACCAGTGCAGAGCCAGCACTCCATGAGAACCCATCCCCAGCTCAGAGACACAGAACGGCACCGATCACCAGTGCAGAGCCAGCACTCCATGAGAACCCCTCCCCAGCTCAGGGACACAGAGAGGCACCGGTACTGATCACCAGTGCAGAGCCAGCACTCCATGAGAACCCCTCCCCAGCTCATGGACACAGAGAGGCACCGGTACTGATCACCAGTGCAGAGCCAGCACTCCTTGAGAACCCATCCCCAGCTCAGAGACACAGAACGGCACCGGTACTGATCACCAGTGCAGAGCCAGCACTCCATGAGAACACCTCCCCAGCTCAGGGACACAGAGATGCACCGGTACTGATCACCAGTGCAGAGCCAGCACTCCATGAGAACCCCTCCCCAGCTAAGGGACACAGAACGGCACCAGTACTGATCACCAGTGCAGAGCCAGCACTCCTTGAGAACCCATCCCCAGCTCAGAGACACAGAACGGCACCGGTACTGATCACCAGTGCAGACCCAGCACTCCATGAGAACCCCTCCCCAGCTAAGGGACACAGAACGGCACCGGTACTGATCACCAGTGCAGAGCCAGCACTCCATGAGAACCCATCCCCAGCTCAGAGACACAGAACGGCACCGGTACTGATCACCAGTGCAGAACCAGCACTCCATGAGAACCCCTCCCCAGCTAAGGGACACAGAACGGCACCGGTACTGATCACCAGTGCAGAGCCAGCACTCCATGAGAACCCATCCCCAGCTCAGAGACACAGAACGGCACCGGTACTGATCACCAGTGCAGAACTAGCACTCCATGAGAACCCCTCCCCAGCTAAGGGACACAGAACGGCACCGGTACTGATCACGAGGTCAGAGCCAGCACTCCATGAGAACCCATCCCCAGCTCAGAGACACAGAACGGCACCGGTACTGATCACCAGTGCAGAGCCAGCACTCCATGAGAACCCCTCCACAGCTCAGGAACACAGAGAGGCACCGGTACTGATCATCAGTGCAGAGCCAGCACTCCATGAGAACCCCTCCCCAGCTCAGAGACACAGAACTGCATCAGTACTGATCACCAGTGCAGAGCCAGCACTCCATGAGAACCCCTCCACAGCTCAGGGACACAGAGAGGCACCGGTACTGATCGCCAGTGCAGAGCCAGCACTCCATGAGAACCCCTCCCCAGCTCAGGGACACAGAACGGCACCGGTACTGATCACCAATGCAGAGCCAGCACTCCATGAGAACCCCTCCCCAGCTCAGAGACACAGAACTGCATCAGTACTGATCACCAGTGCAGAGCCAGCACTCCATGAGAACCCCTCCCCAGCTCAGAGACACAGAACTGCATCAGTACTGATCACCAGTGCAGAGCCAGCACTCCATGAGAACCCCTCCCCAGCTCAGGGACACAGAACGGCACCGGTACTGATCACCAATGCAGAGCCAGCACTCCATGAGCACCCATCCCCAGCTCAGGGACACAGAACGGCACCGGTACTGATCACCAGTGCAGAGCCAGCACTCCATGAGAACCCCATCACCTGCTCAGGGACACAGAGAGGCACCGGTACTGATCGCCAGTGCAGAGCCAGCACTCCATGAGAACCCCTCCCCAGCTCAGGGACACAGAACGGCACCGGTACTGATCACCAGTGCAGAGCCAGCACTCCATGAGAACCCCTCCACAGCTCAGGGACACAGAGAGGCACCGGTACTGATCGCCAGTGCAGAGCCAGCACTCCATGAGAACCCCTCCCCAGCTCAGGGACACAGAACTGCATCAGTACTGATCACCAGTGCAGAGCCAGCACTCCATGAGAACCCCTCCACAGCTCAGGGACACAGAGAGGCACCGGTACTGATCGCCAGTGCAGAGCCAGCACTCCATGAGAACCCCTCCCCAGCTCAGGGACACAGAACGGCACCGGTACTGATCACCAATGCAGAGCCAGCACTCCATGAGAACCCATCCCCAGCTCAGAGACACAGAACGGCACCGGTACTGATCACCAATGCAGAGCCAGCACTCCATGAGAACCCCTCCCCAGCTAAGGGACACAGAACGGCACCGGTACTGATCACCAGTGCAGAGCCAGCACTCCATGAGAACCCCTCCACAGCTCAGGGACACAGAGAGGCACCGGTACTGATCACCAGTGCAGAGCCAGCACTCCTTGAGAACCCATCCCCAGCTCAGGGACACAGAGAGGCACAGGTACTGATCACCAGTGCAGAGCCAGCACTCCAGAAGAGCCCCTCCACAGCTCAGGGACACAGGACGGCACCGGTACTGATCACCAGTGCAGAGCCAGCACTCCATGAGAACCCTCCACAGCTCAGGGACACAGAGAGGCACCGGTACTGATCACCAGTGCAGAGCCAGCACTCCATGAGAACCCATCCCCAGCTCAGGGACACAGGACGGCTCCGGTACTTATCACCAGTGCAGAGCCAGCACTCCATGAGAACCCATCCCCAGCTCAGGGACACAGAGAGGCACCGGTACTGATCACCAGTGCAGAGCCAGCACTCCATGAGAACCCCTCCCCAGCTCAGAGAGACAGGACGGCACCAGTACTGATCACCAGTGCAGAGCCAGCAATCCATGAGAACCCATCCCCAGCTCAGAGACACAGAACGGCACCGGTACTGATCACCAGTGCAGAGCCAGCACTCCATGAGAACCCATCCCCAGCTCAGGGACACAGGACGGCACCGGTACTGATCACCAGTGCAGAGCCAGCACTCCATGAGAACCCATCCCCAGCTCAGAAACACAAAACTGGACTAGTACTGATCACCAGTGCAGAACCAGCACTCCATGAGAACCCCTCCACAGCTCAGGGACACAGAACGGCACCGGTACTGATCACCAGTGCAGAGCCAGCACTCCATGAGAACCCATCCCCAGCTCAGGGACACAGAACGGCACCGGTACTGATCACCAGTGCAGAGCCAGCACTCCATGAGAACCCCTCCCCAGCTCATGGACACAGAACGGCACCGATCACCAGTGCAGAGCCAGCACTCCATGAGAACCCATCCCCAGCTCAGAGACACAGGACGGCACCGATCACCAGTGCAGAACCAGCCCTCCATGAGAACCCATCCCCAGCTCAGAGACACAGAGAGGCACCGGTACTGATCACCAGTGCAGAGCCAGCACTCCATGAGAACCCATGCCCAGCTCAGGGACACAGAACGGCACCGATCACCAGTGCAGAGCCAGCACTCCATGAGAACCCCTCCACAGCTCAGGGACACAGAGAGGCACCGGTACTGATCACCAGTGCAGAGCCAGCACTCCATGAGAACCCCTCCACAGCTCAGGGACACAGAACGGCACCGGTACTGATCACCAGTGCAGAGCCAGCACTCCATGAGAACCCCTCCCCAGATCAGAGACACAGAACGGCACTGGTACTGATCACCAGTGCAGAGCCAGCACTCCATGAGAACCCATCCCCAGCTCAGGGACACAGAGAGGCACCGGTACTGATCACCAGTGCAGAGCCAGCACTCCTTGAGAACCCATCCCCAGCTCAGGGACACAGAACGGCACCGATCACCAGTGCAGAGCCAGCACTCCATGAGAACCCCTCCACAGCTCAGGGACACAGAGAGGCACCGGTACTGATCACCAGTGCAGAGCCAGCACTCCATGAGAACCCCTCCCCAGCTAAGCGACACAGAACGGCACCGGTACTGATCACCAGTGCAGAGCCAGCACTCCATGAGAACCCATCCCCAGCTCAGGGACACAGAGAGGCACCGGTACTGATCACCAATGCAGAGCCAGCACTCCATGAGAACCCCTCCACAGCTCAGGGACACAGAGAGGCACCGGTACTGATCACCAGTGCAGAGCCAGCACTCCATGAGAACCCCTCCCCAGCTAAGCGACACAGAACGGCACCGGTACTGATCACCAGTGCAGAGCCAGCACTCCATGAGAACCCATCCCCAGCTCAGGGACACAGAGAGGCACCGGTACTGATCACCAGTGCAGAGCCAGCACTCCATGAGAACCCATCCCCAGCTCAGAGACACAGAATGGCACCGGCACTGATCACCAGTGCAGAGCCAGCACTCCATGAGAACCCATCCCCAGCTCATGGACACAGAACGGCACCGGCACTGATCACCAGTGCAGAACCAGCACTCCATGAGAACCCCTCCCCAGCTCAGGGACACAGAGAGGCACCGGTACTGATCACCAGTGCAGAGCCAGCACTCCTTGAGTAACCATCCCCAGCTCAGGGACACAGAACGGCACCGATCACCAGTGCAGAGCCAGCACTCCATGAGAACCCATCCCCAGCTCAGGGACACAGAACGGCACCGATCACCAGTGCAGAGCCAGCACTCCATGAGAACCCATCCCCAGCTCAGGGACACAGAGAGGCACCGGTACTGATCACCAGTGCAGAGCCAGCACTCCTTGAGAACCCCTCTCCAGCTCAGAGACACAGAACGGCACCGATCACCAGTGCAGAGCCAGCACTCCATGAGAACCCATCCCCCGCTCAAGGACACAGAGAGGCACTGGTACTGATCACCAGTGCAGAGCCAGCACTCCATGAGAACCCCTCCCCAGCTCAGAGACACAGAACGGCACCGGTACTGATCACCAGTGCAGAGCTAGCACTCCATGAGAACCCATCCCCAGCTCATGGACACAGAACGGCACCGGTACTGATCACCAGTGCAGAGCCAGCACTCTATGAGAACCCCTCCCCAGCTCAGGGACACACAGAGGCACCGATCACCAGTGCAGAACCAGCACTCCATGAGAACCCATCCGCAGCTCAGAGACACAGAACGGCACCGATCACCAGTGCAGAACCAGCACTCCATGAGAACCCATCACCAGCTCAGGGACACAGAACGGCACCGGTACTGATCACCAATGCAGAGCCAGCACTCCATGAGAACCCATCCCCAGCTCAGGGACACAGAACGGCACCGGTACTGATCACCAGTGCAGAGCCAGCACTCCATGAGAACCCCTCCCCAGCTCAGAGACACAGGACGGCACCGGTACTGATCACCAGTGCAGAGCCAGCACTCCATGAGAACCCATCCCCAGCTCAGAGACACAGAACAGCACCAGTACTGATCACCAGTGCAGAGCCAGCACTCCATGAGAACCCCTCCCCAGCTCATGGACACAGAACGGCACCAGTACTGATCACCAGTGCAGAGCCAGCACTCCATGAGAACCCATCCCCAGCTCAGAGACACAGAACGGCACCGGTACTGATCACCAGTGCAGAGCCAGCACTCCATGAGAACCCCTCCCAGCTCATGGACACAGAGAGGCACCAGTACTGATCACCAGTGCAGAGCCAGCACTCCATGAGAACCCCTCCACAGCTCAGAGACACAGTACGGCACCGGTACTGATCACCAGTGCAGAGCCAGCACTCCATGAGAACCCCTCCACAGCTCAGGGACACAGAGAGGCACCGGTACTGATCACCAGTGCAGAGCCAGCACTCCATGAGAACCCCTCCACAGCTCAGGGACACAGAACGGCACCGGTACTGATCACCAGTGCAGAGCCAGCACTCCATGAGAACCCCTCCCCAGCTCAGGGACACACAGAGGCACCGGTACTGATCACCAGTGCAGAGCCAGCACTCCATGAGAACCCATCCCCAGCTCAGAGACACAGAACGGCACCGGTACTGATCACCAGTGCAGAGCCAGCACTCCATGAGAACCCATCCCCAGCTCAGAGACACAGAACGGTACCGGTACTGATCACCAGTGCAGAGCCAGCACTCCATGAGAACCCCTCCACAGCTCAGGGACACAGAGAGGCACCGGTACTGATCACCAGTGCAGAGCCAGCACTCCACGAGAACCCCTCCCCAGCTCAGGGACACAGAACGGCACCGGTACTGATCACCAGTGCAGAGCCAGCACTCCATGAGAACCCATCCCCAGCTTAGGGACACAGAACGGCACCGGCACTGATCACCAGTGCAGAGCCAGCACTCCATGAGAACCCCTCCACAGCTCAGAGACACAGAACGGCACCAGTACTGATCACCAGTGCAGAGCCAGCACTCCATGAGAACCCCTCCACAGCTCAGAGACACAGAGGCGCACCAGTACTGATCACCAGTGCAGAGCCAGCACTCCATGAGAACCCCTCCACAGCTCAGAGACACAGAGAGGCACAGGTACTGATCACCAGTGCAGAGCCAGCACTCCATGAGAACCCCTCCCCAGCTCAGGGACACACAGAGGCACCGGTACTGATCACCAGTGCAGAGCCAGCACTCCATGAGAACCCATCCCCAGCTCAGAGACACAGAACGGCACCGGTACTGATCACCAGTGCAGAGCCAGCACTCCATGAGAACCCATCCACAGCTCAGAGACACAGAACGGCACCGGTACTGATCACCAGTGCAGAGCCAGCACTCCATGAGAACCCCTCCCCAGCTAAGGGACACAGAACGGCACCGGTACTGATCACCAGTGCAGAGCCAGCACTCCATGAGAACCCCTCCACAGCTCAGAGACACAGAACGGCACCGGTACTTATCACCAGTGCAGAGCCAGCACTCCATGAGAACCCCTCCCCAGCTCAGGGACACAGGACGGCACCGGTACTGATCACCAGTGCAGAGCCAGCACTCCATGAGAACCCCTCCACAGCTCAGAGACACAGAACGGCACCGGTACTGATCACCAGTGCAGAGCCAGCACTCCATGAGAACCCATCCCCAGCTCAGAGACACAGAACGGCACCGATCACCAGTGCAGAGCCAGCACTCCATGAGAACCCCTCCCCAGCTCAGAGACACAGAACGGCACCGGCACTGATCACCAGTGCAGAGCCAGCACTCCATGAGAACCCCTCCACAGCTCAGAGACACAGAACGGCACCGGTACTGATCACCAGTGCAGAGCCAGCACTCCATGAGAACCCATCCCCAGATCAGAGACACAGAACGGCACTGGTACTGATCACCAGTGCAGAGCCAGCACTCCATGAGAACCCATCCCCAGCTCAGGGACACAGAGAGGCACCGGTACTGATCACCAGTGCAGAGCCAGCACTCCTTGAGAACCCATCCCCAGCTCAGGGACACAGAACGGCACCGATCACCAGTGCAGAGCCAGCACTCCATGAGAACCCCTCCACAGCTCAGGGACACAGAGAGGCACCGGTACTGATCACCAGTGCAGAGCCAGCACTCCATGAGAACCCCTCCCCAGCTAAGCGACACAGAACGGCACCGGTACTGATCACCAGTGCAGAGCCAGCACTCCATGAGAACCCATCCCCAGCTCAGGGACACAGAGAGGCACCGGTACTGATCACCAATGCAGAGCCAGCACTCCATGAGAACCCCTCCACAGCTCAGGGACACAGAGAGGCACCGGTACTGATCACCAGTGCAGAGCCAGCACTCCATGAGAACCCCTCCCCAGCTAAGCGACACAGAACGGCACCGGTACTGATCACCAGTGCAGAGCCAGCACTCCATGAGAACCCATCCCCAGCTCAGGGACACAGAGAGGCACCGGTACTGATCACCAGTGCAGAGCCAGCACTCCATGAGAACCCATCCCCAGCTCAGAGACACAGAATGGCACCGGCACTGATCACCAGTGCAGAGCCAGCACTCCATGAGAACCCATCCCCAGCTCATGGACACAGAACGGCACCGGCACTGATCACCAGTGCAGAACCAGCACTCCATGAGAACCCCTCCCCAGCTCAGGGACACAGAGAGGCACCGGTACTGATCACCAGTGCAGAGCCAGCACTCCTTGAGTAACCATCCCCAGCTCAGGGACACAGAACGGCACCGATCACCAGTGCAGAGCCAGCACTCCATGAGAACCCATCCCCAGCTCAGGGACACAGAACGGCACCGATCACCAGTGCAGAGCCAGCACTCCATGAGAACCCATCCCCAGCTCAGGGACACAGAGAGGCACCGGTACTGATCACCAGTGCAGAGCCAGCACTCCTTGAGAACCCCTCTCCAGCTCAGAGACACAGAACGGCACCGATCACCAGTGCAGAGCCAGCACTCCATGAGAACCCATCCCCCGCTCAAGGACACAGAGAGGCACTGGTACTGATCACCAGTGCAGAGCCAGCACTCCATGAGAACCCCTCCCCAGCTCAGAGACACAGAACGGCACCGGTACTGATCACCAGTGCAGAGCTAGCACTCCATGAGAACCCATCCCCAGCTCATGGACACAGAACGGCACCGGTACTGATCACCAGTGCAGAGCCAGCACTCTATGAGAACCCCTCCCCAGCTCAGGGACACACAGAGGCACCGATCACCAGTGCAGAACCAGCACTCCATGAGAACCCATCCGCAGCTCAGAGACACAGAACGGCACCGATCACCAGTGCAGAACCAGCACTCCATGAGAACCCATCACCAGCTCAGGGACACAGAACGGCACCGGTACTGATCACCAATGCAGAGCCAGCACTCCATGAGAACCCATCCCCAGCTCAGGGACACAGAACGGCACCGGTACTGATCACCAGTGCAGAGCCAGCACTCCATGAGAACCCCTCCCCAGCTCAGAGACACAGGACGGCACCGGTACTGATCACCAGTGCAGAGCCAGCACTCCATGAGAACCCATCCCCAGCTCAGAGACACAGAACAGCACCAGTACTGATCACCAGTGCAGAGCCAGCACTCCATGAGAACCCCTCCCCAGCTCATGGACACAGAACGGCACCAGTACTGATCACCAGTGCAGAGCCAGCACTCCATGAGAACCCATCCCCAGCTCAGAGACACAGAACGGCACCGGTACTGATCACCAGTGCAGAGCCAGCACTCCATGAGAACCCCTCCCCAGCTCATGGACACAGAGAGGCACCAGTACTGATCACCAGTGCAGAGCCAGCACTCCATGAGAACCCCTCCACAGCTCAGAGACACAGTACGGCACCGGTACTGATCACCAGTGCAGAGCCAGCACTCCATGAGAACCCCTCCACAGCTCAGGGACACAGAGAGGCACCGGTACTGATCACCAGTGCAGAGCCAGCACTCCATGAGAACCCCTCCACAGCTCAGGGACACAGAACGGCACTGGTACTGATCACCAGTGCAGAGCCAGCACTCCATGAGAACCCCTCCCCAGCTCAGGGACACACAGAGGCACCGGTACTGATCACCAGTGCAGAGCCAGCACTCCATGAGAACCCATCCCCAGCTCAGAGACACAGAACGGCACCGGTACTGATCACCAGTGCAGAGCCAGCACTCCATGAGAACCCATCCCCAGCTCAGAGACACAGAACGGTACCGGTACTGATCACCAGTGCAGAGCCAGCACTCCATGAGAACCCCTCCACAGCTCAGGGACACAGAGAGGCACCGGTACTGATCACCAGTGCAGAGCCAGCACTCCACGAGAACCCCTCCCCAGCTCAGGGACACAGAACGGCACCGGTACTGATCACCAGTGCAGAGCCAGCACTCCATGAGAACCCATCCCCAGCTTAGGGACACAGAACGGCACCGGCACTGATCACCAGTGCAGAGCCAGCACTCCATGAGAACCCCTCCACAGCTCAGAGACACAGAACGGCACCAGTACTGATCACCAGTGCAGAGCCAGCACTCCATGAGAACCCCTCCACAGCTCAGAGACACAGAGGCGCACCAGTACTGATCACCAGTGCAGAGCCAGCACTCCATGAGAACCCCTCCACAGCTCAGAGACACAGAGAGGCACAGGTACTGATCACCAGTGCAGAGCCAGCACTCCATGAGAACCCCTCCCCAGCTCAGGGACACACAGAGGCACCGGTACTGATCACCAGTGCAGAGCCAGCACTCCATGAGAACCCATCCCCAGCTCAGAGACACAGAACGGCACCGGTACTGATCACCAGTGCAGAGCCAGCACTCCATGAGAACCCATCCACAGCTCAGAGACACAGAACGGCACCGGTACTGATCACCAGTGCAGAGCCAGCACTCCATGAGAACCCCTCCCCAGCTAAGGGACACAGAACGGCACCGGTACTGATCACCAGTGCAGAGCCAGCACTCCATGAGAACCCCTCCACAGCTCAGAGACACAGAACGGCACCGGTACTTATCACCAGTGCAGAGCCAGCACTCCATGAGAACCCCTCCCCAGCTCAGGGACACAGGACGGCACCGGTACTGATCACCAGTGCAGAGCCAGCACTCCATGAGAACCCCTCCACAGCTCAGAGACACAGAACGGCACCGGTACTGATCACCAGTGCAGAGCCAGCACTCCATGAGAACCCATCCCCAGCTCAGAGACACAGAACGGCACCGATCACCAGTGCGGAGCCAGCACTCCATGAGAACCCCTCCCCAGCTCAGAGACACAGAACGGCACCGGCACTGATCACCAGTGCAGAGCCAGCACTCCATGAGAACCCCTCCACAGCTCAGAGACACAGAACGGCACCGGTACTGATCACCAGTGCAGAGCCAGCACTCCATGAGAACCCATCCCCAGCTCAGAGACACAGAACGGCACCGATCACCAGTGCAGAGCCAGCACTCCATGAGAACCCTCCCCAGCTCAGAGACACAGAACGGCACCGGCACTGATCACCAGTGCAGAGCCAGCACTCCATGAGAACCCCTCCACAGCTCAGAGACACAGAACGGCACCGGTACTGATCACCAGTGCAGAGCCAGCACTCCATGAGAACCCATCCCCAGCTCAGAGACACAGAACGGCACCGATCACCAGTGCAGAGCCAGCACTCCATGAGAACCCCTCCCCAGCTCAGGGACACAGAGAGGCACCGGTACTGATCACCAGTGCAGAGCCAGCACTCCATGAGAACCCCTCCCCAGCTCAGAGACACAGAACGGCACCGGCACTGATCACCAGTGCAGAGCCAGCACTCCATGAGAACCCCTCCCCAGCTCATGGACAAAGAACGGCACCGGTACTGATCACCAGTGCAGAGCCAGCACTCCATGAGAACCCCTCCACAGCTCAGGGACACAGAGGCACCGGTACTGATCACCAGTGCAGAGCCAGCACTCCTTGAGAACCCATCCCCAGCTCAGAGACACAGAACGGCACCGGTACTGATCACCAGTGCAGAGCCAGCACTCCATGAGAACCCCTCCCCAGCTCAGGGACACAGAGAGGCACCGGTACTGATCACCAGTGCAGAGCCAGCTCTCCATGAGAACCCCTCCCCAGCTAAGGGACACAGAACGGCACCAGTACTGATCACCAGTGCAGAGCCAGCACTCCTTGAGAACCCATCCCCAGCTCAGAGACACAGAACGGCACCGGTACTGATCGCCAGTGCAGAGCCAGCACTCCATGAGAACCCCTCCCCAGCTCAGGGACACAGAACGGCACCGGTACTGATCACCAATGCAGAGCCAGCACTCCATGAGAACCCCTCCCCAGCTCAGAGACACAGAACTGCATCAGTACTGATCACCAGTGCAGAGCCAGCACTCCATGAGAACCCCTCCACAGCTCAGGGACACAGAGAGGCACCGGTACTGATCGCCAGTGCAGAGCCAGCACTCCATGAGAACCCCTCCACAGCTCAGGGACACAGAGAGGCACCGGTACTGATCGCCAGTGCAGAGCCAGCACTCCATGAGAACCCCTCCCCAGCTCAGGGACACAGAACTGCATCAGTACTGATCACCAGTGCAGAGCCAGCACTCCATGAGAACCCCTCCACAGCTCAGGGACACAGAGAGGCACCGGTACTGATCGCCAGTGCAGAGCCAGCACTCCATGAGAACCCCTCCCCAGCTCAGGGACACAGAACGGCACCGGTACTGATCACCAATGCAGAGCCAGCACTCCATGAGAACCCCTCCACAGCTCAGGGACACAGAGAGGCACCGGTACTGATCACCAGTGCAGAGCCAGCACTCCATGAGAACCCATCCCCAGCTCAGAGACACAGAACGGCACCAGTACTGATCACCAATGCAGAGCCAGCACTCCATGAGAACCCCTCCCCAGCTAAGGGACACAGAACGGAACCGGTACTGATCACCAGTGCAGAGCCAGCACTCCATGAGAACCCCTCCACAGCTCAGGGACACAGAGAGGCACCGGTACTGATCACCAGTACAGAGCCAGCACTCCTTGAGAACCCATCCCCAGCTCAGAGACACAGAGAGGCACCGGTACTGATCACCAGTGCAGAGCCAGCACTCCATGAGAACCCATCCCCAGCTCAGAGACACAGAACGGCACCGATCACCAGTGCAGAGCCAGCACTCCATGAGAACCCATCCCCAGCTCAGGGACACAGAGAGGCACCGGTACTGATCACCAGTGCAGAGCCAGCACTCCATGAGAACCCCATCACCTGCTCAGAAACACAAAACTGGACTAGTACTGATCACCAGTGCAGAACCAGCACTCCATGAGAACCCCTCCACAGCTCAGGGACACAGAACGGCACCAGTACTGATCACCAGTGCAGAGCCAGCACTCCATGAGAACCCATGCCCAGCTCAGGGACACAGAGAGGCACCGGTACTGATCACCAGTACAGAGCCAGCACTCCTTGAGAACCCCTCCCCAGCTCAGAGACACAGGACGGCACCAGTACTGATCACCAGTGCAGAGTCAGCACTCCATGAGAACCCATCCCCAGCTCAGGGACACAGAACGGCACCGGTACTGATCACCAGTGCAGAGCCAGCACTCCATGAGAACCCCATCACCTGCTCAGAAACACAAAACTGGACTAGTACTGATCACCAGTGCAGAACCAGCACTCCATGAGAACCCCTCCCCAGCTAAGGGACACAGAACGGAACCGGTACTGATCACCAGTGCAGAGCCAGCACTCCATGAGAACCCATGCCCAGCTCAGGGACACAGAGAGGCACCGGTACTGATCACCAGTACAGAGCCAGCACTCCTTGAGAACCCATCCCCAGCTCAGAGACACAGAGAGGCACCGGTACTGATCACCAGTGCAGAGCCAGCACTCCATGAGAACCCATCCCCAGCTCAGAGACACAGAACGGCACCGATCACCAGTGCAGAGCCAGCACTCCATGAGAACCCATCCCCAGCTCAGGGACACAGAGAGGCACCGGTACTGATCACCAGTGCAGAGCCAGCACTCCATGAGAACCCCTCCCCAGCTCAGAGACACAGGACGGCACCAGTACTGATCACCAGTGCAGAGTCAGCACTCCATGAGAACCCATCCCCAGCTCAGGGACACAGAACGGCACCGGTACTGATCACCAGTGCAGAGCCAGCACTCCATGAGAACCCCATCACCTGCTCAGAAACACAAAACTGGACTAGTACTGATCACCAGTGCAGAACCAGCACTCCATGAGAACCCCTCCACAGCTCAGGGACACAGAACGGCACCAGTACTGATCACCAGTGCAGAGCCAGCACTCCATGAGAACCCATGCCCAGCTCAGGGACACAGAGAGGCACCGGTACTGATCACCAGTGCAGAGCCAGCACTCCTTGAGAACCCATCCCCAGCTCAGGGACACAGAACGGCACCGATCACCAGTGCAGAGCCAGCACTCCATGAGAACCCCTCCACAGCTCAGGGACACAGAACGGCACCGGTACTGATCATCAATGCAGAGCCAGCACTCCATGAGAACCCCTCCCCAGCTCAGAGACACTGAACGGCACCGGTACTGATCACCAATGCAGAGCCAGCACTCCATGAGAACCCCTCCACAGCTCAGGGACACAGAGAGGCACCGGTACTGATCACCAGTGCAGAGCCAGCACTCCATAAGAACCCATCCCCAGCTCAGAGACACAGAACGGCACCGGTACTGATCACCAATGCAGAGCCAGCACTCCATGAGAACCCCTCCCCAGCTAAGGGACACAGAACGGCACCGGTACTGATCACCAGTGCAGAGCCAGCACTCCATGAGAACCCCTCCACAGCTCAGGGACACAGAGAGGCACCGGTACTGATCACCAGTGCAGAGCCAGCACTCCTTGAGAACCCATCCCCAGCTCAGGGACACAGAGAGGCACCGGTACTGATCACCAGTGCAGAGCCAGCACTCCTTGAGAACCCATCCCCAGCTCAGAGACACAGAACGGCACCGGTACTGATCACCAGTGCAGAGCCAGCACTCCATGAGAACCCATCCCCAGCTCAGGGACACAGGACGGCACCGGTACTTATCACCAGTGCAGAGCCAGCACTCCATGAGAACCCATCGCCAGCTCAGGGACACAGAACGGCACCGGTACTGATCACCAGTGCAGAGCCAGCACTCCATGAGAACCCATCCCCAGCTCAGAGACACAGAACGGCACCGATCACCAGTGCAGAGCCAGCACTCCATGAGAACCCATCCCCAGCTCAGGGACACAGAGAGGCACCGGTACTGATCACCAGTGCAGAGCCAGCACTCCATGAGAACCCTCCCCAGCTCAGAGACACAGGACGGCACCAGTACTGATCACCAGTGCAGAGCCAGCAATCCATGAGAACCCATCCCCAGCTCAGAGACACAGAACGGCACCGGTTCTGATCACCAGTGCAGAGCCAGCACTCCATGAGAACCCATCCCCAGCTCAGGGACACAGGACGGCACCGGTACTGATCACCAGTGCAGAGCCAGCACTCCATGAGAACCCATCCCCAGCTCAGGGACACAGAACGGCACCGGTACTGATCACCAGTGCAGAGCCAGCACTCCATGAGAACCCCATCACCTGCTCAGAAACACAAAACTGGACTAGTACTGATCACCAGTGCAGAACCAGCACTCCATGAGAACCCCTCCACAGCTCAGGGACACAGAACGGCACCGGTACTGATCACCAGTGCAGAGCCAGCACTCCATGAGAACCCATCCCCAGCTCAGGGACACAGAACGGCACCGGTACTGATCACCAATGCAGAGCCAGCACTCCATGAGAACCCCTCCCCAGCTCAGAGACACAGAACTGCATCAGTACTGATCACCAGTGCAGAGCCAGCACTCCATGAGAACCCCTCCACAGCTCAGGGACACAGAGAGGCACCGGTACTGATCGCCAGTGCAGAGCCAGCACTCCATGAGAACCCCTCCACAGCTCAGGGACACAGAGAGGCACCGGTACTGATCGCCAGTGCAGAGCCAGCACTCCATGAGAACCCCTCCCCAGCTCAGGGACACAGAACTGCATCAGTACTGATCACCAGTGCAGAGCCAGCACTCCATGAGAACCCCTCCACAGCTCAGGGACACAGAGAGGCACCGGTACTGATCGCCAGTGCAGAGCCAGCACTCCATGAGAACCCCTCCCCAGCTCAGGGACACAGAACGGCACCGGTACTGATCACCAATGCAGAGCCAGCACTCCATGAGAACCCCTCCACAGCTCAGGGACACAGAGAGGCACCGGTACTGATCACCAGTGCAGAGCCAGCACTCCATGAGAACCCATCCCCAGCTCAGAGACACAGAACGGCACCAGTACTGATCACCAATGCAGAGCCAGCACTCCATGAGAACCCCTCCCCAGCTAAGGGACACAGAACGGAACCGGTACTGATCACCAGTGCAGAGCCAGCACTCCATGAGAACCCCTCCACAGCTCAGGGACACAGAGAGGCACCGGTACTGATCACCAGTACAGAGCCAGCACTCCTTGAGAACCCATCCCCAGCTCAGAGACACAGAGAGGCACCGGTACTGATCACCAGTGCAGAGCCAGCACTCCATGAGAACCCATCCCCAGCTCAGAGACACAGAACGGCACCGATCACCAGTGCAGAGCCAGCACTCCATGAGAACCCATCCCCAGCTCAGGGACACAGAGAGGCACCGGTACTGATCACCAGTGCAGAGCCAGCACTCCATGAGAACCCCATCACCTGCTCAGAAACACAAAACTGGACTAGTACTGATCACCAGTGCAGAACCAGCACTCCATGAGAACCCCTCCACAGCTCAGGGACACAGAACGGCACCAGTACTGATCACCAGTGCAGAGCCAGCACTCCATGAGAACCCATGCCCAGCTCAGGGACACAGAGAGGCACCGGTACTGATCACCAGTACAGAGCCAGCACTCCTTGAGAACCCCTCCCCAGCTCAGAGACACAGGACGGCACCAGTACTGATCACCAGTGCAGAGTCAGCACTCCATGAGAACCCATCCCCAGCTCAGGGACACAGAACGGCACCGGTACTGATCACCAGTGCAGAGCCAGCACTCCATGAGAACCCCATCACCTGCTCAGAAACACAAAACTGGACTAGTACTGATCACCAGTGCAGAACCAGCACTCCATGAGAACCCCTCCCCAGCTAAGGGACACAGAACGGAACCGGTACTGATCACCAGTGCAGAGCCAGCACTCCATGAGAACCCATGCCCAGCTCAGGGACACAGAGAGGCACCGGTACTGATCACCAGTACAGAGCCAGCACTCCTTGAGAACCCATCCCCAGCTCAGAGACACAGAGAGGCACCGGTACTGATCACCAGTGCAGAGCCAGCACTCCATGAGAACCCATCCCCAGCTCAGAGACACAGAACGGCACCGATCACCAGTGCAGAGCCAGCACTCCATGAGAACCCATCCCCAGCTCAGGGACACAGAGAGGCACCGGTACTGATCACCAGTGCAGAGCCAGCACTCCATGAGAACCCCTCCCCAGCTCAGAGACACAGGACGGCACCAGTACTGATCACCAGTGCAGAGTCAGCACTCCATGAGAACCCATCCCCAGCTCAGGGACACAGAACGGCACCGGTACTGATCACCAGTGCAGAGCCAGCACTCCATGAGAACCCCATCACCTGCTCAGAAACACAAAACTGGACTAGTACTGATCACCAGTGCAGAACCAGCACTCCATGAGAACCCCTCCACAGCTCAGGGACACAGAACGGCACCAGTACTGATCACCAGTGCAGAGCCAGCACTCCATGAGAACCCATGCCCAGCTCAGGGACACAGAGAGGCACCGGTACTGATCACCAGTGCAGAGCCAGCACTCCTTGAGAACCCATCCCCAGCTCAGGGACACAGAACGGCACCGATCACCAGTGCAGAGCCAGCACTCCATGAGAACCCCTCCACAGCTCAGGGACACAGAACGGCACCGGTACTGATCATCAATGCAGAGCCAGCACTCCATGAGAACCCCTCCCCAGCTCAGAGACACAGAACGGCACCGGTACTGATCACCAATGCAGAGCCAGCACTCCATGAGAACCCCTCCACAGCTCAGGGACACAGAGAGGCACCGGTACTGATCACCAGTGCAGAGCCAGCACTCCATAAGAACCCATCCCCAGCTCAGAGACACAGAACGGCACCGGTACTGATCACCAATGCAGAGCCAGCACTCCATGAGAACCCCTCCCCAGCTAAGGGACACAGAACGGCACCGGTACTGATCACCAGTGCAGAGCCAGCACTCCATGAGAACCCCTCCACAGCTCAGGGACACAGAGAGGCACCGGTACTGATCACCAGTGCAGAGCCAGCACTCCTTGAGAACCCATCCCCAGCTCAGGGACACAGAGAGGCACCGGTACTGATCACCAGTGCAGAGCCAGCACTCCATGAGAACCCATCCCCAGCTCAGGGACACAGGACGGCACCGGTACTTATCACCAGTGCAGAGCCAGCACTCCATGAGAACCCATCGCCAGCTCAGGGACACAGAACGGCACCGGTACTGATCACCAGTGCAGAGCCAGCACTCCATGAGAACCCATCCCCAGCTCAGAGACACAGAACGGCACCGATCACCAGTGCAGAGCCAGCACTCCATGAGAACCCATCCCCAGCTCAGGGACACAGAGAGGCACCGGTACTGATCACCAGTGCAGAGCCAGCACTCCATGAGAACCCCTCCCCAGCTCAGAGACACAGGACGGCACCAGTACTGATCACCAGTGCAGAGCCAGCAATCCATGAGAACCCATCCCCAGCTCAGAGACACAGAACGGCACCGGTTCTGATCACCAGTGCAGAGCCAGCACTCCATGAGAACCCATCCCCAGCTCAGGGACACAGGACGGCACCGGTACTGATCACCAGTGCAGAGCCAGCACTCCATGAGAACCCATCCCCAGCTCAGGGACACAGAACGGCACCGGTACTGATCACCAGTGCAGAGCCAGCACTCCATGAGAACCCCATCACCTGCTCAGAAACACAAAACTGGACTAGTACTGATCACCAGTGCAGAACCAGCACTCCATGAGAACCCCTCCACAGCTCAGGGACACAGAACGGCACCGGTACTGATCACCAGTGCAGAGCCAGCACTCCATGAGAACCCATCCCCAGCTCAGGGACACAGAACGGCACCGGTACTGATCACCAGTGCAGAGCCAGCACTCCATGAGAACCCCTCCCCAGCTCATGGACACAGAACGGCACCGATCACCAGTGCAGAGCCAGCACTCCATGAGAACCCATCCCCAGCTCAGAGACACAGGACGGCACCGATCACCAGTGCAGAACCAGCACTCCATGAGAACCCATCCCCAGCTCAGAGACACAGAGAGGCACCGGTACTGATCACCAGTGCAGAGCCAGCACTCCATGAGAACCCATGCCCAGCTCAGGGACACAGAGAGGCACCGGTACTGATCACCAGTGCAGAGCCAGCACTCCTTGAGAACCCATCCCCAGCTCAGGGACACAGAACGGCACCGATCACCAGTGCAGAGCCAGCACTCCATGAGAACCCCTCCACAGCTCAGGGACACAGAGAGGCACCGGTACTGATCACCAGTGCAGAGCCAGCACTCCATGAGAACCCCTCCACAGCTCAGGGACACAGAACGGCACCGGTACTGATCACCAGTGCAGAGCCAGCACTCCATGAGAAGCCCTCCCCAGATCAGAGACACAGAACGGCACCGGTACTGATCACCAGTGCAGAGCCAGCACTCCATGAGAACCCCTCCCCAGCTAAGCGACACAGAACGGCACCGGTACTGATCACCAGTGCAGAGCCAGCACTCCATGAGAACCCATCCCCAGCTCATGGACACAGAACGGCACCGGCACTGATCACCAGTGCAGAACCAGCACTCCATGAGAACCCCTCCCCAGCTCAGGGACACAGAGAGGCACCGGTACTGATCACCAGTGCAGAGCCAGCACTCCTTGAGTAACCATCCCCAGCTCAGGGACACCGAACGGCACCGATCACCAGTGCAGAGCCAGCACTCCATGAGAACCCATCCCCAGCTCAGGGACACAGAACGGCACCGATCACCAGTGCAGAGCCAGCACTCCATGAGAACCCATCCCCAGCTCAGGGACACAGAGAGGCACCGGTACTGATCACCAGTGCAGAGCCAGCACTCCATGAGAACCCATCCCCAGCTCAGAGACACAGAATGGCACCGGCACAGATCACCAGTGCAGAGCCAGCACTCCATGAGAACCCATCCCCAGCTCATGGACACAGAACGGCACCGGCACTGATCACCAGTGCAGAACCAGCACTCCATGAGAACCCCTCCCCAGCTCAGGGACACAGAGAGGCACCGGTACTGATCACCAGTGCAGAGCCAGCACTCCTTGAGTAACCATCCCCAGCTCAGGGACACAGAACGGCACCGATCACCAGTGCAGAGCCAGCACTCCATGAGAACCCATCCCCAGCTCAGGGACACAGAACGGCACCGATCACCAGTGCAGAGCCAGCACTCCATGAGAACCCATCCCCAGCTCAGGGACACAGAGAGGCACCGGTACTGATCACCAGTGCAGAGCCAGCACTCCTTGAGAACCCCTCTCCAGCTCAGAGACACAGAACGGCACCGATCACCAGTGCAGAGCCAGCACTCCATGAGAACCCATCCCCCGCTCAGGTACACAGAGAGGCACTGGTACTGATCACCAGTGCAGAGCCAGGACTCCATGAGAACCCCTCCCCAGCTCAGAGACACAGAACGGCACCGGTACTGATCACCAGTGCAGAGCTAGCACTCCATGAGAACCCATCCCCAGCTCATGGACACAGAACGGCACCGGTACTGATCACCAGTGCAGAGCTAGCACTCCATGAGAACCCCTCCCCAGCTCAGAGACACAGAACGGCACCGGTACTGATCACCAGTGCAGAGCCAGCACTCCATGAGAACCCATCCCCAGCTGAGTGACACAGAGAGGCACCGGTACTGATCACCAGTGCAGAGCCAGCACTCCTTGAGAACCCATCCCCAGCTCAGGGACACAGAGAGGCACCGGTACTGATCACCAGTGCAGAGCCAGCACTCCATGAGAACCCATCCCCAGCTCAGGGACACAGAACGGCACCGATCACCAGTGCAGAGCCAGCACTCTATGAGAACCCCTCCCCAGCTCAGGGACACACAGAGGCACCGATCACCAGTGCAGAACCAGCACTCTATGAGAACCCATCCCCAGCTCAGAGACACAGAACGGCACCGATCACCAGTGCAGAACCAGCACTCCATGAGAACCCATCACCAGCTCAGGGACACAGAACGGCACCGGTACTGATCACCAATGCAGAGCCAGCACTCCATGAGAACCCATCCCCAGCTCAGGGACACAGAACGGCACCGGTACTGATCACCAGTGCAGAGCCAGCACTCCATGAGAACCCCTCCCCAGCTCAGACACAGAGGACGGCACCGGTACTGATCACCAGTGCAGAGCCAGCACTCCATGAGAACCCATCCCCAGCTCAGAGACACAGAACAGCACCGGTACTGATCACCAGTGCAGAGCCAGCACTCCATGAGAACCCCTCCCCAGCTCATGGACACAGAGAGGCACCAGTACTGATCACCAGTGCAGAGCCAGCACTCCATGAGAACCCCTCCACAGCTCAGAGACACAGTACGGCACCGGTACTGATCACCAGTGCAGAGCCAGCACTCCATGAGAACCCCTCCACAGCTCAGGGACACAGAGAGGCACCGGTACTGATCACCAGTGCAGAGCCAGCACTCCATGAGAACCCCTCCACAGCTCAGGGACACAGAACGGCACCAGTACTTATCACCAGTGCAGAGCCAGCACTCCACGAGAACCCTCCCCAGCTCAGGGACACAGAACGGCACCGGTACTATTGCACCATTGCAGAGCCAGCACTCCATGAGAACCCATCCCCAGCTCAGGGACACAGAACGGCACCGGCACTGATCACCAGTGCAGAGCCAGCACTCCATGAGAACCCCTCCACAGCTCAGAGACACAGAACGGCACCAGTACTGATCACCAGTGCAGAGCCAGCACTCCATGAGAACCCCTCCACAGCTCAGAGACACAGAGAGGCACCGGTACTGATCACCAGTGCAGAGCCAGCACTCCATGAGAACCCCTCCACAGCTCAGAGACACAGAGAGGCACAGGTACTGATCACCAGTGCAGAGCCAGCACTCCATGAGAACCCCTCCCCAGCTCAGGGACACACAGAGGCACAGGTACTGATCACCAGTGCAGAGCCAGCACTCCATGAGAACCCATCCCCAGCTCAGAGACACAGAACGGCACCGGTACTGATCACCAGTGCAGAGCCAGCACTCCATGAGAACCCATCCCCAGCTCAGAGACACAGAACGGCACCGGTACTGATCACCAGTGCAGAGCCAGCACTCCATGAGAACCCATCCACAGCTCAGAGACACAGAACTGCACCGGTACTGATCACCAGTGCAGAGCCAGCACTCCATGAGACCCCTCCCCAGCTAAGGGACACAGAACGGCACCGGTACTGATCACCAGTGCAGAGCCAGCACTCCATGAGAACCCCTCCACAGCTCAGAGACACAGAACGGCACCGGTACTTATCACCAGTGCAGAGCCAGCACTCCATGAGAACCCCTCCCCAGCTCAGGGACACAGGACGGCACCGGTGCTGATCACCAGTGCAGAGCCAGCACTCCATGAGAACCCCTCCACAGCTCAGAGACACAGAATGGCACCGGTACTGATCACCAGTGCAGAGCCAGCACTCCATGAGAACCCATCCCCAGCTCTGAGACACAGAACGGCACCGATCACCAGTGCAGAGCCAGCACTCCATGAGAACCCCTCCCCAGCTCAGGGACACAGAGAGGCACCGGTACTGATCACCAGTGCAGAGCCAGCACTCCATGAGAACCCCTCCCCAGCTCAGAGACACAGAACGGCACCGGCACTGATCACCAGTGCAGAGCCAGCACTCCATGAGAACCCCTCCACAGCTCAGAGACACAGAACGGCACCGGTACTGATCACCAGTGCAGAGCCAGCACTCCATGAGAACCCCTCCCCAGCTAAGGGACACAGAACGGCACCAGTACTGATCACCAGTGCAGAGCCAGCACTCCTTGAGAACCCCTCCCCAGCTCAGAGACACAGAACGGCACCGGTACTGATCACCAATGCAGAGCCAGCACTCCATGAGAACCCCTCCCCAGCTCAGAGACACAGAACTGCATCAGTACTGATCACCAGTGCAGAGCCAGCACTCCATGAGAACCCCTCCACAGCTCAGGGACACAGAGAGGCACCGGTACTGATCGCCAGTGCAGAGCCAGCACTCCATGAGAACCCCTCCCCAGCTAAGGGACACAGAACGGCACCAGTACTGATCACCAGTGCAGAGCCAGCACTCCTTGAGAACCCCTCCCCAGCTCAGAGACACAGAACGGCACCGGTACTGATCACCAATGCAGAGCCAGCACTCCATGAGAACCCCTCCCCAGCTCAGAGACACAGAACTGCATCAGTACTGATCACCAGTGCAGAGCCAGCACTCCATGAGAACCCCTCCACAGCTCAGGGACACAGAGAGGCACCGGTACTGATCGCCAGTGCAGAGCCAGCACTCCATGAGAACCCCTCCCCAGCTCAGGGACACAGAACTGCATCAGTACTGATCACCAGTGCAGAGCCAGCACTCCATGAGAACCCATCCCCAGCTCAGAGACACAGAACGGCACCGGTACTGATCACCAATGCAGAGCCAGCACTCCATGAGAACCCCTCCCCAGCTAAGGGACACAGAACGGCACCGGTTCTGATCACCAGTGCAGAGCCAGCACTCCATGAGAACCCCTCCACAGCTCAGGGACACAGAGGCACCGGTACTGATCACCAGTGCAGAGCCAGCACTCCTTGAGAACCCATCCCCAGCTCAGAGACACAGAGAGGCACCGGTACTGATCACCAGTGCAGAGCCAGCACTCCATGAGAACCCATCCCCAGCTCAGAGACACAGAACGGCACCGATCACCAGTGCAGAGCCAGCACTCCATGAGAACCCATCCCCAGCTCAGGGACACAGAGAGGCACCGGTACTGATCACCAGTGCAGAGCCAGCACTCCATGAGAACCCCTCCGCAGCTCAGAGACACAGGACGGCACCAGTACTGATCACCAGTGCAGAGCCAGCACTCCATGAGAACCCATCCCCAGCTCAGGGACACAGAACGGCACCGGTACTGATCACCAGTGCAGAGCCAGCACTCCATGAGAACCCCATCACCTGCTCAGAAACACAAAACTGGACTAGTACTGATCACCAGTGCAGAACCAGCACTCCATGAGAACCCCTCCACAGCTCAGGGACACAGAACGGCACCAGTACTGATCACCAGTGCAGCGCCAGCACTCCATGAGAACCCATGCCCAGCTCAGGGACACAGAGAGGCACCGGTACTGATCACCAGTGCAGAGCCAGCACTCCATGAGAACCCCTCCCCAGCTAAGGGACACAGAACGGCACCAGTACTGATCACCAGTGCAGAGCCAGCACTCCTTGAGAACCCATCCCCAGCTCAGGGACACAGAACGGCACCGATCACCAGTGCAGAGCCAGCACTCCATGAGAACCCATCCCCAGCTCAGAGACACAGAACGGCACCGATCACCAGTGCAGAACCAGCACTCCATGAGAACCCATCACCAGCTCAGGGACACAGAGAGGCACCCGTACTGATCACCAGTGCAGAGCCAGCACTCCTTGAGAACCCCTCTCCAGCTCAGAGACACAGAACGGCACCGATCACCAGTGCAGAGCCAGCACTCCATGAGAACCCATCCCCCGCTCAGGGACACAGAGAGGCACTGGTACTGATCACCAGTGCAGAGCCAGCACTCCATGAGAACCCCTCCCCAGCTCAGAGACACAGAACGGCACCGGTACTGATCACCAGTGCAGAGCTAGCACTCCATGAGAACCCATCCCCAGCTCATGGACACAGAACGGCACCGGTACTGATCACCAGTGCAGAGCCAGCACTCCATGAGAACCCCTCCCCAGCTCAGAGACACAGAACGGCACCGGTACTGATCACCAGTGCAGAGCCAGCACTCCATGAGAACCCATCCCCAGCTCAGTGACACAGAGAGGCACCGGTACTGATCACCAGTGCAGAGCCAGCACTCCTTGAGAACCCATCCCCAGCTCAGGGACACAGAGAGGCACCGGTACTGATCACCAGTGCAGAGCCAGCACTCCATGAGAACCCATCCCCAGCTCAGGGACACAGAACGGCACCGATCACCAGTGCAGAGCCAGCACTCTATGAGAACCCCTCCCCAGCTCAGGGACACACAGAGGCACCGATCACCAGTGCAGAACCAGCACTCCATGAGAACCCATCCCCAGCTCAGAGACACAGAACGGCACCGATCACCAGTGCAGAACCAGGACTCCATGAGAACCCATCCCCAGCTCAGGGACACAGAACGGCACCGGTACTGATCACCAATGCAGAGCCAGCACTCCATGAGAACCCATCCCCAGCTCAGGGACACAGAACGGCACCGGTACTGATCACCAGTGCAGAGTCAGCACTCCATGAGAACCCTCCCCAGCTCATGGACACAGAACGGCACCAGTACTGATCACCAGTGCAGAGCCAGCACTCCATGAGAACCCCTCCCCAGCTCATGGACACAGAGAGGCACCGGTACTGATCACCAATGCAGAGCCAGCACTCCATGAGAACCCATCCCCAGCTCAGGGACACAGAACGGCACCGGTACTGATCACCAGTGCAGAGCCAGCACTCCATGAGAACCCATCCCCAGCTCAGAGACACAGAACGGCACCGGTACTGATCACCAGTGCAGAGCCAGCACTCCATGAGAACCCCTCCCCAGCTCATGGACACAGAGAGGCACCGGTACTGATCACCAGTGCAGAGCCAGCACTCCATGAGAACCCCTCCACAGCTCAGGGACACAGAGAGGCACCGGTACTGATCACCAGTGCAGAGCCAGCACTCCATGAGAACCCCTCCACAGCTCAGGGACACAGAACGGCACCAGTACTTATCACCAGTGCAGAGCCAGCACTCCATGAGAACCCATCCCCAGCTCAGGGACACAGAGAGGCACTGGTACTGATCACCAGTGCAGAGCCAGCACTCCATGAGAACCCATCCCCAGCTCAGAGACACAGAACGGCACCGGTACTGATCACCAGTGCAGAGCCAGCACTCCATGAGAACCCATCCACAGCTCAGAGACACAGAACGGCACCGGTACTGATCACCAGTGCAGAGCCAGCACTCCATGAGAACCCCTCCCCAGCTAAGGGACACAGAACGGCACCGGTACTGATCACCAGTGCAGAGCCAGCACTCCATGAGAACCCCTCCACAGCTCAGAGACACAGAACGGCACCGGTACTTATCACCAGTGCAGAGCCAGCACTCCATGAGAACCCCTCCCCAGCTCAGGGACAGAGGACGGCACCGGTACTGATCACCAGTGCAGAGCCAGCACTCCATGAGAACCCATCCCCAGCTCAGAGACACAGAACGGCACCGATCACCAGTGCAGAGCCAGCACTCCATGAGAACCCCTCCACAGCTCAGAGAGACAGAACGGCACCGGTACTGATCACCAGTGCAGAGCCAGCACTCCATGAGAACCCCTCCACAGCTCAGGGACACAGAGAGGCACCAGAACTGATCACCAGTGCAGAGCCAGCACTCCATGAGAACCCCTCCCCAGCTCAGAGACACAGAACGGCACCGGTACTGATCACCAGTGCAGAGCCAGCACTCCATGAGAACCCCTCCACAGCTCAGGGACACAGAGAGGCACCGGTACTGATTACCAGTACAGAGCCAGCACTCCATGAGAACCCCTCCCCAGCTCAAAGACACAGAACGGCACCGGTACTTATCACCAGTGCAGAGCCAGCACTCCATGAGAACCCATCCCCAGCTCATGGACACAGAACGATACAAAAGGGGATGATGGACGGAGCACTAGAGCAAATCAAACACTCAACCCCAGTCAACTGATCTGGGTTTAATCCATCATCATTCTTTAGCTCACTCCACCACCCCAGTTCAGACATGGCCATATGCAAATCAGTCTGACCCTGTGCCTCATGGGAACAGTCCAGCCCGAACTGCCAAGCCATGTCTTCCCTGGACCGGAAACAGGCATCCTAGGACCGGTTTCTGGCATTCCAGCCGTCATCAGCCAGGCTTGCTTGAATCCAGTGGCAAAGTGAGCAAGGGACCCACGTCTGGGCATACCCCCGCCAACTTAGGGCGAACAAAGCGATACAAAAGGGGATGATGGACGGAACGTTTGAGCCAATCAAACACTCACCCCCAGTCAACTGATCTGGGTTTAATCCATCATCATTCTTTAGCTCACTCCACCACCCCAGTTCAGACATGGCCATATGCAAATCAGTCTGACCCTGTGCCTCATGGGAACAGTCCAGCCCGAACTGCCAACCCATGTCTTCCCTGGACCGGAAACAAGCATCCTAGGACCGGTTTCTGGCATTCCAGCCGTCATCAGCCAGGCTTGCTTGAATCCAGTGGCAAAGTGAGCAAGGGACCCACGTCTGGGCATACCCCCGCCAACTTAGGGCGAACAAAGCGATAGACGTGGGTCCTGGGCTCACTATGCCACTGGAATCAAGCTATCCTGGCTGAAGAGGTGAAACCCGAAACCGGTCCTAGGATGCTTGTTTCCGGTCCAGGAGGACCTGGCTTGGCAGTTCGGGCTGGACTGTTCCCATGAGGCACAGGGTCAAGACTGATTTGCATATGGCCAGGTCTAAACTGGGGTGGCATGGTGAGCAAAAGAATGATGGATTTAACCCAGATCTCTTGACTGGGGGTGAATGTTTTGATTTGTTCTGCATTCCGTCCATCAATTGTGTGTCTTTTGCTTTCTCGCCCTAAGTGCGCCAGGTATGCCCAGACGTGGGTCCTGGGCTCACTATGCCACTGGAATCAAGCTATCCTGGCTGAAGAGGGTGAAACCCCGAAACCGGTCCTAGGATGCTTGTTTCCGGTCCAGGGAGGACCTGGCTTGGCAGTTCGGGCTGGACTGTTCCCATGAGGCACAGGGTCAAGACTGATTTGCTTATGGCCAGGTCTAAACTGGGGTGGCATGGTGAGCAAAAGAATGATGGATTTAACCCAGATCTCTTGACTGGGGGTGAATGTTTTGATTTGTTCTGCATTCCGTCCATCAATTGTGTGTCTTTTGCATGGACACAGAACGGCACCGGTACTGATCACCAGTGCAGAGCCAGCACTCCAGAAGAGCCCCTCCACAGCTCAGGGACACAGAACGGCACCGGTACTGATCACCAGTGCAGAGCCAGCACTCCAGGAGAGCCCCTCCACAGCTCAGGGACACAGAACGGCACCGGCACTGATCACCAGTGCAGAGCCAGCACTCCATGAGAACCCATCCCCAGCTCAGAGACACAGAACGGCACCGGTACTGATCACCAGTGCAGAGCCAGCACTCCATGAGAACCCATCCCCAGCTCAGAGACACAGAACGGCACCGGTACTGATCACCAGTACAGAGCCAGCACTCCTTGAGAACCCATCCCCAGCTCAGAGACACAGAGAGGCACCGGTACTGATCACCAGTGCAGAGCCAGCACTCCATGAGAACCCATCCCCAGCTCAGAGACACAGAACGGCACCGATCACCAGTGCAGAGCCAGCACTCCATGAGAACCCATCCCCAGCTCAGGGACACAGAGAGGCACCGGTACTGATCACCAGTGCAGAGCCAGCACTCCATGAGAACCCCTCCCCAGCTCAGAGACACAGGACGGCACCAGTACTGATCACCAGTGCAGAGTCAGCACTCCATGAGAACCCATCCCCAGCTCAGGGACACAGAACGGCACCGGTACTGATCACCAGTGCAGAGCCAGCACTCCATGAGAACCCCATCACCTGCTCAGAAACACAAAACTGGACTAGTACTGATCACCAGTGCAGAACCAGCACTCCATGAGAACCCCTCCACAGCTCAGGGACACAGAACGGCACCAGTACTGATCACCAGTGCAGAGCCAGCACTCCATGAGAACCCATGCCCAGCTCAGGGACACAGAGAGGCACCGGTACTGATCACCAGTGCAGAGCCAGCACTCCTTGAGAACCCATCCCCAGCTCAGGGACACAGAACGGCACCGATCACCAGTGCAGAGCCAGCACTCCATGAGAACCCCTCCACAGCTCAGGGACACAGAACGGCACCGGTACTGATCATCAATGCAGAGCCAGCACTCCATGAGAACCCCTCCCCAGCTCAGAGACACAGAACGGCACCGGTACTGATCACCAATGCAGAGCCAGCACTCCATGAGAACCCCTCCACAGCTCAGGGACACAGAGAGGCACCGGTACTGATCACCAGTGCAGAGCCAGCACTCCATAAGAACCCATCCCCAGCTCAGAGACACAGAACGGCACCGGTACTGATCACCAATGCAGAGCCAGCACTCCATGAGAACCCCTCCCCAGCTAAGGGACACAGAACGGCACCGGTACTGATCACCAGTGCAGAGCCAGCACTCCATGAGAACCCCTCCACAGCTCAGGGACACAGAGAGGCACCGGTACTGATCACCAGTGCAGAGCCAGCACTCCTTGAGAACCCATCCCCAGCTCAGGGACACAGAGAGGCACCGGTACTGATCACCAGTGCAGAGCCAGCACTCCATGAGAACCCATCCCCAGCTCAGGGACACAGGACGGCACCGGTACTTATCACCAGTGCAGAGCCAGCACTCCATGAGAACCCATCGCCAGCTCAGGGACACAGAACGGCACCGGTACTGATCACCAGTGCAGAGCCAGCACTCCATGAGAACCCATCCCCAGCTCAGAGACACAGAACGGCACCGATCACCAGTGCAGAGCCAGCACTCCATGAGAACCCATCCCCAGCTCAGGGACACAGAGAGGCACCGGTACTGATCACCAGTGCAGAGCCAGCACTCCATGAGAACCCCTCCCCAGCTCAGAGACACAGGACGGCACCAGTACTGATCACCAGTGCAGAGCCAGCAATCCATGAGAACCCATCCCCAGCTCAGAGACACAGAACGGCACCGGTTCTGATCACCAGTGCAGAGCCAGCACTCCATGAGAACCCATCCCCAGCTCAGGGACACAGGACGGCACCGGTACTGATCACCAGTGCAGAGCCAGCACTCCATGAGAACCCATCCCCAGCTCAGGGACACAGAACGGCACCGGTACTGATCACCAGTGCAGAGCCAGCACTCCATGAGAACCCCATCACCTGCTCAGAAACACAAAACTGGACTAGTACTGATCACCAGTGCAGAACCAGCACTCCATGAGAACCCCTCCACAGCTCAGGGACACAGAACGGCACCGGTACTGATCACCAGTGCAGAGCCAGCACTCCATGAGAACCCATCCCCAGCTCAGGGACACAGAACGGCACCGGTACTGATCACCAGTGCAGAGCCAGCACTCCATGAGAACCCCTCCCCAGCTCATGGACACAGAACGGCACCGATCACCAGTGCAGAGCCAGCACTCCATGAGAACCCATCCCCAGCTCAGAGACACAGGACGGCACCGATCACCAGTGCAGAACCAGCACTCCATGAGAACCCATCCCCAGCTCAGAGACACAGAGAGGCACCGGTACTGATCACCAGTGCAGAGCCAGCACTCCATGAGAACCCATGCCCAGCTCAGGGACACAGAGAGGCACCGGTACTGATCACCAGTGCAGAGCCAGCACTCCTTGAGAACCCATCCCCAGCTCAGGGACACAGAACGGCACCGATCACCAGTGCAGAGCCAGCACTCCATGAGAACCCCTCCACAGCTCAGGGACACAGAGAGGCACCGGTACTGATCACCAGTGCAGAGCCAGCACTCCATGAGAACCCCTCCACAGCTCAGGGACACAGAACGGCACCGGTACTGATCACCAGTGCAGAGCCAGCACTCCATGAGAAGCCCTCCCCAGATCAGAGACACAGAACGGCACCGGTACTGATCACCAGTGCAGAGCCAGCACTCCATGAGAACCCCTCCCCAGCTAAGCGACACAGAACGGCACCGGTACTGATCACCAGTGCAGAGCCAGCACTCCATGAGAACCCATCCCCAGCTCATGGACACAGAACGGCACCAGCACTGATCACCAGTGCAGAACCAGCACTCCATGAGAACCCCTCCCCAGCTCAGGGACACAGAGAGGCACCGGTACTGATCACCAGTGCAGAGCCAGCACTCCTTGAGTAACCATCCCCAGCTCAGGGACACAGAACGGCACCGATCACCAGTGCAGAGCCAGCACTCCATGAGAACCCATCCCCAGCTCAGGGACACAGAACGGCACCGATCACCAGTGCAGAGCCAGCACTCCATGAGAACCCATCCCCAGCTCAGGGACACAGAGAGGCACCGGTACTGATCACCAGTGCAGAGCCAGCACTCCATGAGAACCCATCCCCAGCTCAGAGACACAGAATGGCACCGGCACAGATCACCAGTGCAGAGCCAGCACTCCATGAGAACCCATCCCCAGCTCATGGACACAGAACGGCACCGGCACTGATCACCAGTGCAGAACCAGCACTCCATGAGAACCCCTCCCCAGCTCAGGGACACAGAGAGGCACCGGTACTGATCACCAGTGCAGAGCCAGCACTCCTTGAGTAACCATCCCCAGCTCAGGGACACAGAACGGCACCGATCACCAGTGCAGAGCCAGCACTCCATGAGAACCCATCCCCAGCTCAGGGACACAGAACGGCACCGATCACCAGTGCAGAGCCAGCACTCCATGAGAACCCATCCCCAGCTCAGGGACACAGAGAGGCACCGGTACTGATCACCAGTGCAGAGCCAGCACTCCTTGAGAACCCCTCTCCAGCTCAGAGACACAGAACGGCACCGATCACCAGTGCAGAGCCAGCACTCCATGAGAACCCATCCCCGCTCAGGTACACAGAGAGGCACTGGTACTGATCACCAGTGCAGAGCCAGGACTCCATGAGAACCCCTCCCCAGCTCAGAGACACAGAACGGCACCGGTACTGATCACCAGTGCAGAGCTAGCACTCCATGAGAACCCATCCCCAGCTCATGGACACAGAACGGCACCGGTACTGATCACCAGTGCAGAGCTAGCACTCCATGAGAACCCCTCCCCAGCTCAGAGACACAGAACGGCACCGGTACTGATCACCAGTGCAGAGCCAGCACTCCATGAGAACCCATCCCCAGCTGAGTGACACAGAGAGGCACCGGTACTGATCACCAGTGCAGAGCCAGCACTCCTTGAGAACCCATCCCCAGCTCAGGGACACAGAGAGGCACCGGTACTGATCACCAGTGCAGAGCCAGCACTCCATGAGAACCCATCCCCAGCTCAGGGACACAGAACGGCACCGATCACCAGTGCAGAGCCAGCACTCTATGAGAACCCCTCCCCAGCTCAGGGACACACAGAGGCACCGATCACCAGTGCAGAACCAGCACTCTATGAGAACCCATCCCCAGCTCAGAGACACAGAACGGCACCGATCACCAGTGCAGAACCAGCACTCCATGAGAACCCATCACCAGCTCAGGGACACAGAACGGCACCGGTACTGATCACCAATGCAGAGCCAGCACTCCATGAGAACCCATCCCCAGCTCAGGGACACAGAACGGCACCGGTACTGATCACCAGTGCAGAGCCAGCACTCCATGAGAACCCCTCCCCAGCTCAGACACAGAGGACGGCACCGGTACTGATCACCAGTGCAGAGCCAGCACTCCATGAGAACCCATCCCCAGCTCAGAGACACAGAACAGCACCGGTACTGATCACCAGTGCAGAGCCAGCACTCCATGAGAACCCCTCCCCAGCTCATGGACACAGAGAGGCACCAGTACTGATCACCAGTGCAGAGCCAGCACTCCATGAGAACCCCTCCACAGCTCAGAGACACAGTACGGCACCGGTACTGATCACCAGTGCAGAGCCAGCACTCCATGAGAACCCCTCCACAGCTCAGGGACACAGAGAGGCACCGGTACTGATCACCAGTGCAGAGCCAGCACTCCATGAGAACCCCTCCACAGCTCAGGGACACAGAACGGCACCAGTACTTATCACCAGTGCAGAGCCAGCACTCCACGAGAACCCCTCCCCAGCTCAGGGACACAGAACGGCACCGGTACTATTGCACCATTGCAGAGCCAGCACTCCATGAGAACCCATCCCCAGCTCAGGGACACAGAACGGCACCGGCACTGATCACCAGTGCAGAGCCAGCACTCCATGAGAACCCCTCCACAGCTCAGAGACACAGAACGGCACCAGTACTGATCACCAGTGCAGAGCCAGCACTCCATGAGAACCCCTCCACAGCTCAGAGACACAGAGAGGCACCGGTACTGATCACCAGTGCAGAGCCAGCACTCCATGAGAACCCCTCCACAGCTCAGAGACACAGAGAGGCACAGGTACTGATCACCAGTGCAGAGCCAGCACTCCATGAGAACCCCTCCCCAGCTCAGGGACACACAGAGGCACAGGTACTGATCACCAGTGCAGAGCCAGCACTCCATGAGAACCCATCCCCAGCTCAGAGACACAGAACGGCACCGGTACTGATCACCAGTGCAGAGCCAGCACTCCATGAGAACCCATCCCCAGCTCAGAGACACAGAACGGCACCGGTACTGATCACCAGTGCAGAGCCAGCACTCCATGAGAACCCATCCACAGCTCAGAGACACAGAACTGCACCGGTACTGATCACCAGTGCAGAGCCAGCACTCCATGAGACCCCCTCCCCAGCTAAGGGACACAGAACGGCACCGGTACTGATCACCAGTGCAGAGCCAGCACTCCATGAGAACCCCTCCACAGCTCAGAGACACAGAACGGCACCGGTACTTATCACCAGTGCAGAGCCAGCACTCCATGAGAACCCCTCCCCAGCTCAGGGACACAGGACGGCACCGGTGCTGATCACCAGTGCAGAGCCAGCACTCCATGAGAACCCCTCCACAGCTCAGAGACACAGAATGGCACCGGTACTGATCACCAGTGCAGAGCCAGCACTCCATGAGAACCCATCCCCAGCTCTGAGACACAGAACGGCACCGATCACCAGTGCAGAGCCAGCACTCCATGAGAACCCCTCCCCAGCTCAGGGACACAGAGAGGCACCGGTACTGATCACCAGTGCAGAGCCAGCACTCCATGAGAACCCCTCCCCAGCTCAGAGACACAGAACGGCACCGGCACTGATCACCAGTGCAGAGCCAGCACTCCATGAGAACCCCTCCACAGCTCAGAGACACAGAACGGCACCGGTACTGATCACCAGTGCAGAGCCAGCACTCCATGAGAACCCCTCCCCAGCTAAGGGACACAGAACGGCACCAGTACTGATCACCAGTGCAGAGCCAGCACTCCTTGAGAACCCCTCCCCAGCTCAGAGACACAGAACGGCACCGGTACTGATCACCAATGCAGAGCCAGCACTCCATGAGAACCCCTCCCCAGCTCAGAGACACAGAACTGCATCAGTACTGATCACCAGTGCAGAGCCAGCACTCCATGAGAACCCCTCCACAGCTCAGGGACACAGAGAGGCACCGGTACTGATCGCCAGTGCAGAGCCAGCACTCCATGAGAACCCCTCCACAGCTCAGGGACACAGAGAGGCACCGGTACTGATCGCCAGTGCAGAGCCAGCACTCCATGAGAACCCCTCCCCAGCTCAGGGACACAGAACTGCATCAGTACTGATCACCAGTGCAGAGCCAGCACTCCATGAGAACCCATCCCCAGCTAAGGGACACAGAACGGCACCGGTTCTGATCACCAGTGCAGAGCCAGCACTCCATGAGAACCCCTCCACAGCTCAGGGACACAGAGGCACCGGTACTGATCACCAGTGCAGAGCCAGCACTCCTTGAGAACCCATCCCCAGCTCAGAGACACAGAGAGGCACCGGTACTGATCACCAGTGCAGAGCCAGCACTCCATGAGAACCCATCCCCAGCTCAGAGACACAGAACGGCACCGATCACCAGTGCAGAGCCAGCACTCCATGAGAACCCATCCCCAGCTCAGGGACACAGAGAGGCACCGGTACTGATCACCAGTGCAGAGCCAGCACTCCATGAGAACCCCTCCGCAGCTCAGAGACACAGGACGGCACCAGTACTGATCACCAGTGCAGAGCCAGCACTCCATGAGAACCCATCCCCAGCTCAGGGACACAGAACGGCACCGGTACTGATCACCAGTGCAGAGCCAGCACTCCATGAGAACCCCATCACCTGCTCAGAAACACAAAACTGGACTAGTACTGATCACCAGTGCAGAACCAGCACTCCATGAGAACCCCTCCACAGCTCAGGGACACAGAACGGCACCAGTACTGATCACCAGTGCAGCGCCAGCACTCCATGAGAACCCATGCCCAGCTCAGGGACACAGAGAGGCACCGGTACTGATCACCAGTGCAGAGCCAGCACTCCATGAGAACCCCTCCCCAGCTAAGGGACACAGAACGGCACCAGTACTGATCACCAGTGCAGAGCCAGCACTCCTTGAGAACCCATCCCCAGCTCAGGGACACAGAACGGCACCGATCACCAGTGCAGAGCCAGCACTCCATGAGAACCCATCCCCAGCTCAGAGACACAGAACGGCACCGATCACCAGTGCAGAACCAGCACTCCATGAGAACCCATCACCAGCTCAGGGACACAGAGAGGCACCCGTACTGATCACCAGTGCAGAGCCAGCACTCCTTGAGAACCCCTCTCCAGCTCAGAGACACAGAACGGCACCGATCACCAGTGCAGAGCCAGCACTCCATGAGAACCCATCCCCCGCTCAGGGACACAGAGAGGCACTGGTACTGATCACCAGTGCAGAGCCAGCACTCCATGAGAACCCCTCCCCAGCTCAGAGACACAGAACGGCACCGGTACTGATCACCAGTGCAGAGCTAGCACTCCATGAAAACCCATCCCCAGCTCATGGACACAGAACGGCACCGGTACTGATCACCAGTGCAGAGCCAGCACTCCATGAGAACCCCTCCCCAGCTCAGAGACACAGAACGGCACCGGTACTGATCACCAGTGCAGAGCCAGCACTCCATGAGAACCCATCCCCAGCTCAGTGACACAGAGAGGCACCGGTACTGATCACCAGTGCAGAGCCAGCACTCCTTGAGAACCCATCCCCAGCTCAGGGACACAGAGAGGCACCGGTACTGATCACCAGTGCAGAGCCAGCACTCCATGAGAACCCATCCCCAGCTCAGGGACACAGAACGGCACCGATCACCAGTGCAGAGCCAGCACTCTATGAGAACCCCTCCCCAGCTCAGGGACACACAGAGGCACCGATCACCAGTGCAGAACCAGCACTCCATGAGAACCCATCCCCAGCTCAGAGACACAGAACGGCACCGATCACCAGTGCAGAACCAGGACTCCATGAGAACCCATCCCCAGCTCAGGGACACAGAACGGCACCGGTACTGATCACCAATGCAGAGCCAGCACTCCATGAGAACCCATCCCCAGCTCAGGGACACAGAACGGCACCGGTACTGATCACCAGTGCAGAGTCAGCACTCCATGAGAACCCCTCCCCAGCTCATGGACACAGAACGGCACCAGTACTGATCACCAGTGCAGAGCCAGCACTCCATGAGAACCCCTCCCCAGCTCATGGACACAGAGAGGCACCGGTACTGATCACCAATGCAGAGCCAGCACTCCATGAGAACCCATCCCCAGCTCAGGGACACAGAACGGCACCGGTACTGATCACCAGTGCAGAGCCAGCACTCCATGAGAACCCATCCCCAGCTCAGAGACACAGAACGGCACCGGTACTGATCACCAGTGCAGAGCCAGCACTCCATGAGAACCCCTCCCCAGCTCATGGACACAGAGAGGCACCGGTACTGATCACCAGTGCAGAGCCAGCACTCCATGAGAACCCCTCCACAGCTCAGGGACACAGAGAGGCACCGGTACTGATCACCAGTGCAGAGCCAGCACTCCATGAGAACCCCTCCACAGCTCAGGGACACAGAACGGCACCAGTACTTATCACCAGTGCAGAGCCAGCACTCCATGAGAACCCATCCCCAGCTCAGGGACACAGAGAGGCACTGGTACTGATCACCAGTGCAGAGCCAGCACTCCATGAGAACCCATCCCCAGCTCAGAGACACAGAACGGCACCGGTACTGATCACCAGTGCAGAGCCAGCACTCCATGAGAACCCATCCACAGCTCAGAGACACAGAACGGCACCGGTACTGATCACCAGTGCAGAGCCAGCACTCCATGAGAACCCCTCCCCAGCTAAGGGACACAGAACGGCACCGGTACTGATCACCAGTGCAGAGCCAGCACTCCATGAGAACCCCTCCACAGCTCAGAGACACAGAACGGCACCGGTACTTATCACCAGTGCAGAGCCAGCACTCCATGAGAACCCCTCCCCAGCTCAGGGACAGAGGACGGCACCGGTACTGATCACCAGTGCAGAGCCAGCACTCCATGAGAACCCATCCCCAGCTCAGAGACACAGAACGGCACCGATCACCAGTGCAGAGCCAGCACTCCATGAGAACCCCTCCACAGCTCAGAGAGACAGAACGGCACCGGTACTGATCACCAGTGCAGAGCCAGCACTCCATGAGAACCCCTCCACAGCTCAGGGACACAGAGAGGCACCAGAACTGATCACCAGTGCAGAGCCAGCACTCCATGAGAACCCCTCCCCAGCTCAGAGACACAGAACGGCACCGGTACTGATCACCAGTGCAGAGCCAGCACTCCATGAGAACCCCTCCACAGCTCAGGGACACAGAGAGGCACCGGTACTGATTACCAGTACAGAGCCAGCACTCCATGAGAACCCCTCCCCAGCTCAAAGACACAGAACGGCACCGGTACTTATCACCAGTGCAGAGCCAGCACTCCATGAGAACCCATCCCCAGCTCATGGACACAGAACGATACAAAAGGGGATGATGGACGGAGCGCTAGAGCAAATCAAACACTCAACCCCAGTCAACTGATCTGGGTTTAATCCATCATCATTCTTTAGCTCACTCCACCACCCCAGTTCAGACATGGCCATATGCAAATCAGTCTGACCCTGTGCCTCATGGGAACAGTCCAGCCCGAACTGCCAAGCCATGTCTTCCCTGGACCGGAAACAGGCATCCTAGGACCGGTTTCTGGCATTCCAGCCGTCATCAGCCAGGCTTGCTTGAATCCAGTGGCAAAGTGAGCAAGGGACCCACGTCTGGGCATACCCCCGCCAACTTAGGGCGAACAAAGCGATACAAAAGGGGATGATGGACGGAACGTTTGAGCCAATCAAACACTCACCCCCAGTCAACTGATCTGGGTTTAATCCATCATCATTCTTTAGCTCACTCCACCACCCCAGTTCAGACATGGCCATATGCAAATCAGTCTGACCCTGTGCCTCATGGGAACAGTCCAGCCCGAACTGCCAACCCATGTCTTCCCTGGACCGGAAACAAGCATCCTAGGACCGGTTTCTGGCATTCCAGCCGTCATCAGCCAGGCTTGCTTGAATCCAGTGGCAAAGTGAGCAAGGGACCCACGTCTGGGCATACCCCCGCCAACTTAGGGCGAACAAAGCGATAGACGTGGGTCCTGGGCTCACTATGCCACTGGAATCAAGCTATCCTGGCTGAAGAGGGTGAAACCCCGAAACCGGTCCTAGGATGCTTGTTTCCGGTCCAGGGAGGACCTGGCTTGGCAGTTCGGGCTGGACTGTTCCCATGAGGCACAGGGTCAAGACTGATTTGCATATGGCCAGGTCTAAACTGGGGTGGCATGGTGAGCAAAAGAATGATGGATTTAACCCAGATCTCTTGACTGGGGGTGAATGTTTTGATTTGTTCTGCATTCCGTCCATCAATTGTGTGTCTTTTGCTTTCTCGCCCTAAGTGCGCCAGGTATGCCCAGACGTGGGTCCTGGGCTCACTATGCCACTGGAATCAAGCTATCCTGGCTGAAGAGGGGTGAAACCCCGAAACCGGTCCTAGGATGCTTGTTTCCGGTCCAGGGAGGACCTGGCTTGGCAGTTCGGGCTGGACTGTTCCCATGAGGCACAGGGTCAAGACTGATTTGCTTATGGCCAGGTCTAAACTGGGGTGGCATGGTGAGCAAAAGAATGATGGATTTAACCCAGATCTCTTGACTGGGGGTGAATGTTTTGATTTGTTCTGCATTCCGTCCATCAATTGTGTGTCTTTTGCATGGACACAGAACGGCACCGGTACTGATCACCAGTGCAGAGCCAGCACTCCAGAAGAGCCCCTCCACAGCTCAGGGACACAGAACGGCACCGGTACTGATCACCAGTGCAGAGCCAGCACTCCAGGAGAGCCCCTCCACAGCTCAGGGACACAGAACGGCACCGGCACTGATCACCAGTGCAGAGCCAGCACTCCATGAGAACCCATCCCCAGCTCAGAGACACAGAACGGCACCGGTACTGATCACCAGTGCAGAGCCAGCACTCCATGAGAACCCATCCCCAGCTCAGAGACACAGAACGGCACCGGTACTGATCACCAGTGCAGAGCCAGCACTCCATGAGAACCCATCCCCAGATCAGAGACACAGAACGGCACCGGTACTGATCACCAGTGCAGAGCCAGCACTCCATGAGAACCCATCCCCAGCTCAGAGACACAGAACGGCACCGGTACTGATCACCAGTGCAGAGCCAGCACTGCATGAGAACCCATCCCCAGCTCAGAGACACAGAACGGCACCGGTACCGATCACCAGTGCAGAGCCAGCACTCCATGAGAACCCATCCCCAGCTCAGGGACACAGAACGGCACCGGTACTGATCACCAGTGCAGAGCCAGCACTCCATGAGAACCCCTCCCCAGCTCAGGGACACAGAGAGGCACCGGTACTGATCACCAGTGCAGAGCCAGCACTCCATGAGAACCCATCCCCAGCTCAGAGACACAGAACGGCACCAGTACTGATCACCAGTGCAGAGCCAGCACTCCATGAGAACCCCATCACCTGCTCAGAAACACAAAACTGCACTAGTACTGATCACCAGTGCAGAACCAGCACTCCATGAGAACCCCTCCCCAGCTCAGGGACACAGAACGGCACCGGTACTGATCACCAGTGCAGAGCCAGCACTCCATGAGAAACCCTCCCCAGCTCAGGGACACAGAGAGGCACCGGTACTGATCACCAGTGCAGAGCCAGCACTCCATGAGAACCCATCCCCAGCTCAGAAACACAGAACGGCACCGGTACTGATCACCAGTGCAGAGCCAGCACTCCATGAGAACCCCTCCCCAGCTCAGGGACACAGGACGGCACCGGTACTGATCACCAATGCAGAGCCAGCACTCCATGAGAACCCCTCCCCAGCTCAGGGACACAGAACGGCACCAGTACTGATCACCAGTGCAGAGCCAGCACTCCATGAGAACCCCTCCACAGCTCAGAGACACAGAACGGCACCGATCACCAGTGCAGAGCCAGCACTCCATGAGAACCCATCCCCAGCTCAGGGACACAGAGAGGCACCGGTACTGATCACCAGTGCAGAGCCAGCACTCCATGAGAACCCCTCCCCAGCTCAGGGACACAGAGAGGCACCGGTACTGATCACCAGTGCAGAGCCAGCACTCCATGAGAACCCCTCCCCAGCTCAGAGACACAGAACGGCACCGGCACTGATCACCAGTGCAGAGCCAGCACTCCATGAGAACCCCTCCCCAGCTCATGGACACAGAACGGCACCGGTACTGATCACCAGTGCAGAGCCAGCACTCCATGAGAACCCCTCCCCAGCAAAGGGACACAGAACGGCACCAGTACTGATCACCAGTGCAGAGCCAGCACTCCTTGAGAACCCATCCCCAGCTCAGAGACACAGAACGGCACCGGTACTGATCACCAGTGCAGAGCCAGCACTCCATGAGAACCCCTCCCCAGCTAAGGGACACAGAACGGCACTGGTACTGATCACCAGTGCAGAGCCAGCACTCCATGAGAACCCATCCCCAGCTCAGAGACACAGAACGGCACCGGTACTGATCATCAGTGCAGAACCAGCACTCCATGAGAACCCCTCCCCAGCTAAGGGACACAGAACGGCACCGGTACTGATCACCAGTGCAGAGCCAGCACTCCATGAGAACCCATCCCCAGCTCAGAGACACAGAACGGCACCGGTACTGATCACCAGTGCAGAGCCAGCACTCCATGAGAACCCCTCCACAGCTCAGGGACACAGAGAGGCACCGGTACTGATCACCAGTGCAGAGCCAGCACTCCATGAGAACCCCTCCCCAGCTAAGGGACACAGAACGGCACCGGTACTGATCATCAGTGCAGAGCCAGCACTCCAAGAGAACCCCTCCCCAGCTCAGAGACACAGAACTGCATCAGTACTGATCACCAGTGCAGAGCCAGCACTCCATGAGAACCCCTCCACAGCTCAGGGACACAGAGAGGCACCGGTACTGATCGCCAGTGCAGAGCCAGCACTCCATGAGAACCCCTCCCCAGCTCAGGGACACAGAACGGCACCGGTACTGATCACCAATGCAGAGCCAGCACTCCATGAGAACCCCTCCCCAGCTCAGAGACACAGAACTGCATCAGTACTGATCACCAGTGCAGAGCCAGCACTCCATGAGAACCCCTCCACAGCTCAGGGACACAGAGAGGCACCGGTACTGATCGCCAGTGCAGAGCCAGCACTCCATGAGAACCCCTCCCCAGCTCAGGGACACAGAACGGCACCGGTACTGATCACCACTGCAGAGCCAGCACTCCATGAGAACCCCTCCCCAGCTAAGGGACACAGAACGGCACCGGTACTGATCACCAGTGCAGAGCCAGCACTCCATGAGAACCCCTCCACAGCTCAGGGACACAGAGAGGCACCGGTACTGATCACCAGTGCAGAGCCAGCACTCCATGAGAACCCATCCCCAGCTCAGAGACACAGAACGGCACCGGTACTGATCACCAGTGCAGAGCCAGCACTCCATGAGAACCCATCCCCAGCTCAGGGACACAGGACGGCACCGGTACTGATCACCAGTGCAGAGCCAGCACTCCATAAGAACCCATCCCCAGCTCAGGGACACAGAACGGCACCGGTACTGATCACCAGTGCAGAGCCAGCACTCCATGAGAACCCCATCACCTGCTCAGAAACACAAAACTGCACTAGTACTGATCACCAGTGCAGAACCAGCACTCCATGAGAACCCCTCCCCAGCTCAGGGACACAGAACTGCATCAGTACTGATCACCAGTGCAGAGAGAGAGAATTACAAGAGAACTCATTACCTGATCAGATACACAGAACTGCACTAGTACTGATCACCTGCGCAGACACAGAACTAAACGAGAACCCATTGGTAACTCAGAGACACAGAACTGCACCAGTACTGACCACAGGTGCACAGAGACAGATCTACACGAGAACCCATCGGTAGCTCACAGATACAGAACTGCACTAGTACTGATCACCACCGCAGAGATAAAGTACTACACAAGAACTCATTAGTAACTCAAGAGACACAGTTCTGCTGCACTAGTACTGGTTATCAGTGCAGAGACACAGGACTACACGAGAACCCATTAGTAACTCAAGAGTCACAGAACTGCACTAGTACTGATCACCAGTGCAGGGACACAGAAGTACACGAGGACCCATTGCAAGCTCAGAGACACAGAACTGCACTAGAACTAATCACCAGCACAGAGACAGAACTGCATGAGAAGCTTATGCCACTTCACAGACACAGAACTGCACTAGTACTGATCACCAGCGCAGAGACACAGAACTACACGAGAACCCATCGCGAGCTCACAGACACAGAACTACACTAGTACTGATCACTAGTACTGAGACAGAACTACATGAGAACCCATCGCGAACTCAGACATACAGAACTGCACTAGTACTGATCACTAGTGCAGAAACAGAACGTATAGTTTCTTACCTGTCGGTGTAGTTTTGCAGCTTGAAGACTTTCTGGATTCACTATGCTGTGCATTATTCCGCCATCTAGTGGTTGGGTCCGGAATCGTTGTATTTCTTCTCTTTTTTTGTTTGTTTGTGGCCCAGGTGGGCGTCAACATACCACCATTTGGTGCTCTTCGTGACGTCGACACGCTTCAAGTTGCAAAACTACACCGACAGGTAAGAAACTATACGTTTTGCAGCGTGAATCTTTCTGGATTCACTTTGCTGTGCACAGACTTTGTTGCGGTTTGCTAGGCTTGTGGTGGCTGGGTGGAAGATGAGCGTTGGTTACTGAATATGTGCTGTAAGACCTTCTGTCCCACTTGTGCTTCCTTGTTCATCTGAATATCTACGCAGTAGTGCTTAGTGAACGTGTGCACTGAGGACCATGTTGCTGCTTGGGAAATGCCTTGAATCGGTGTATTAGCTAGAAAAGCAATTGTTGCTCCTTTTTTCCTTGTTGAGTGAGCATGCGTTGCTCCTTGTAATTCTTGCCCTGCTTGTTTGTGGCAGAATTGTATGGTTTGTGCAATCCATCGTGCAATGGTATTCTTGGTAACTGGTCGTCCCAAGAAACTGCTGGCAAAAGACACAAATAATTGCTTTGTCTTCCTGCATTCTTTTGTCCTTTCTATATAGTGCACTACTGCCCTCCTGGCGTCCAGTGTGTGTAACGCCTTTTCTGTGCTTGTGGTTGGTTTTTGGAAAAAACTTGGTATTTGTATTGTCTGGTTTATGTGGATCCTTGACACCACCTTTGGCATGAAATGTGGGTCCGTTCTCATTACGATCCTGTCATTGTGTATTTGTAGGTAGGGCTCTTGTAGTGTTAGCGCTTGTAATTCGCTTACTCTTCGTAGCGATGTGATAGCTACTAAGAAGGCTGTCTTTAGCGTGAGCATATGCAGTGTTGTTTTATGAATAGGCTCAAATGGTGCCTTCATCAATTGAGTTAGCACTACGTTGAGGTTCCATGCTGGAGGTGGCATTCTGTTTGGCGGTGCGATTCTCTTTGCCCCTTCCAGAAATCTTTTTACTACTTGGGAAGTGAAGAAACTCTTCCCCGTTTCTCCTCTTGTGTAAGCCACTATTGCCGCTAAGTGCACCCGTAGCGATGTGTAGGTTAGTTTATTTTGTAGTAGATGTGTTAAGTATTTTAGTACTGTTGATTCCTTGGTAATTCTTCTTTGTAGTTTCTCCCTAATGCACCATTCGGGGAATCTTTTCCACTTTGCTATGTAGCACTTCCTTGTGGTAGGCCTCCTTGCCTCTCTTAGCAACGCCATTGTGCTTGCTGGTAGTTTGAGGTGTGCAAACTCTAGGTCTTCAGGAGCCATGCTGCCAGGCTGAGGCTCTCTGGCTCTGGGTGTAGCACCCTTCCGTTTTGCATCGTTAACAGGTCCTTTCTTGTGGGGAACCTGTGTGCAGGCGCTTGTGCCATCTCCATAATCTGTGAGAACCAGGTTTGTCTGGCCCACTGAGGTGCTATCAGTATTAGCGTCATGTTGCTGACTCTGCATTTGTTTAGTACCCTGTGTAGCAGTGGTATCGGTGGAAAAGCGTAGGCAAATGTCCCTGACCAGCTTATCCATAGCGCATTCCCTAGGGACAGTTTGCACGGTTGCCTGGATGCGAAGTTTTGGCATTTTGCATTTTGGCGTGTTGCAAATAGGTCTATTTGCGGAGTTCCTCATTTGTGGAATATTTTCTGGATTTCTTGATGATTGATTTCCCATTCGTGGGATGCTGACGTCTGTCTGCTGAGTCTGTCTGCTTCCACATTGTCCTTTCCTGGTAGATGTATTGCTAGCAAGTCTATCTGTCTTGGAATTGCCCATCTCCATATTTCCTGTGCTAGCACTGATCGTGTCACTGATTGTGTTCCTCCTTGTTTGTTGATGTAGAACATGGTGGTTGTATTGTCTGTTTGGATTAGTACCCTGTGTCCGTACAGTTGTTTCTGAAAGGCTTTTAAGGCTAGGAACACTGTCTTCAGCTCTAGGTAGTTGATGTGTTTTATCGCATCTTGTTGTGACCACAATCCCCTTACCTTGAGGGTGTTTGTGTGCGCTCCCCACCCCATCTGGGAGGCATCTGTTGTGATGGTCACTATTGGAGTTGGTGGTGTGAATGGTTTCCCTTGTGTTATGTTCTTCTTGTTCCACCACGCTATTTCGAGCTGTACTGTTTGCGTGACAACCACTAGATCTTCCCAACTCCCTGTTGCCTGTGACCATTGTTGTTGGATCCATTCTTGGAATGGTCTCATGTGGAGGCAGATATTTGGGACCAAATGTATGCATGACGCCATCATTCCCATCAGTTTGCCCACTGTCCTCACTGTCAGAGCTTGCCCCTCGTGGTAAGACGTGTCTCCTTCAATATTGCCAAAGTTCTCTTTGTGCTCGGAAACACTTTGCCCTGTATGGTGTTGATCTCCGCCCCTAAGAATATCTTCACTTGTTCTGGTTCTATTGATGACTTTCCCCAATGGATTGAAAACCCTAGTTGGATTAGTGTTTGTAGGACCTCTTTCATGTGCCGCTTGCATTGGTTGTATGAGCTTGCTTTTACCAGCCAGTCGTCGAGGTATGGGTATACATGTATTCCTTGCCTCCTTAAGTGTGCTGCTACTGCTGCCAGGCATTTTGTGAAAACCCTTGGTGCGGACTTGAGTCCGAATGCAAGCACCGTGAACTGGTAGTGAGTCTTGTTGATCATAAACCTTAGTAAATGTTTGTGTTTGCTGTTGATGGGGATGTGCAAGTAAGCGTCCTTTAAGTCGATGGTTGCCATGTAATCCTCTTCCTGTAACTGGGGTATTACTTCTTGGAGAGATGTCATTTTGAACTTTTGAGTCTTTATGAACTTGTTTAAGAACCTTAGATCCAGAATTGGTCGTAATGTTTCGTCCACCTTTGGTATGAGGAAGTAGGTGGAGTAGACACCCTTGTTCCGTTCTCTGTATGGCACTTTTTCTATGGCCCTTTGCTTTAGAAGTTCCTGTGCTTCTTGCAGTAAGTGAGAACGCTCCCTTGCTGAGTGTACTCTGCTTTTTGGTCTTTTGTTTGGAGGTGGTTTTTCTAGCTCTATACAGTAACCGTATTGTATGAGGTTTAGTATCCATTTGTATGATGTGATCTTCCTCCACTCCTGGAAGAAGTGTTTTATTCTGCCTCCTACTGGTGTTGTGTGCTGGAGGAACTGTTGTTGGTCTTGAGTTAGTTCTTGTTTTTGTGTTATCCTTAGCTGCACCCCTAGCGATGTTGACTGGGTGTGCGTTGGTCCTACAGCGGAGTCACTTGGATGTGGGTTGTTGACCCCCCCTCTCTGTCCGTTTCCTCTGCCTCGTGCGCGCCCTCGAAAGGATTGTCCTCAGGGCTGGTACTGCCAGTTTTGCTGCTGTTGCCCCTGCTGTTGGCCCTGGTTACCCCCTTGGTAACCTTGTTGGAAGGTTTGGTGTGGTGCCACAGGTTGGTGGTTCCCCCTACCCGCTGGTCTTCTTGAAGGCGTTCCTCTTCTCATTCCTCTGAACTGTAGTGCCCCCCATGGACCTAGCTGTCTCATTGTCCTTCTTGAGCTGATTCAGTTTCTCGTCAACTGGAGCACCGAAAAGCTGTTCCCCGTTGAAGGGTGTGTTGAGGATGTTGTTTTGTACTTCAGTCTTGAAGCCTGAAATCCTTAGCCAGGCATGCCTTCTCTCTGTTACTCCCAGCATCATCTGCCTGCTTGATGTCTCCGCTGCATCCAGGGCCGACTTCAGACATGTATTTGCCATGTTATTTCCTTCATCTACCAGGTGGTTCACCCTTCTCTGGTAGGTGTTTTAGGAGTTCGCCCACTTCTTCCCAGTGCTGGTATGCGTTTCTGTTGATGAGCGCATTGGAATTGGCAATGCGCCATTGGATCGCCGCACTCCTTTCCATCTTCCTCCCCATTAGGTCCATTTTCCTGCTCTCTTTGTCTGGAGGTGGTCCTGTATTTATGGGTATATTTGCCCTCTTCCTAGACGTGGATGTGATGATTGAATCCGCTGGTACGGATTCCTTAATATACATAGGGTCCTTAGAAGAGTGTTTGTACTTCTTCTCTGCCCTTGGGGTTACTGCTTTACACATAGCAGGTTCCTTGAAGGCTTCCTTCCCCTGGTCCAGCACACTTGGGAGCATGGGTAGGAACTGGCTTCTTGTCTGTGATGGCAACAATGTCCCCAACAGGAAGCAAGATTGGGGTTTCTCCTCCTCTAGCTGCGTCCATATGTGTCAGCAGCTCTCTTGATGACCTGGTTATAGATTCCTATGTCGTCCGGAGGCGAAGGCCTCGAAGGATAGGATTCTACTCCCTCTTCTGGGGATTCGGATTCGAGATCTTGCCACTCCAAGTCCTGTGTCTCCGAGGATGTCGAGCCCTGGTAAGTTTGTTCATCTTCCTCACCTTCGGCATCGCCGTAATACAGCTCTTCCTCCTCCTGTTCCTCGACAGGCTCTGGTGTTGTCGGTGGTTGGATTTCCTCGACGCACCTTTCGGCTTGGGCCGTGGACTTCGGCGGGATCGTGAACTGTTGCATCTTTTCGTTGAAGTCTTTCTTGCGTTGCAAGATGCTCGCCATTTTGGCCTCGAGCCTTTTCCTTTTCGGACGCGTGTTCGGCGTCGAGAGTTTCGGCCTTTCTCTTCGCGGTTGTCGACGTCTAAGTCGTAGCCGCTTTCAACCCCTCCTTCTTCGATGTCGAAGCATCCCTTTCGTGACTGGTCTTCGACGCCTTTGCCTTCTCTTGGGGTTTCGCCGTCTGGGAGTCCTTTTCGAAGGAACCGCCGGGCTGTGTGTCCTTGGATGCAGTTGCGGACGTCGACGGCAATGCTCCTTTTGAGGACTTTGACTCACTCTTTCGAGTATCAGTGGGGTGCCTGGGGTTCGACGACTCTTACCTCCTTCGGCGTTTTCTTTTCGACATCGACGACTATGGCGTCCTCCGGTCCTTCAGCGATGTTGTCCTCTTCTCCACTGGAGAGACCCAAATCTCGGAGCGATGGAGGTGTCCCCTGCCCCTGAATGCTGTAGTTTGCTCTTCTTTGCCTCTCTCTTACTTTGAGGGTCTTCGGAGTGAATGCCGCGCAGGCGTTGCAGTCCTCGCTTCGATGTTCGAGCGGCAGGCAGAGATTGCAAACTGGATGTTGGTCCTTTTGCGCGTACTTGTGGTGGCAGTTTGCGCAGAATTTAAAGGCAGTTTTGTCCATCACCGCGCCCAGGGAGCCCCCTGTGTGCGCATTCTCTGTAGAAACGTCGAAGTTCTCGGTGTTTCTCCCCTCTTTCGTCGTCCTTGTTACGTGACTCGTAATCCAGTATGTTCTTGCGGCGATTTTTCTGTTTTTTTCCGTGGATTCTTCTCCAAAGTTGTGGAACTCCTTCACTGACGATCCAGACCCAAAAGCGGAAAAAAAGAATCTGAAGATGGCGACCAAAGGTGGGAGCTTCCGGAGGAAGCGCGTCGACGTCACGAAGAGCACCAAATGGTGGTATGTCGACCCCCACCTGGGCCACGAAGAAAAAAAAAAAGGAGAAAAAATACAACAATTCCGGACCCAACCACTAGATGGCGGAATAATGCACAGCATAGTGAATCCAGAAAGATTCACGCTGCAAAACTACATGACATCCCATCGCAAGCTCAGAGATACAGAACTGTACTAGTACTGATCACTAGCGCAGAAACACAGAACTAATTGAGAACCCATTACCTGCTCAGAGATACAGAACAGCACTAGTATTGATCATAAGCGCAAAGAAACAGCACTATATGAGAACCCATTGCCAATTCAGAGATACAGAACTGCACTAGTACTGATCACTGGCACAGAGACACAGAACTACATAAGAACCAATTGTTATCTCAGAGATACAGAACTGCACTAGTACTGATCACCAGTGCAAGGACACAGAACTACACAAGAACCCATGGGTAATTCAGAGACACAGAACTGCACTAGTACTGATCACCAGTGCAGAGACACAGAACTAAATGACATCCCATCGCCAGCTCAGAGATACAGAACTGCACTAGTACTGATCACCAGCGAAGAGACACAGAACTGTACTAGTAGTGATCACCAGCACAGATACACGAGAACCTTATGCCACCTCAGAGATACAGAACTGCACTAGTACTGATCACCATCACAGAGACACAGAACTACATGCCATCCCATCGCCAGCTGAGACACAGAACTGCACTAGTACTCATCATTCCCAGTGCAGAGACAAATAACTGCACTAGTACTTATCACCAGTGCAGAGAAACAGAACTACATGAGAACCTTATGCCACCTCAGAGACACAGAACTGCACTAGTACTGATCACCAGTGGAGAGACACAGAACTACATGAGAATCTTTAGCCAGCTCAGAGAGACAGAACTGCGCTAGTACTGATCACAAGCGCAAAGACCCAGAACCACCTGAGAACCCATCGTAGCTCACAGATACAGAACTGCACTAGTACTGATCAAAGGAGAAGAGTCAGTACTAATGAGAACCCATCCACAGTTCAGAGACACAGAAATGCACTAGTACTGATCGCCAGCGCAGAGACAGAACTACATGACATCCCATCGCCAGCTCACAGATGCAGAACTGAACTAGTACTGATCACCATAGCAGAGCCAGTACTACATGAAAACCCATCCCCAGCGAAGAGACACAGAACTACACGAGGACCCATTGCTGAGAGACACAGAACTGCACTAGTACTGATCACCAGTGCAGGGACACAGAACTACATGAGAACCTAATGCCAGCTCAGTGATATAGAACTACAAGAGATATCAATATAAAATATCAACAGTAAATGAGGATGTTCTGATAGACTCCATTTGATATATTTTCCATACTGTTGATCATGGTGGATAAAAAAGTATGATCTCAGCTTTTTGATGTGAAACAAGTGTCAGATGAAGAACTATTTATAGTTTTCATCTGTATGGTGTCTCTGGTGGTACAATAACTCCTAACACTCAATGTGACATTTCCAATGTCAGTCTTCAAGTAGTGCAGTTACACCGCTTTAGCTGGGTTCGACCTCAGGAACACGTAGTTTACTGCAAATGTTGCATGGAGCTAAGCAGTTACCAGAATTTTCGTTGGCTGTACCTTATCAGTGATTGATGTATCACAAGAAAAAATTGTGGCACCTGCTTAATTAAGTAGCACATGTAGACAGATTGACTAATAGACTGAAGAAATCTTATTGGTTGGGTGATTAGCTGCTCTATACAAATACTGATTGATTGACCACCTGGGGTTGAAGCTTTTTACTCTGATGTCCCAGGGTGTCCTACTATGACAAACTGGGCCATGTAGAACCCCTTCTCTGTGGTAGTGATACCAAACAGTCACAGGCTTCGCATGGTGATAGTGTAGGGTGTTTCAAGCTCAGAACTCAACAATCACACAGCAGCCTGGAACTCCGGGTATGCCAGTGTCGATATTGACTTCGAAGCAGGAGGAGGTGTTGGCAGTGCAGGCATTAGTGAAGCCTGAGGCGACAACTCCACTAATTACGGCTCAAGAGAGGAGGGCGAAGCCTGAGCGGATTACTTACCTGTGGATTTCAACCTTTTGAGTGATGAAGTGAGTTTCTTCTTTTTATGGTGCCTTATCTTTTCCCTCCAAGATTTAGATGAAAGGGATGAACGAGGTTGTCACCGGGATCTCGTCCTGGCTCTAGTCTTTCACAATTTTCAACCCCTATGATCATCTTTAGCACGAGCCAAGAAAAGCTGACCGCTCGCTCTTTGATAGCTTTGGGGTTCATGCAGAGGCGAAGATTTGTGCTTGGAGCCAATGCACCATCAACAATCCTCATGTGGATCAATGATGGACATCTTTTCATCACATGTATGGTAGGGCTAAAACCCCGACTTCTGTTTGAGGACATGTCCCTAGCACTACGCAAATACATTTGGAGAGCAAGTTCTCTGAATCCCACAGTTGAGGAGAAAAGCTCCGGATCTGTGTTACAATGTGTGGGAAAAAACCAGAACTGATGGCAGGGTGCAGAGGTGGGTGCTGAATGGCTCCAGTGACATCACCACGACTCCATTTCCACAGTGAATCAGAGCCAGCGCCCACCTATTGGCATCTTAGAGCTGTGTCAGATATTTACAGATCCAGATTGGCTGCTGGGTTATTCTAAAGTGAGGACTCTGCAGGTCGCAGTAAATGTCAGAAAACCACAATATGCGGCACTGTGCTCCACATGACACGGACAGTGAAATGTTGGCATGCTTGGTGCGCGCATTCATGTCAAGACCTCCTGATGACAAAGGACACGCCTAGGCCACTGTGCGCGCACTAGATTCGGGTGCCATAATAAAAAAAACAGGATACCAGATAACTTGCACTCAGGGAGGGGAGAAAACTCAGCAAACACAAAAAGATGATGGACGGAGCGCTGAAACTTTTCAAACACTCACCCCCAGTCACAGATCTGGGGTGAATCCATCATCGTTCTTTAGCTCACTTCGCCACCCCAGTTCGGACCCAGTCATATGCAAATCAGTCTTGACCCTGTTCCTCCTGGGAACAGTCCAGCCCGAACTGCCAAGCCAGGTCTTTCCTGGACCGGAAACAAGCATCCTGGGACCGGTTTCAGGTTAACACCCCTCATCAGCCAGGCTAGATTGAATCCAGTGGCACAGTGAGCAAGGGACCCAACGTCTGGGCATACCCTGCCAACTTAGGGCGAACAAAGCAAACACACAGAGATGATCGACGGAGCGCTGAAACTTTTCAAACACTCACCCCCAGTCACAGACCTGGGTTGAATCCATCATCGTTCTTTAGCGCACTTCGCTCCCCAGTTCAGACCCAGCCATATGCAAATCAGTCTTGACCCTGTTCCTCCTGGGAACACTGTGCACCATCTAGGGGACATTCCCATCCCAATAGCACTGATCACCAGTCTAGAGAGGTAAAGAACAGTGACGGCACCCATCACCAGTCTAGAGAGGAAATCGATCACTGAGTACGCCAGTTACCTGTTTGGACAAACAGAACTGTGAAAATACTTGTCAGCAGTCTAAGGGTACGGACCTATGATAGCAGCCATGTCCGGCCTGAAGAGGTGCAGAACTGTGATCAGTGCCATCACCAGCCCTGTATTACTGTGACGGTTCTGGTCACCAATTCGGGGTACAGGACTGTACTAGACTACTCTACTTAAAACAACGCCATCCGCCAGTTTGCCATCCTAGCCTGCTCTTACTACCAGTCGTCTTAACCTATGGCAGTCAGTCTTCTAACCTGTGACAGTCTGGATCTTCAGAGCCTGTGAAAAACAAAATTCCTTTCGCACCACAGAGCACACAAGCCTCGGAGTGGTACCTCTGCCGGAACACTCTATAGACCGTTCAAATCACAGCAATGAAGAGCCTCTGTGATGAAATGTTCTATCACAGGGGACCTGACAGGCGGTCCCTATAGGTGTTATCATGACATCAAGCACAGAACAACAAGCCAGAAGGACAAGACTTCACAGAATCTTTCATAGCCAGCACAATATGACAATAACAATGTTTCACAGAACACAACACACCCATAGCAGTGCTTATTTTTCAGTGAGAGGAGATATCTCAGTCCTCGGATGTTTCTCGCAGTGCCTGGGATACAGTATTGCAACACAAAAAGATGATGGATTTAACCCAGATCTGTGACTGGGGGTGAATGTTTGATTTGTTCAGCATTCCACAGGGGTGGCTCTCCGTTATGGCAGAGGAGCGTTGCCCCCCCCCCCTCCCCTCTCCCCCAACCGCGGCTCAAAGCCAGCACAGGCAAAGGACAACAATAAAATGATAAAACATTTTTGTTATTTTATTTTTCGTCCAGCAGGCTGGGACTGCGAACCGAGGGAGGGGTGTGGCCACCTACACACTGACGCTGCAGTTGCTGCACCAGGGAAAAGGGGGAGTGGTGAGCACTGGCAAGTGCTCATGATGGTTTGGCCGGCCTTCTACGGCCGGCCAAACGATCATGCACACTGGAAAAGTGCGTACTATAAGGAAGCGCGCCATTAGGACACGGGACCCCGGCCACGCCCTCGTGGCTCCTGGCTGAGGGATTGGTCGACGCGAACGGCTAGAAGTACTTACGGGGCGAGACTGACGTCACTTCCTGCCGGAGCCGGTAATGGGGGGGGGGGGAAGGGGGGAGATGGTGGGGGGCCTATTTAGGGCACCTTGCCCAGGCCCTCGTCCTCTCTTCCTTACAGCGCCGGCCCCGTGTGCAGAGGACTTCGTGAATCTAGGGTGAAGGAGTCGCGCGGCGGGAGTCGATTGCGGGGCGTCGCGCCGCCTGATGACCGGGAGCCGCATGGGCTTGAGGATGACTCACCCAGCTCGAGTGAGGTGCTCGGTGGAGGCTCCATGCGGGGGCTGGCTGGCCCGGTTTGTCGTCGCTGTTATCCGGTGAATATGCGAGCAATGTGATCGTCTGGGGCGGTATTGTTTGTCGCGGGTGAGCGCGATGGTTGCGGCCCCTTCTTGACTGCATGATGCTCCGGGTTGTGGATCAGGGTTGCGGTTGGGCCTAGTAGGCGTGGGGGGACAGAGTTGTGTCGGATATTGGTTGGGGGCGGTGGATAACCCCCCCCCCTTTTCTTGTTTTCTGGGGCGGGGAGATTGATGGTTGGCGTCGGGAGTCTTCGCTTTTCCTTTGGATGAACCCAGGGTTCACGGCAGGCGCTGCTGGCGAGTGGAGCGAATTTCTACTTGGCCCGCCCTGCGCCATGCCTAGCTTGTGCATTTCACCTAACGCCCATTTCGTTAATATTGTATTGGGTTTGCGTCCAGGGACAATGAGTCACGCAGGCTGGTGAATTTTATGCAAAGTTCTGGGGCACTGGCGGATATTTTGGCGGCAGCGCTTGTGAGGTAGGCACGCCACCCTCGGCATTCACAGGGCGGGAGTTATTCCATTTGTTAGCCTAGCTTCGGGAATCTGGCCCTCCGGTTCGTGGATTGGGGCAGCTGGCTTGGAAACCCTGGGCTGAAGGGGGCACTGGGCTACGAGTCGGCCTTTCTCGGTGCCCGAAGCGGTCCGGAGCAGGCGCAGCTATGTGGGCTTGTGTTGACCAAGCGGGGGAGACTGGTGTGATTCTGGTGGCACAGCATGGGAGCCTGATCCAGTACCACTTCCCCCCGGGCAGTGTGTCGGCGATGTGTTTCTCAATGTGCCTTTCCCCTGTGAGAGTGTTTGCTGCTGGGCGCTGCGGAGTGACCAGTCCTGTCCCCGCCGCTCTTGTATTTGGCATTTCTACATCTCCCCGCGCTCCTCACAGGCGTAGATATTACACTACTCCGGTGCTCTAAGGGTAGGGCGCGCTTCACCATTCGTGCAGTGCACAGTATAGAGATTGTCAGATTTGCAATCTCGCCCAAGAATCTTACAAGGTCTCCATGTGACGTACGGAGATGGCGAACGGTAGTGTGTCCAGCTGCATACCGAATAAGCCCGTGGACAACGTCCAACAGCGCCTACCACGCCAGTGGTAAAACAAGAGAAATGCTGCGTCTAAAACCTGGCGTGGTGACTTGTCGAAACGACGTGAAGTGCAGGTTTGAGTATGAAAAAGGAATAGCGTTGGCGCGGGGCGGTCTATCCGCTACGGGAGGTGCGGGAGTATGTCGCTTTTCATTAACAGGGTCGGGTGTTGACTCGCTTGTGAGCTCGTGGGGATCGCTGGCTCAGGCATTGCGGCGTTGGGCCCATTCTGTGGAGCGGAAGGGGGCAGTGCACGTCTCTGAGGCGCTGCCGGTTAGGTAGCTTGTAATGGTATCGGTGGTGGCGGGCTCGAGGAGAGAAACGGGTGGCCGATTCCCACAGCAATCTGGCGCTGGGGTGCTTACGTCGGTAGCTGGTGGTTGTAGCAATTGGTGATACCGACGGCTGGGATCGGGAGCTGGGGGCATGCAGGTTCCTGTGAGCCCGACGCACAATTTTAGGGGCAGTTCGGTCGTCCGAGGAGCCGGGTTCGAGCTCCGGCGGGAACGCTCGAGAGTTTGCGATTCTGGAATAATCACTTAATTACGGATTGGGTGTGTTCGTCTGTGGCGCGATTGGTGCTTATGCAGGGTGCTCTGGTGCCCACATTACTAATCGGTTTTTGGTTATGGTGATTTGGCAAAGTTCATTGTGTGGAGGTTGGAATTGGCACACCCATGATGCGGTGCCCCAGCGGGCCGCTCAAGACTCGGTGCATTTAGGGCAGGGCGGCTTGGCTGCATCTCGACAGTTTTTTAGATGGGCCATTGTGGAGGACCCTGTGATTGGGTTCGAGCTTCGGCGGGGACGTTCAACATTCTGTGATTCGGCGGGAAATCACTTAATTTTGCCTTGTATGTGTCCTTCCGTAACGCAATTGGATTATGTAAAGTGCTCTGATACACGCAAGGCTAATCGGTTTTGTGGTTTGATATTTTGACAGGGTTGCCAGTGCTAAATTCTCAGAAAACTTATAGTGCAACACGTCGCACTGGTACACGCTTCGAAGGGGTTGTGTGGCATTCTGTGGCTTAGTCCTCTGTGAGGTTGGCGTCACTAGCATCATGATGGCGTCCATAGCACGAGTGGGAGGGAAGTGCAGTAGGGGCATATAGTGTTGCAGCGGGAGAAGAGTGTGTGGGAGTAGTATGCGCTTCATGGACCCTGTGAGGGGGAGAAGTGAGTAGACAGTGAGGACTAATGGGGTAAAACATAATGATGCACAGTCCTGGGAGAGACGAAAGTGTGGTACTGTCTTTGATTTACTGTCCTAGTGTTCCTACAATACAGACATTAGCGTATGCCTGAAATCAAGCTGCCCGACTGCGCTGAGGAATGACGCATGCGGTGAAACAACCTCTTTCTCTGGCCGACAGATTGGGTAGTAAAAGGAATGAGATCTAACCCAAGTGCACGCTGCTCTTGGGGAAATACTTTTATCTGCTGGGAGGAAGCGCGGATGGAGAGAGCGTGAGGGGATCAGTGGGGTCATTTCTGATATACACTATGTCATCATTGGAGCAGTGTGGGTAGCGGAAGTGGCGTCTTCCTGAATGCTCTGTCCATTCTCCATCCCTGGGTCCCCTGCCCCCCCTGCTGCATTATTTCCTCCAGAGTAGAGCACTCGGGTGCTAGGGGTGCGATGTATACTTTGCGCATGTATGCAGGCTGACATAGAACATGCTCAGTCATTTCACTCCTGAGTCAGAGCCGCCCTTATCACAGGGTCTTCCATGCAATCAAGGGTGGCAGCGTACAGACAGTTAACATACTTCCTTAAAATGGGGCTTCCTTGGCAGCATGTTCAGGTTACACGATTCCGTAATTTCCCTTTCTGAATACCAGCCGGCCATGCTGCCTTTCTTCGGATAATTAGTGTTAGGGAAAGTGTCCTGCTTTGCCACCCATATAAGCGTTATTTAATTCATTGATTAGCCCCATCTCTTATGTTTCCTGTATTTTCCGCGCCTACTCCAGGATCAGATCTTCCATAAATTCATTGCTTGGTTGAATCCCCGTCTCCGGGCGATTCCAGCCGCGCCTATAACAAAAGCTGGAATTAATGGACTATCAGGCCTCCTTCCAAGCAGCGGCTCAGATGGCTAGGTTCTCGACACCTCTTTGGTGGATTGGAGTCTGGCCCTATCACAGTTGGTAGGGGTCCCGCTCTGCGAGTGCACTCAGAAGGCATGCCAAAAAGTGCTTATGGCTTACAGGGCCTTTGCGTGTCCGCGGGGGGTGAAACCCCCCCCACCCCCTCCCCTCTTTGTTCACTGAAGGCTCACTCAGGGCTGCTGGCAATTATGGAGATCACAATGCAGGCTGGTGCCTTACGCGTGAGCCCATTGGACTGTGATCGGTTTCTTCGCCAAGCTGAGGGGATGCGGAATGAGGGCAATTCCTTCTTGGTGATTAAGACCTTAGCGGGATACATGTTGGCTGTCCCCCACTTAAGGGGCAGTTCTCCGACGGAATTGCTTTAATTTCGGCAGCCTATTTTGTGGCAATTTTGGGGGCTTGCAGAGGGATCAAATTGGTAAGAGCATCATTGACTCGACACACTGGACAGGTCTGCAGTTTCCTGTCACTGGGATAGGCGCAGACAGGCTCACTCCCAGGGGGAGGTTGAAACCTGACCCTGTTGGAAAGGGGATGGTAGGGGAGCTCAAAACGGCATAAAGGGATAGAGTAGGCCGGGTGATGCTCACGGGGGGCATACATATCCACCCGTTCTTCGCCAAGCTTGGGGGATACAAAATGAGGGCAATTCCTCCTTGGGGAGTAAGACCTTAGCAGGATACATATTGGCTAACCTCAACTTAGGGGGCGGTTCTCCGACGAACTTACCTTATTTTCCGCAGCATGTGCGGTGGCATTGTAGGGGGCTTGCAGATGGATCAAATTGGTAAGGATATCACGACTCTGTGCACTGGCGAGGTCTGCAGTTCTTGGACACTGGGATATAGGCGGACAGGCTCACTCCCAGGGGTAGGTTCAAACCTGACCCAACCGGAAAGGGGACGGTAGTGGAGCGCGAATCAACATAAAGGGATAGAGTAGGCCGGTTGATGATCTCGGGGGAATACATGCCCATCTGTCCTCAGGTTTCAAACTCTTGCATAGTTGTACATAGCATAGTTTGGACTACCTATCGCAGCTGGGGGATGGATCTGGTCGATTACTCAAAACAGAATTGGGGCTGCGACATGCGCAGCAGGCCTGATATTTACCGGACGAGATTAAGGTAATATGTCTCCCAAAGTTGTGTGGGTCACTTGCCCGTGCAATGGGCCACTTATGGTTTGCAGCAGTGGCGAGGGTTGAAGCTAGTGGGCTTTGAGAGTGTCTCCCTTTCGTTGGATTGAGGTTGGGGGCCTTCAGATCGCACACATTCGCCAGCTGGTGGAAGACTCCATGTGTCATGGGGGACTGCAGTTCCCAGAGTTGGTTATCCTACATGTAGGAGGTAATGATATGTTGGGGCTTGGACACAGGGCCGCAAGGGAGGCTCTGTTGTCTGTATTCGCCCAGTTGAGTTTGACGTTCCAAAATAGCATGGTGTCGTAGCACCATGGCGGAAGTGGGGGCCAGGACTACGGTCAAGTGCCCCTTTTTAATGTTATGGCCAAGTGCCTTGAATGCCGAATGGCCTAGCTGTGCCCGGGGCAGGGGCCTGCTGGGGAATGCACCCACAAATTACGCATAGGGGTCGTATGGTTCATTCCAATGGTGTACACGTTTACCTGGGACTCAGGCTTGTGTATCCGTGGCATCGGAGAGTCTGATATGGCTATGGGTCTGGGGATCGATGGAACTTGGTGGTCAGAAGTTGTCTGGTGGTGGGAAGGGTGAAGGACCGGTTGGCCCTGGTCGCCCTTGTGGCGGTAAGGAGGCCACATAAATTGCCTTACATTGTTAAGGGGAGTCCTCCTGCATACTCCCTAGGCCAGCACTGAGGGGGAGATACGGTAAGCTCACCCCAGAGAGAATGGAGACACCGGCTGGGAGCAAGGGCGCCAGCTTACAAACTAGGGCATGGGGCTCCAGCCCCTGGTTATACCCTACGAGCCCCGGTGGGCAGCCTGGTGGTGGAGGGGTGGGCCCCTACGGTGGCGGACAAAGACCAAATGGCAGGGGCTCACCTCTCAAGGACGCAGGTGGGTTGCGCCTTGCGTGGTTCTCAGTTGGGGGGCGCAAGCCAGAAGGCCCCTTAGTGCTGGAGTGATAGAGAACATTCTTTGTCGATAAATTAAGTTCTGTCATTTCTGCTGATAGATTATGATGTTATGATCAACATAAATGTAAATATCGTTCAGTGATCGAATTTGATGAATCTATGTCGTATGAAATTTGAATTTTATTGGTTATATATTGTCATGTTTATATGTGATGGTTTATAATAAACATGGCCTCTTTTACCCACAGCTCTGGTCATCAAGTCTTGATTTGTGGGTTCTGATGGGGGCGGGCCGGGAACAACCTGGGGGGTCCGGGTCCTATTGGCCTTTCTCCACCCAGCTGCGTTGTACAGTTAGGTGGAGAAACCAACACAGGCTCCCAGTCTATGTCTGAGTGCCAAACTGAGGCGCTCAGACCATTCCCAGCATGTGAGCAGCGCTGGGATTGGGAGCCTGCACAGTGTGCAGCAGTTCCTGGACGTCGGGGCGACGAGGATCGGGAGGAAGGCGGCGGCCGTCGGAGCAGGTAAGTCCATTTTTCTTTATTTATATATTTTTTTTCTTTCACCCCTCCCCCGGCCCCACCACTTCGCAAGATGACTGGCCGCTCCTGGCATACCGTCCATCATCTGTTCTTTATGCATTTGATATACAGTATGTCACACAACAGGAGCTGCCCCTCCCCCTGCCTATTTCTAATGTCACATCTCAGCCTTTAAGAGCGATTTATTGCAGTAGACATTTGTAAGGAGATTTTTTCAGACTACGAGCGAGCGGTGTCCATCGTAAAAACGATTCATCATGAGCGAAACGATCTCTCACAACAAAAATGACTCGAGTCTCGCTGTGCCGGTTTATAACGACTGTTCAATTCAATCTCAGCCCACACGAGAGATCTCTCGTAGTGCCTAATGAGCTGATTTTACACTACAAGAAATATTATGTGTGATGACTATTTTTTGTGACAATATATCTACGTCGTAGAGACAAATTGTGTGGGACGGTACCCTGCACCAATAGATATACCTCTCAGTGCCAAATTTTAACGAGTCAGAGAGGACACTGCAGCCCACTACCAACATCTCTTGCACAGCCTATTGATGACAGATTATCTCAGCCCATCAGAGATGTCTCTTGCAGAGTTTGAATATAACAAGATCTACCTCGGTCTTAGAGCTGTCCCTTGGGGGCCTCGTTTTTGGTCACCGATGACTACAGCCTACCAGGAGGTGTTCCTCGCAGAATATATTTGGACTCGCTAGAGAAGTCCCTCACAGAGCCTCTTTACAATGACAGGGGATCTCAGCCCTCTACAGATGTCTCTCTTAGATCCTGAATACTACAGAGCCTGCCTCTCAGAGGGCCTGTTTATAACTCACCTGCAGCACGATTGTGAGGGGGCTTATCGCAGAGAATCTCTGACCACAGAGGTGTCCCACCAAGAGCCTGTTAACAAGGATGGGTCACCTCAGCCCACAACAGAGGTCCCTCCCAGAGCGTGAAATGGGCAGTGGATATCTTGACTCACTAGAGATGTCCCTCGCAGAGGGTACCTCGCCTCACTACAGATGTCCCTCGCACCGGGCACCTCACCTCTTCACAGATGCACCTCGTACAGGGTACCCCGCCTCACTACAGGTGTTCATCGCACCGGGCACCTCACCTCTTCACAGATGCACCTCGTACAGGGCACCTCGCCTCACTACAGATGTCCCTCGCACAGGGCACCTCGCCTCACTACAGATGTCCCTCGCCTCACTACAGATGCCCCTCGTACAGGGTACCTCACCTAACTACAGATGTCCCTCACACAGGGCACCTCGTCTCACTAGAGATGCCCCTCGTACAGGGTACCTCGCCTCACTACAGATGTCCCTCGCACCTCGTCTCACTAGAGATGCCCCTCGTGCAGGGCACCTCGCCTCACTACAGATGTCCCTCACCCAGGGCACCTGCCTCACAACAGATGTCCCTCGCAGAGGGTACCTCGCCTCACTATAGATGTCCCTCGCACCGGGCACCTCGTCTCACTACAGATGTCCCTCACAGGGCACCTCGCCTCACTACAGATGTCCCTCGCAGAGGCTATATACGGGGACAGAGGAGATCTTTCGCACGCGCTATTTATAACCAGCCTCAAGTTGAAGCCGCCTCAGCCCTGGCCCTCTCCCGCAGCCTCCCTCGCCCCGTGATACCGCAGAAGGCCGGGGTCAAGTCCACTGCTGGGAAGCGGGAACCCCGGGCCCGGACTCAGCCTGGCTTCCTGCCTGCGCAGCCCGTACGTGCTTCCGGCAGGGGCCGCTGCCCCAGCAGGGAGGGCTCCTACGTGCTGCGCCGCACAGTGGCGGGAAGCCGAGCTCCGGGCCCTGCGCGCTGTGGGAAGGAGATTTCTATAGACATTCCTGCGCCCCTCCGGGCCGCCCGGACCACCCCACCCCACCCCACCGACAGGAAACACAGAAAGGCCCAACCTACTTCGGGGTGAAAAAGAGACCCTCCACTGCAGGCTCATCGTCGGCTGCAGACTTTCTGCCCCTATATTCGCACTGAGGGCAAGTGTGAAATGACGTGTCTTAGTGGTAGCGCAAACCAGCCGAGCTTGGGCAAAAGTGCCCGAGCACGAACACGGGTGACGTGTAAATCAAGCCACAAACTTCATATGATAAAGTCTTTTTAACATTAAAAATAAAAAAGGTTAGTCCTTTGAAAATCGAAAGGAAGCATTTCACCCTTATACATCAGATTCTATCACTGCATTGAGAGGTAATTATTAGAAATAAAAGTTTTAAGATGAACTTAGAAACATTCCTAAACCGACAATGCCATTAGTGAACCAAGAGGCAGGTCAGTTGTCATATGCATCGTGCATGTGACAACATCTCTTACGCGATGACGAAAAAGGAGGCTCCGTGAACTAAAATATTTGCCTAGGATCACACAATTTAATCAAGCGGGGAAACCAGGATTGAGCCCTGGTTTTCTGGTTTCGCATTATGCAATACAGCTACTAGATGGTATCTCTTTCTCCTTTTTAACCTCAAATATTTTTGCTTTGTTTTTAATTCTTGGAGCATGAGGATAGAACGTAGGTGGTAGGCAGAAGACACGTGGAAGCTCAGCTTGTTTTGGACATAAGGTTCCAACAGTACCTCAAGCGGGCCAGTGCCTGGTATCTCGCTCGAGCTTTCAATAGCCTGCACACCTCCAATGTTACACAATGGTTATTTGTTTGTAGCAAACTTTGGGCTCCAGTAACTAAGAAGTATACTACAGAAAATGAAGGAGAGACTTCCGCAGACTTTGGCTCTGAGCATACCTGGTCACTACGGGCCTAACCAGTGACACTTGGAGTGAGAGCCAGCGAGCTGCGCTTTCAAGTCCTCTGTGGGACAGGTACAACTCAAAGGAGGGAGAAATACTCGGGATAGGGATTTCCCAGCAGATATGATCTACGATTTATTTATTTTATTTATACATACAAAGCGTCCTTCCCAGGACTTAAACGTTCGACCCACAATGCACCTCTTTTTGCCACTTCTGCCAATACAATTTTTAAATTTCCATGACAGAACATGTAGCCAAACTCAGCATAACCGCAACAGCAAGGTCTCATGTAGAAAATGCATACTGGGACCAAGAGTAACAATGCAGGCTCCACCTCTACAAGATCATCGCACATGCATTCGGATTAAGCCTAGGACCACTATATATCTTGCCTTTCAATCCACAATGGTAGTCGCACGTTTAGGATTTTCAAACAAACAGCTGGCATCTACAAGCCACTGTTTCATTCTGGTCAGGTGTGGCCTTAGTAAGCCTTGTTGCAGGGGCTTCAACAGATACATTGTCTCTCCAAATGCCTGCTGGGCATCCTTCGGGGGCACCTGCATATAGATGAGGCACCTTTACCTTCCAAGAAAAGGACTGTATCTGGTAACATGCATCAGGAGGAAAGCCTGCATTTCCCAGAGAGCAGTTAACCAACCTACAAAGGGTGCAGAATCACCTGGGAGAGATCACGAGGTAGTAGGCAAGCTACCTACTTGCACTGTAGAGCACCAGCCAGGGTCAGAGGGAGGATTCAATATTTTTACAGCATAATGCTGGAACAGACTCGGATACTTGCCCGTTGGTTGTAGAAGCTTTCCACAGTGTCCCAAACAAGGGTCTTCGATGCTATCACACTCTTGGGGAATGAGTTATTTCCCTTCGACCCAGGCTATCCAATCTTAGAGAGAGAGAGTGACAGAGAGAGAGAGAGGTCTATCTAGGCTAGGGGATGGTCATCTGGTAGAATGCGTCCCCGGTAGCCCCTGCATCGTTGAGGAAGTAGCACTACGTAGGACCAGCCACAGACACCTTTATCCCAACAGGGGATTTCAGGGGCACCATAGATCCCGAGTTCCATCACCCAGTAGTGAGCTACATGCCAAATAAATTCAAGAAATATACTTATCATTTAACCTTCCCTTACACCGAATCCACTTCTTTTTAAGTATTCCCAACAAAATGTTGCTGCAAGTTTAACCTCAGAGTGAGGTGATCGTTTCTGCTTCAAACTATAAAAGTAAAAACTTTACAGGCAGATATTTGAGTTCAGGACATTGAAAGCTGGGCCCCGGTACCACAAATCCCCACTCCAAGAATGGCATCAACAAGAAAGCGATTAAGTGACTTTATATAAACACATTCTATTCCTCCTCCAAACGTACAAACCTTTTGTCTTATGTTTTCAAGAGAGAACTTAAAAGGCCCCTCTTTTCCCCCGCCGTTCACCCCCCCAAGTGCTACACCAGCTTCCTTGGAATGTTGCCTCACATGCTTTGTAGACCTAGCCAGCCTCTTGGTATCTGCCAGCCTTCCCACCACCTTCTCCAAAGCATGACAGTCTGCCTCCTATTCTCTTTGTGTGCAACTACTTCATTTTCATGTTCCAACATACAGTCTTTTCAAGTGTGTTCTATGCATCTATAAGACTTGACCTCCATTATTTCGTTTCAATTTCATTTTGTGTACCTTATTACCAGCCCTCACCGTTTTTATTATTAGAAATCATATGACAAATGTATAATGTTTTCATGTTTACTTTCTGACTTTTGTAGGTTTTTTCCCCTTAGGCTTCCATGTTAAAGTGCTAAGGTTATTTTTGTTATGCTATGTTCTTTAACTGCTATTACACACATCATTTTTTGTCAGTATGTAAAGCGCCCAGATGACTGGCCCTGGGCTATGTTTTTGCTATACAAAACCTTAAACCGAAATAAAAAAAGATCCTTATAAGTTTATGTTATCTGCTCCAGAAGTGGTTGCTTAGCTTGGGTCTAGGAATTTGTGTTCTTTATGTCTCTCACAGCCTCCTGCCACCACCTGTGGACATCAGCCTTGAGCCCGGCTGAGCAATCCAAGGTGTGAACGAGGTTTGGGGGGCCTACGTAGGTCATCTTATCTGGAACCCAACAAGGGAGATTGGTTGAAGCACGTTATGTCTTGTATTCCTCCTCCCCCCGCGTCACGCCAGTGAGTTCCTGATGTAGGGTGACCAGACGTCCCGGATTTCCCCGGAAAGTTACGGTTTTCAAACTACTGTCTCGTGTCCCGACGATTTCCTTAATTTTTTCCTTAATTTTAAACTTATGTCCTGGTTTTAGGGACAAAGGTCAAGTTATCCTAAAAGGAGAATCGAAAGGTGTGCTCTCCTAAAGTAAATAGTTTCATTCAGCCTAAGGCTGCATGCATGCTGCAACAGGTGGGGGGAGACAGAGAGGGGATGGAGGGCAGGGAGTGCTCAGGATCATGGCATAGCTAATGTTATGTATACGTAGCTTGTAAATGTGTGGCACCCCCCCCTGAAAAATCGGAACAGGCCAGACATAAAAGTAAGGTAAAGGCTTTAGTCCTACTTTTATGTGTGGCCTGTCCCGGTTTTCTCTAATCAAAATCTGGTCACCCTATCCTGATGCTGTCCCGATATGTTCACTCTCCTGCAGCAGTTTGCAAACGCGGCCTCGTCTCTTAGATGTGTTCAGGCAGTGCGTGACTTTACAGGTGCTACAAGCAGCAGGCGCCCCCTGCTCTCTACCCATTCACTCATCCGCAGAGTCCTTAACAGCGCGCAGGAAAAGAGCACGTATCAGCCGCCACAATGGGCTGCGACTGTGCTATTGTGGACCCGCACGCGCGCCATTATTGACGACTTGAACGCAGGACGCTTCATTCTCATGGTGACCTTCCTGACGATACGTGATACGTTAGATGTGTTTCACTCCAGAAGCCCTCCCTTCCCCAGCACTACTCTCGGCAGCTGACGCATTCCTTACCTCCTCACCCCCCAACCCGTAATACCGTGCAGCAGGGAGTATAGGACGCTAAATGGATGCTGGGTCCAATATATAAGTGGGGTTGTTACACTGCGCAGGTGCAGGGTTGCTCTTAAGCTAACCTATGCTTGGGAGCCATTGATACACTTGAATACACTCTATTCATTGTCATTATATGAAAATCACATTACATAGAGTGGCTCTGTGATCTGGAAAGCGAGAGGGAATCTACCGTTAGTCAGCTCGGGGAGCGGTTCGATCCCGGCGGCCCTGCCTCCGCCCGCCCTATTTTAAGCGGCGATCCGCACGTGACGAAGGGGCCCCCACTGAAGAGCACGGTCCCGCGCCAGAAACACACGCTGAGCGGGCGCCTTGGCGATCATCCTTGGGTTTCCCAAACTATAGAAGCAGAAGGTTGGTTGCGACAAACAACAAACCAATAGCTCCGGCATGCAGGCAGGTGTGTCTGTGCTGGGGGTGATTGTTTCCCTGCAAGGGACCAGAAGCAGGGGCAGTGGGCATTAGCGGCGGGGCACTCCAACTGAGCCGCAGGGAAGCGAGGAAGGGTTGCTTTGGGAACTACTTTAAAGCGCTGATCTTTTATAAAAATAAAAAAAAGACCTATAGACGAGCAGGACGTCTAACCCCATACGCCCTTCTCCCTCACTCCTGGCAAGTCCCGCCGAGCCATCCCTCCTTCTATCCAGGCGTCCTTACCCCCACTGACCACTCTAAAGCATCACACGTGACAACTAGAACGTGCCTTCTGCTCCCATGTGAGCTGAACAAGAACTGGTATCAGTAGCAACCACAGTCTGCATCTATTCAACCAACTGAACCAGTGACCGTCCCAACCCACAGGGCGCCCCAGACCAAATACAAACAAAATACAACTCTTCGCACACACCGAACACTGCAATGGAGGGGGGGGGGGGCGAGGGGGGGGAAGAGGGCCCCCCTGCCCCACCATCTGAACAAAATGATCTGCTGTATCAATGGAGCCCCACTTTCTCCAAGCTTGAGCTATTTTAAGAGTACTGCCCATACCGAACCCGGTGGATGAGCAGTGAGCACTATCAGTAAATAACGACCCTTTCCAAGTGCCAGGTGCTATAGGTTCAAGTAGCTGGGCTGCAACGATCTTCAAAGAAACTGTCAAGAAAGTAACATCTCCTGTTTCAATTATAGTGATGCCATCCTGGTGTATGGTCGAAGCAGGGAAGAGCCCTATGCAGTGTTATCGGAGGTCTGTGCCTGCCTGGAGAAAGCCAAGCCCACGCGCATCATCGACAGCTGCAACCTGGAGAAGTCTGCACGGACAGTGTTTGTTCACATATTCGAGAGCAGGCATCGCCGCTAGAACCGGAAAAGGTAAACCGGTCTAAACAACGCGCCCACTTCACAGGGCCTCTCTGACCTCTGGTCTATGCTGGGCATGGCAAGCCGCTGCTTTAGATGGTACATAACACACTGACGTCACTAATGCCCCTCTCAAGGAGCTGGCAAACCAGGGAAGGCAGTTTGTCTAGTCACAGGACTGTAAAGCTGCATTCCATTACACCAAGGATGATGTGGTTTTGGCACATTTTACTCCAGTTTGTGCAGAGTTGACATGGATGCCAACATGCCTTGATTGGGAGGGTATTTTGCCACAGCCCAGCATAAGCAGAAAGAGTGCCATAACACATCATGTCTTATGCAAGGACGTGACTACAAAAAGCCTACTAACAGCGCGAGGAGGAGAGCCTGCTATGCGTGAGCCTGCAGACACAACCTTTTTTTATTTGGGAAGCCTTTCGCAATAATAATAGACCATCAAACCGCTTTGATTAATACGACAACCGTTGAGCCAAGATGATTACTCCCACAGAGAGATGAAGCTTGCCTCTTAAGAAGTGTGATTTCAGAATTACACAGAAGCCAGATAAAGGTTACAGTGCCCCTGACTACATTTCACACCACCTGCTCTCAGACACCTTGACGACCATCACTTGCTGAAGAGTACACCTATTGAAACGGAAAGGTCTCCTGCGAGTACTCTTTCCCTATGAGCCCGGCTGCATATGCAAATGGTTTCCTGACTTTTTGTTTGGCCCTAGCGTCACACTCATCTAATGTGTGTGCAGGACCTCGGCCTGTACCTGAATGTGAGTGACCTGGAGGGGCGCATGAAGCGTACCCTCATAGTGGGCACAGCACTACGGTGCATACCCTGGTAAATCATAAAAAGAGGTGATGGCAGCCAGTACTTGAAATGGAAAATCTGAAGTGCAGGCTCGTTTCTGAGAAGTGCCGGTACTCTCCAATTAAAAGTATTACGTTTCTATTGAGAAGTGCAGGTACTCTCCCTCTCAAAATAAAAAAGTGCCAGTACTCCGTACCGGACAGTACCGACCCATTTAAAGCACTGATGGCGGCACGCCAAATTTTAGTAGATTAATAGTGTGACCAGACATTTTGCAGAGTTCGTGAATGTGCATCTTGTGAGGCAGCACCAGGGCACCATATTAACCCAGACCAACCAGAAGTCTGACAAGCAACGCATCTCATTTTAAGGCACAGAAGACTGCAGATTCCATCCTAGGCACCAGTTGTTGCATTCCAATCATGCGACAGAAGAGGCGAGGATTGTTTTATTAATTCCTTGAGCTCTTACATAAGGAGTATATGCAAGGGAGTAGCCAGAAAATGTTAACTCCCATATTGAACCAACGTGCAGATGCACCATGCAAGCAAAGCAAGTGAGCCTGCCCCCTCCCCATAGAAGAGCTCCCTTGACTCTTCTTTCCAAGCATCTATCCATTCATCTATCATTTCACATTTCTATTCTGTCATCCAATCGGTCCATCATCCAACCATTCGCCATTCCATTAATCCATGGGCCATTCCGTCCAACCATTCGTTCACACATCCATCATCTAAGAATCCATCTACCGACTTAGCCATCCATCAATAAATCATCAGTTGATCATTTAGGCCATCCATCAATTACGCTATTACCTTTCCATTTACTCTGCCATCCATTCATCCTTTCAACTGTCCATCTACCTGTCCATCCAGCCAGTCATCCTTCCTTATCACCATTCCCACCCTTTCTTTCACCCTTCCATCCACTATTCTTTCTTTCCTTCACTCTTCTATCTACACATCTTTCTTTCATCCTTGCTTCCACTTGCTCTCTTGTTTTATCATCTCTGCCCTTTTTTACCATGTTCTTAAATGTATCTCTTTCGTCCCCTTCACTGACGCTGGAATTGCCTTATAGCGCCTTGTGACCCTCGCGGGTATGTAGTGCGCTCTATAAATGTATTGATTGATATTGATTGATTGAAAGTGTTAATTATGAGCTTTTGTCTGGAGTGTTGCAGACAGAAGAAACTCAAAGAACCTGCATCATTGCTGTAGCTGCTAAAGCAGGGTTTTCACAATGCCCCAAAGTATGTGGGTTCTCCACGCACACATCCTTTGTCCTCGCAGCTTCCATTAGATATGCCCATCCCTCTCCCCTTCACCTCAATACTTCCTATGGGTCCCACTGGAAGGCCCTAAATACAGCGGACCTCCCAATGCATGGAAGGTGCCCATGCTGTGGTGGACATGACGGGGCGCCCCTTGGCAGTCAATCAGTGGTTTCCCACCTCTATAGGATGCAGGGTATTCTCAAGCTTGGGAGGGCAGAACCTCAGCTTTCCAGTGGTTCTCTGGTCACCCTATTCTCGACACAGATATCCACTTTAAGGGTGCGGTCTCAATCTATTTCTCCGTCCGCAATCATAATTCGGCTTCAGCAAGGATGCACTCCAGTGGAAATTCCAGTTCACCAGTTGCAACTAGTTTTAACCTGGCCCAGTTGGTAAGGCATCCGTTTTAATGAACTATTAGGGAAATCCCACTTGCACCTTGAAACTAGTTATTGATGTTACATGATGGCCCCTGGGTTTAGTTAATTTTTTTAATCAGTCGAGCCTCTTTTGTTTGGACTTGTATAGTCCAAAGTCAAAAACGCATATGCCACAACTAGATTGGTTTTCGTATTGAAGGCTCTCATGTTAAAAGTTCTGCCCTAGATTGCAGTCAGGGGATCTGCACATAAGGAGAGCAGCATCACCCAAGGTCAAACGATCCTTAAAAAAAAAAATGCTCTGGCACGGTCTTCTCCAATGAGTAGCTCGTGAGCTACTGGTAGGGCTTTAGCTACCAAAAGTAGCTCTCCTGTGTGCAGCCCAGGCTACTAAATAAAAAACTTTTGCTTAGCTGAATTACATGCATTTTCAGTTTTGGTAAAAGTATGTATTTTCAGAACTCATAAGCTAATGTTTGGAGAAAAATGGTTGACTTTGTAAAATGTATTTAAACTTTTAAAGTCGATATTTGAGTGATAAATCATAGCGTCAAGGATACTTATTACTCGTATCTTTCTTTACCTTGGCACCAGGGGCTTTACAGCTATAGGTATGTATTACCCATATAGAGGCGTCCTAAACTGTTGAAGCTGTTTTGACATCCCTGGTGGCAGCCTGTCTGAGGCACTGAGGTGAACACTGTAATCTTGCATAGGGCGGCTACTAATGTAATCTTGTCTGACATGCTCACTATTACCACAGTAATAACGGCAGCTCGGGATGATATTCATTTAATAAGCGTAGCCTGGAGACCCCCTGCTCTGACAGCACCTGAGAGCGTGACATATTCTGCTTAGATGGCCCCCCTCTGCGAGCAGGGGGAGCAGCACCTGCCTTTGCAGGGCCTGAGGTAAAATGGGCTTTCTTGGCCCAGGGAGAGCTGCCGATATGCACAGTGCAGGCTCTGGGTAGGTTCTCCTGCTGAAATAGCCTCCCAGTGGCCACCGAATAATGCTGTCTGGACGGAAGGGAGGGCCTTATCAGGGCCCAGCAGTTTCCAGAGGACCTTCCTGAAATGCTTGATCAGGCCACACAGAGGAGGGAGCCCGGCCAAGGCTGCGAAGACTCGGGTCTTATGAACAGAGTTAAATGTGTGCAGTTCTGCTTCATACGAGTACTGCCCACAGAGTGTCACACAGTTGTATGGAAACGCGCCAGAGCCCCATGGGTACTCTTTCAATGCTCTGTCTACCACGCACAAAACCCACGGACCACAGGAAAACCTGTAATACACCCCGCTCTGTCTGTAATGTCCACAAGCTGGAGCTCCATGGGTATCCCTACTATACACCCCACTTCAAACATGTTGAAGAGGAACAGGGCCCCATGGGTGCCCCTACTATACACCCACTTCAAACATATTGAAGAGGAGCCAGGGCCCCATGGGTGCCCCTACTATACACTCCACTTCCAACATAATGCACAGGAGCTAGGGCCCCATGGGTGCCCCTACTATACACTCCACTTCCAACATACTGAACAGGAGCCAGGGCCCCATGGGTGTGCTTACTATACACCCCACTTCAAACATATTGAACAGGAGCCAGGGCCCCATGGGTGCCCCTACGATACACCCCACTTCAAACATATTGAACAGGAGCCAGGGCCCCATGGCTGTGCTTACTATACACTCCACTTCCAACATATTGAACAGGAGCCAGGGCCCCATGGGTGTGCTTACTATATACTCCACTTCAAACATATTGAACAGGAGCCAAGGCCCCATGGGTGCCCCTACTATACACTCCACTTACAACATACTGAACAGGAACCAGGGCCCCATGGGTGTGCTTACTATACACCCCACTTCAAACATATTGAACAGGAGCCAGGGCCCCATGGGTGCCCCTACTATACACTCCACTTCCAACATATTGAACAGGAGCCAGGGTCCCATTGGTGCCCTACTATACACTCCACTTCAAACATATTGAACAGGAGCCAGGGCCCCATGGGTGCCCCTACTATACACCCCATTTCAAACATATTGAACAGGAGCCAGGGCACCATGGGTGCCCCTACTATACACCCCACTTCAAACATATTGAACAGGAGCCAGGGCCCCATGGGTGCCCCTACTATACACTCCAAACATATTGAACAGGAGCCAAGGCCCCATGGGTGCCCCTACTATACACCCCATTTCAAACCTATTGAACAGGAGCCAAGGCCCCATGGGTGCCCCTACTATACACTCCACTTCCAACATACTGAACAGGAGCCAGGGCCCCATGGGTGTGCTTACTATACACCCCACTTCAAACATATTGAACAGGAGCCAGGGCCCCATGGGTGCCCCTACTATACACCCTACTTCAAACATACTGAACAGGAGCCAAGGCCCCATGGGTGCCCCTACTATACACCCCATTTCAAACATATTGAACAGGAGCCAGGGCCCCATGGGTGCCCCTACTATACACTCCACTTCCAACATATTGAACAGGAGCCAGGGCCCCATGGGTGCCCCTACTATACACCCCATTTCAAACATATTGAACAGGAGCCAGGGCCCCATGGGTGCCCCTACTATACACTCCACTTCCAACATAATGCACAGGAGTCGGACCCCATGGGTGTGCTTACTATACACCCCACTTCAAACATACTGAAGAGGAACCAAAGCCCCATGGGTGTGCTTACTATATACTCCACTTCAAACATATTGAACAGGAGCCAAGGCCCCATGGGTGCCCCTACTATACACTCCACTTCCAACATATTGAACAGGAGCCAGGGTCCCATTGGTGCCCTACTATACACTCCACTTTAAACATATTGAACAGGAGCCAGGGCCCCATGGGTGCCCCTACTATACACCCCATTTCAAACATATTGAACAGGAGCCAAGGCCCCATGGGTGCCCCTACTATATACTCCACTTCAAACATACTGAACAGGAGCCAAGGCCCCATGGGTGCCCCTACTATACACCCCATTTCAAACATATTGAACAGGAGCCAGGGCCCCATGGGTGCCCCTACTATACACTCCACTTCCAACATATTGAACAGGAGCCAGGGCCCCATGGGTGCCCCTACTATACACCCCATTTCAAACATATTGAACAGGAGCCAGGGCCCCATGGGTGTGCTTACTATATACTCCACTTCAAACATATTGAACAGGAGCCAAGGCCCCATGGGTGCCCCTACTATAGACTCCACTTCCAACATACTGAACAGGAGCCAGGGCCCCATGGGTGTGCTTACTATACACCCCACTTCAAACATATTGAACAGGAGCCAGGGCCCCATGGGTGCCCCTACGATACACCCCACTTCAAACATACTGAACAGGAGCCAAGGCCCCATGGGTGCCCCTACTATACACCCCATTTCAAACATATTGAACAGGAGCCAGGGCCCCATGGGTGCCCCTACTATACACTCCACTTCCAACATATTGAACAGGAGCCAGGGCCCCATGGGTGCCCCTACTATACACTCCACTTCCAACATATTGACCAGGAGCCAGGGCCCCATGGGTGCCCCTACTATACACTCCACTTCCAACATAATGCACAGGAGTCGGACCCCATGGGTGTGCTTACTATACACCCCACTTCAAACATATTGAACAGGAGCCAAAGCCCCATGGGTGTGCTTACTATATACTCCACTTCCAACATACTGAAGAGGAACCAGGGCCCCATGGGTGTGCTTACTATACACCCCACTTCAAACATATTGAACAGGAGCCAAGGCCCCATGGGTGCCCCTACTATACACTCCACTTCCAACATACTGAACAGGAGCCAGGGCCCCATGGGTGCCCCTACTATACACTGCAAACATATTGAACAGGAGCCAAGGCCCCATGGGTGTGCTTACTATACACTCCACTTCAAACATATTGAACAGGAGCCAGGGCCCCATGGGTGTGCTTACTATACACTCCACTTCCAACATACTGAACAGGAGCCAGGGCCCCATGGGTGCCCCTACTACACACTCCACTTCCAACATACTGAACAGGAGCCAGGGCCCCATGGGTGTGCTTACTATACACCCCACTTCAAACATATTGAACAGGAGCCAAGGCCCCATGGGTGCCCCTACTATACACCCCATTTCAAACATACTGAACAGGAGCCAGGGCCCCATGGGTGCCCCTACTATACACTCCACTTCAAACATATTGAACAGGAGCCAAGGCCCCATGGGTGCCCCTACTATACACCCCATTTCAAACATATTGAAGAGGAGCCAGGGCCCCATGGGTGTGCTTACTATACACCCCACTTCAAACATATTGAACAGGAGCCAAGGCCCCATAGGTGTGCTTCCTATACACTCCACTTCAAACATACTGAACAGGAGCCAAGGCCCCATGGGTGCCCCTACTATACACCCCACTTCAAACATATTGAACAGGAACCAGGGCCCCATGGGTGCCCCTACTATACACTCCACTTCCAACATATTGAACAGGAGCCAGGGCCCCATGGGTGCCCCTACTATACACTCCACTTCCAACATATTGAACAGGAGCCAGGGCCCCATGGGTGCCCCTACTATACACTCCACTTCCAACATATTGACCAGGAGCCAGGGCCCCATGGGTGCCCCTACTATACACTCCACTTCCAACATAATGCACAGGAGTCGGACCCCATGGGTGTGCTTACTATACACCCCACTTCAAACATATTGAACAGGAGCCAAAGCCCCATGGGTGTGCTTAGTATATACTCCACTTCAAACATATTGAACAGGAGCCAGGGCCCTATGGGTGCCCCTACTATACACTCCACTTCCAACATAATGCACAGGAGTCGGACCCCATGGGTGCCCCTACTATACACTCCACTTCAAACATATTGAACAGGAGCCAAGGCCCCATGGGTGTGCTTACAATACACTCCACTTCAAACATATTGAACAGGAGCCAGGGCCCCATGGGTGTGCTTACTATACACTCCACTTCCAACATACTGAACAGGAGCCAGGGCCCCATGGGTGCCCCTACTATACACTCCACTTCCAACATACTGAATAGGAGCCAGGGCCCCATGGGTGTGCTTACTATACACCCCACTTCAAACATATTGAACAGGAGCCAGGGCCCCATGGGTGTGCTTACTATACACTCCACTTCCAACATACTGAACAGGAACCAGGGTCCCATGTGTGTGCTTACTATACACTCTACTTCCAACATACTGAACAGGAGCCAGGGCCCCATGGGTGCCCCTACAATACACTCCACTTCCAACATACTGAACAGGAACCAGGGCCCCATGGGTGCCCCTACTATACACTCCACTTCCAACATACTGAACAGGAACCAGGGTCCCATGGGTGTGCTTACTATACACCCCACTTCAAACATATTGAACAGGAGCCAGGGCCCCATGGGTGTGCTTAGTATATACTCCACTTCAAACATATTGAACAGGAGCCAAGGCCCCATGGGTGCCCCTACTATACACTCCACTTCCAACATACTGAAGAGGAACCAGGGCCCCATGGGTGTGCTTACTATACACCCCACTTCAAACATATTGAACAGGAGCCAAGGCCCCATGGGTGCCCCTACTATACACTCCACTTCCAACATACTGAACAGGAGCCAAGGCTCCATGGGTGCCCCTACTATACACTCCACTTCCAACATACTGAACAGGAGCCAGGGCCCCATGGGTGTGCTTACTATACACCCCACTTCAAACATATTGAACAGGAGCCAGGGCCCCATGGGTGCCCCTACTATACACCCCACTTCAAACATATTGAACAGGAGCCAGGGCCCCATGGGTGCCCCTACTATACACTCCACTTCAAACATATTGAACAGGAGCCAGGGCCCCATGGGTGCCCCTACTATACACCCCACTTCAAACATATTGAACAGGAGCCAGGGCCCCATGGGTGCCCCTACTATACACCCCATTTCAAACATATTGAACAGTAGCCAAGGCCCCATGGGTGCCCCTACTATACACCCCATTTCAAACATATTGAACAGGAGCCAGGGCCCTATGGGTGCCCCTACTATACACTCCACTTCCAACATAATGCACAGGAGTCGGAGCCCATGGGTGTGCTTACTATACACTCCACTTCAAACATATTGAACAGGAGCCAAAGCCCCATGGGTGTGCTTAGTATATACTCCACTTCAAACATATTGAACAGGAGCCAGGGCCCTATGGGTGCCCCTACTATACACACTCCACTTCCAACATAATGCACAGGAGTCGGACCCCATGGGTGCCCCTACTATACACTCCACTTCAAACATATTGAACAGGAGCCAAGGCCCCATGGGTGTGCTTACAATACACTCCACTTCAAACATATTGAACAGGAGCCAGGGCCCCATGGGTGTGCTTACTATACACTCCACTTCCAACATGCTGAACAGGAGCCAGGGCCCCATGGGTGCCCCTACTATACACTCCACTTCCAACATACTGAATAGGAGCCAGGGCCCCATGGGTGTGCTTACTATACACCCCACTTCAAACATATTGAACAGGAGCCAGGGCCCCATGGGTGTGCTTACTATACACTCCACTTCCAACATACTGAACAGGAACCAGGGTCCCATGTGTGTGCTTACTATACACTCTACTTCCAACATACTGAACAGGAGCCAGGGCCCCATGGGTGCCCCTACTATACACTCCACTTCCAACATACTGAACAGGAACCAGGGCCCCATGGGTGCCCCTACTATACACTCCACTTCCAACATACTGAACAGGAACCAGGGTCCCATGGGTGTGCTTACTATACACCCCACTTCAAACATATTGAACAGGAGCCAGGGCCCCATGGGTGTGCTTAGTATATACTCCACTTCAAACATATTGAACAGGAGCCAAGGCCCCATGGGTGCCCCTACTATACACTCCACTTCCAACATACTGAAGAGGAACCAGGGCCCCATGGGTGTGCTTACTATACACCCCACTTCAAACATATTGAACAGGAGCCAAGGCCCCATGGGTGCCCCTACTATACACTCCACTTCCAACATACTGAACAGGAGCCAGGGCCCCATGGGTGTGCTTACTATACACCCCACTTCAAACATATTGAACAGGAGCCAGGGCCCCATGGGTGCCCCTACTATACACCCCACTTCAAACATATTGAACAGGAGCCAGGGCCCCATGGGTGCCTCTACTATACACTCCACTTCAAACATATTGAACAGGAGCCAGGGCCCCATGGGTGCCCCTACTATACACCCCATTTCAAACATATTGAACAGTAGCCAAGGCCCCATGGGTGCCCCTACTATACACCCCATTTCAAACATATTGAACAGGAGCCAGGGCCCCATGGGTGCCCCTACTATACACTCCACTTCCAACATACTGAACAGGAGCCAGGGCCCCATGGGTGCCCCTACTATACACCCCACTTCAAACATATTGAACAGGAGCCAGGGCCCCATGGGTGTGCTTACTATACACTCCACTTCCAACATACTGAACAGGAACCAGGGTCCCATGGGTGTGCTTACTATACACTCTACTTCCAACATACTGAACAGGAGCCAGGGCCCCATGGGTGCCCCTACTATACACTCCACTTCCAACATACTGAACAGGAACCAGGGCCCCATGGGTGCCCCTACTATACACTCCTTTTCCAACATACTGAACAGGAACCAGGGTCCCATGGGTGTGCTTACTATACACTCCACTTCCAACATATTGAGCAGGAGCCAGGACCCCATGGGTGCCCCTACTATACACCCCACTTCAACATAATGCACAGGAGCCAGGGCCCCATGGGTGTGCTTACTATACACCCCACTTCCAACATACTGAACAGGAACCAGGGTCCCATGGGTGTGCTTACTATACACTTCACTTCCAACATACTGAACAGGAACCAGGGTCCCATGGGTGTGCTTACTATACACTCCACTTCCAACATATTGAACAGGAGCCAAGGCCCCATGGGTGCCCCTACTATACACCCCATTTCAAACATATTGAACAGGAGCCAGGGCCCCATGGGTGCCCCTACTATACACCCCACTTCCAACATACTGGACAGGAGCCAAGGCCCCATGGGTATGCTTACTATACACTCCACTTCAAACATATTGAACAGGAGCCAGGGCCCCATGGGTGTGCTTACTATACACCCCACTTCCAACATACTGAACAGGAACCAGGGTCCCATGGGTGTGCTTACTATTCACCCCACTTCCAACATACTGAACAGGAGCCGGTGCCCCTACTATACACTCCACTTCCAACATACTGGACAGGAGCCAGGGCCCCATGGGTGTGTTTACTATACACCCCACTTCAAACATATTGAACAGGAGCCAGGGCCCCATGGGTGTGCTTACTATACACTCCACTTCCAACATACTGAACAGGAACCAGGGTCCCAAGGGTGTGCTTACTATACACTCCACTTCCAACATACTGAACAGGAGCCAGGGCCCCATGGGTGCCCCTACTATACACTCCACTTCCAACATACTGAACAGGAACCAGGGTCCCATGGGTGTGCTTACTATACACCCCACTACAAAACATATTGAACAGGAGCCAGGGCCCCATGGGTGTGCTTACTATACACTCCACTTCCAACATATTGAGCAGGAGCCAGGGCCCCATGGGTGACCCTACTATATACCCCACTTCAAACATATTGAACAGGAGCCAGGGCCCCATGGGAACCCCTACTATACACTCCACTTCCAACATAATGCACAGGAGCCAGGGCCCCATGGGTACCCCCAGGGCTTTAAGTGGGATGAAAAAACTGGGGGGTCTCTCCAAGGGGCGTGGCCGATATAATTAAGGGTGTGGCTTAAAACATTTATGCTAAAAATCTGTGCTCAGCATAATGTGCCGCCCGACTGGTATTTTGCTGCTTCTGTTATTGCCTCCACATATATAATATAACAAGTAACATTCGACCTAGAACAAGCCAGGACTATTGGCTTTGTCAAAGGTTGTTAGTTGCATAAGATAAATATACTACATGCATACATACAACTATGGCTTTGTTGTATGCAATATCGAAAATGCTTTCGTTTTTGCGCGAGTGATTGTGGCGTAATGGCTAGACCTGCTAACTTTGGAGCTGAGGAAGCGGGTTTGAGTCGGCGTCAGCCCAACATACTTTGTTTCTGGGCAAATAACTTAATCGCCCCGTGCCTACCAAAAAATAAATGAACATGTCCTTGTTGGTGCTCATTTAAAACACTTCGAGTTTTGCAATATAGAACTGAAAAAAAGAAAAAGTTACAAAAAAATAGGCGAACTGCTGCAGAGTTAAGAATTTTTTTCTCCATTCTGAGAGTGGGGGCGAAAATGGAGAGCCCGATAGGGACCCGTCTCGGCACCTGCTTTTAAGAACTGCTGGTGCTCAGCACCGGCAAGACCCGGCACACTTAAAGCCCTGGGTACCCCTACTATACAGCCCACTAACACTATAATGCACCGGATATATACCCCGCTCCATATATAATGGGCGGGACCCAGGGCTACATGGACATTCCCATTATATACCAGGCGCCGGTTCTCATGGGTATCCGTACTATACACTGTAATGTACATAATGCACAGGAGCCAAAGCCCTATGGGTACCCCTACTAGATCGCCCACTAAGACTATAATGCACTGGAGCGAGAATCCTGTGGGCAGCCCTGACATACACCCTGCTCCATACAGAATGCACATGAGCTGGGGCCACATGGGTGCCCCCATTACATACCCGGCGCTAAGGTCTCATGGGTATCCCTACTATACACAGTTCTGCATATAATGTGCAAGAGCCAGGGCCCCATGGGTACCCTTACTAGACATCCTGCTCTATCTAAAATAGAATGGAGCCAGAACCCCGTGGGTAGCTGTGAGAAGTTGGCCTGGTATATGCTGTTCACTAGTTAAAGTGGACACCTTGCACCAGTCCAATTCGACTCTTATGGTAAGTAGGTTTAAGACAACCTTTATAGAAAGCTATCCTAGTGGTAGCTGTGGAGAGCAGCCTTCAGGCTAAGTCTTGGAGGAATGTAAAGCAGCTTGTTTTACCACACAATCTCTTGAATCACCAAATGAAAAGACACCAAACAGGTATATATATCAAATATATAGGTATTTATTACTAAACAACTCTCTACTAATCTCTTTATGAGATTAGAAGTCAGGAACATATGTACAAGTCAATGTTTTATCAAAATAAGTTAGCACAAGTAAATATCACAATCTTATCTTGGCTAGACCGTGGTCTAGAGCATTTAGAATCGAGGGACCCCAAAGAACCACCCCAGGTAGTTGTAGGAGACCCACAGGGGACGGACGCGGTGTTCAGACACTGGTGCGAGTCCTGTACGAGTCTATGCGAGAGAACGCGATTGAGTTATCAATGTTACAGGTCCCTGGCGTGTTCGAGGCGAACACACCGATCGGTCAGTACGAGTCGAAGGACGCGGATACTGATAGAGTTACAAGGGAGTTGGACGCGATGTGTCTAACACAGACGCGAGCCCTGTACGAGCCAGTGCGATAATCGCACGGGGAAAATAGGAGTTTTAGGGCACTTCTAGGGTAGCTACAAGCAAGCCACTTACAGGGTAAGTAGTTCTAGGGCCCACACCCACAGGAGCACCGTAGTGCTGAAGTTACCTCACCCAGGGGAGCCAGGTGCATAGGTGTCCTTTGGTGTCGGGTCGCGGCGTCGTTTTCAATAGGAGCCAGTGAAGACTTGCTGCTTGCAACGACAGAAGAAGTGTCCGTTGGAATCCAAGCCTGGATTCGGAAGGAGGAAGACCTGAAAGCAGAGGGGACCGTGTTCACAGTCACTTGGCAGTGACTCTGGGCAAGGAAGATGAATGCCCACCGTCGTCGACAGCTTCGGGTCGTTCACGGGTGTCTTGACTCTTCGACCACGTGGTCCAGGCAGCGTCGATGATGACCAGGAGCTGGATTCGGTGTGTCCCACGACGTCTGCAGCTTACTGAGGTGTCGGTGACTCGATTGGAGCCAACAAGCCTTGGTAGCAGCAAGTCTCGTGGTGATGAGGGAAAGTCAATGGTGCAGACCAGCAAGGTCTGGGGGACTTACCCAGCAAGGGTAGGTCAGGGCAGGCCTGGAGCAACCAGGGGAGCCCTTTGGTTTCGTTGGAAAGTCTTCTGGGGACCCACAAGCCGGCTGGCAAGGGATCGCGAAGACGCCTCGGGAGGATCCACTCAACAGGGGCCCACGGTCACTCGGGACGGTGTAGGCCTCTGAATTCGGGAGGGATCTCTACTAGAGGCTGGGACCACACGTGGTCCAAAGCACAAGTTCGTAGAACGTCGTGGAGGGGTTGCACTCGACAATAGTGCACGGTACCCAGGGGCTGCGGTTCCTCGTCGCTCGTGGGGTCCACTTGCCTCAGCTTCGCTGGGGACTCACGATGGCCTTGGAGAAGTCAGGAAATCCTCTTCCTGGGCTGCAGTGACTTCGGGCTCCGGCGGGAGCGGCGTAGTTTGCGACCGTCGTCGTAGTTTTTGGTGCCTGCCAAGCAGGGGAGTCACTCCTTGTCTCCAAGGGAGATTCTTCAGTCTTCCAGAGGTAGTGGAACGTCGAAGGTCCAGGATTCTTCTTGAGAGCGTCGTCCAGGGAGATCTGGGTTGCAATGCACAGGTTCCCCCTCTTATACTAAAAAGAAGGGAGGGACTAGCTCTATGACCCCACCTATGGGAGGGTCAGGGGAGTGGGTGGCTACACCCACTTCCCTTTGTCCAGTTTCGCGCCAGAGCAGGGGCAGGTAGCCCCTGAGCCGGTTTGAACTGGGGTATGCACAGAGGAGCATTCTGCTCCCCCAGTGCAGGACTTCAAAGCACTCTAAGAGTGCACCCACCCAGCCCCAATACACTAAACCCTGTCTGGGAGGTGGTCACACCCCTTGCGACAGGATATCTATTGTTGGGCTTCCTCCACTGTGAGTTTCGGTCATCAGCAGGAGGGCAGCCCAGTGTCTGTGACTGGTGGCATCCATCTTGTGATGCCAGGGCTCTGGAAAGAAGTTACCGGTTAGGCCGGTGTGTACATGTCTCTCCCTCTAGAAGGGTGGAATGCTACCCCCGCCGCCAGAACTGGCGGGGGGTAGTATTCCAAGATGTTTGACACCAAACACGACATGTTTCCGTGCAGCCACCCCAAAGTTAGCATTTAACGCGAGGTTATAATGCGCTTAAGAGTATATGGTCAGGCTGCACTACAAACAGCATCAGAGAAGGATCTCTGAACGCTGCAGAGGGGCTCTGCTCATGCAGGGACACCCTCCCACATAAGAACCAAGCACTCTGCCTTCAGGATTGATAAGGCCTGCCATAGGAGTGACTTATAGGTTTGTATGTGTGTATGTATGTAGTGATATAGGTAGCTTATATCACAGTAAGGGGTGCATGCACCACCTTACCCAGGCTGCAGTAGCAGACCTGTGGTGTCAGATTTAGTCTGCTTCCCAGGGGTGGCATAATACATGCTTCAGCCCCTGGTAGGCCTGTGAAGTACCTATACCCTTGGTACCTAAGGTACCATATACTAGGGACTCATAAGGTACCACAGTATCCAATCACTAGTGCACCTAGAGTGCACTCCAAATCGTTTAGAGAGAACAGAGAGGCTGGGGCCCTGATTAGCAGGGAGCCAGCCCGACTATAGCCAGAAACCAGTGTAAACATCAGAAAAAAAGTGGGGGCAACATAAGAGGCAGATCCTACTCTCCTACAATAGCCTTGCTATATATACACCGCTCCCTATACAATGCACATGAGCAGGGGCCAAATGGGTAGACCTACTATACTCCCCGCTCTGTGTATATAATGCACAGGGGTGGTGGGATCCCCGGGGACTCCATAATACACTCTGCTCCATCTCTAATTCACAAGAGTCACATGGCTACCCCTAGTGTGCTCACAAAGCAGTACATTTACAGCAGGAATTGACCCATAAGTACCCTCGGAATGTCCCCTGAGCTTTACCCACGTACAACTGGTGCCCTCAAAGCAGCCAATGAATAACAAAGGCCCTATGAGTACTAGTGCTTGCTCCCAAAGGTGCCAATCTACGCCTTATAGAGCCCCATGGGTACCTTGGCATGGCCTCCGAGTGGTCAGTGTAGAGCAGGAATGGGCCCAATGTACCCCTAGCATGCCCTCAGAGCAGTCAGCGTGCAGCATGAATAGGCCCCTGGATATCCCTCACATGACCTCATACACATCAGCGATTCATGGGCCCGTGGGGACTCCATTATGCCCTCAGAACTGTTACTGCCAGGAATGAATGAGCGCAGGGGGGCCTGGCATGGCCTCAGGGCGCCCAGCTTGCAGCAGTAAGTGGTCCATGAGCCCCCCAGCGTGCACTGGGCGCTGTGGATATGCAGCAGTAATGAACCCATGGGTTGCTGGGCATGGGCGCCGAGGGACGGGGCACATGGCAATGGACCTGTACAGCAAAAAGGGCCACGGGGCGCAGTGCCACATTTCAGAGAGCCGGGTGTGTATGCGAGCTCAGCCGCCGGCCCCAGTTTGCCGCACAGGACGTGTTTCTGGCGGCAGGGCAAAGGGCGACGGATGCCTGGCAGCAGCAGAGCGTTAAGTGGTTGTCTGGCAGGGCAGAGATCGGCCAGGGAGCCAGCAGCGGGGGCACAGGCAGTGATAGATCATAAACTGGCATTAGGGAATTAGCCGCCGCCCGAGCACCTGCCACGAGCACAGGAAGCGCGGGTCCATTCCAGAGGCTCGGACGGCGGCGGCGGCTAAAGGAAACACGACGACCTGGCCGAGAACTTGTGTGCGAGGGATTACCACAGCAGAGTGGCATGGAGGGTAATGAGCGGGAAAGAGCCGCGCGGAAGCCAGATGTCGCGCTCTGCTACCGGTGGGAGCCAATCATGGGCGGGCGCGAGGGCAGGGAGCGCGGGAAGGAAGCCAGGCTGCCAAATACCAGTCACGGCCCAGCCGTCCATGCAGCCGCGTGTCACTCAGCGCAGGCCCGGGGGCAGGCACGTGGTACTTACTGACAACGAGACGGGCATCTCTCCTGCCAGCCTACGAGGGCACCCCATGCATGCACCGCTCCTGCACGCTCACGAGTACAGCCTATGTATGCACCTCTCCCCAGGGCTTTAAGTGGGACGAAAAAACTAGGGGGCCTCTCAAATGGGAGTGGCCGATGTAATTAAGGGCGTGGCTTAAAAACACACAAGCTAAAAATTTGTGCTTAGCATAGTGTGCCGCTGGACTTGTATTTTGCTGTTTCTGTCATTGCATCCAGATATATGATACAACAAGTAACATCATACCTACAACAAGTCAGTACTGTTGGCTTTGTCAATGGTTGTTAACTGCATAAGATAAATAAGCAGCAACTATGGTTTGTATATAATATTGAAAAGGCTTGCACTTAAAGCCCTGGTGACACCACGACAATGTTGCTGCTCCTGAGTTTCAAAAAGAGAAGGGAAATCTAGAGAGAAAATGGCTCTCTTTAAATGATTTCTCTTCCCCCTCCAACGCTCACCTGGCATGACGTCTTGCCGTAACTTCTCCACTAGTGAGAAGTGAGCACGCGCACATCGAAGTGCCAGCTGTCACTGCAGTCCGGAAATAAACGGACCGCCTGTGCCAGGGCAAAAAACAGAGCCCGATAGAGACCCGTTACGAGGCCTCCTTTAAACAAGCATTTGCAATGCAATAGGTCTCGCATTTACGCAAGTTTGAGCTATTGGCATTGTAAATGACAATGCCTTTTATTTATGTTGTAAAAACGAAAACAAAAATAAAAGGCATTGTCATTTGCAATGTTAATAGCTCAAACTCGGGTAAATGCGAGACCTACTGCATTGCAAATGCTTGTTCTGTCTGCATGTATTCACTTACGCGAACATCCCTTTTGACCGATAGCAGTGTTGCCAGTTTCTATTTTGGACCCAGAGTTACCGAGTAGCCATTTAGTTTGTTTTGCTTGAATACTGACCTGCTTGAGATTACGCTCGCGTGCACTCACTTATGTGCACATTCTCCTCGATCGTCAGTAGCAATTTGTTTCAGACATTCAAGGCCCCTGAAGAAGGGATTCCTTATCCCGAAATGCATTGGGCATCTCCATTATCAGAATGTTTATGAAATTCGTGTTTTTAAGAATACTACAAGAAACTTTGTTCACCATCCTTTGAGAGAAATTGGATGTGGTTAATGTATTCATATGTTTTCACTCTTTGCTTGTTTAATTGATATAAACTACAAAGTTCAATCCTTAATTGAATAAACAACAAAATGATATTTGTGAATTGTGCAATGTAATATAATTTATGATTAGGAGTTGAATTTCTTTCTTAGCTCTGCGGCCAGGCATCAAGTGAAGTGTCACTTGTTTAGGTTACTGTGCAGTTTGGGCCATACATGAGGTAGCTGTGCTTTACTCACTGCTAAGCAATAAACGCATGTCATGTTATGGTGCCATCATATTCTTAACATAGCCATGTCTCCTTCACCTTCAGTCAATCAGGCATGCAGTGTAGCCGCCCACTTCTAGTAGCCGTGCCCGAGTTAGTCGGACATACTGGGTAGACCTTTACGTCCAGTGGCCATGCTTCCAAATCCTCCACTTTGCCCAGTCTACCATATGGCCATACCACTTCAGATCCATACGTGCCCTCCAGGGTTGGATTGGGATTAAAAATCGGCCCGGGCACGCTAAAAAAAAGTGGCCCACATTTGCATTTTGCCTTTCCTCAAAAACACTGCTTCGGCGAAATTGTATTAAAAAAAAAAGGGGGGGGGTGTATTAAAAAATGCACGGATTAGTTTACACTGGTGAAACACACCTGAAAACAAGTGAGGCCACTCCTGCTCAGGCCCCCTGCCTGCCTATATTAATGGGCCGGCCCAGCAAGAGAAAGGGAGTGACACCACTGCCTGTTCCTAAATGGGAGGTAATGGACGCCCATCTGCCTCCAGAAAGGCGACTCAGGCACCCACTGGGCCGCTGGCAGCATCCGAACACTGCAGAAACCACCCAAATCGGCCCTCAGGCTGCTCAAAAAAGCAGCCCACAGCTGGAACTAGGACACCGGCCCTTCGGGCATTGCTCGAGTGCCCGCGTTACCAATCCGACGCTGGTGCCCTCACAAATGAATGTTCACCACCAAAATTCGATCCCTGCCCTCATCATTTCTGGGTTCTCCCCATGCCTGGTTCATTGTGTCTCATTGTTTGGCCGCGGTTCGGCATTCCTCTATTTCCTTTACTAGAAGATTATTTTGTGGCCCACCAAGCACATATCCTGTTATTTCCCCCACAAGCACCCTTCAGTTAGAGCCATTTTATTTGTTCTCTGCTCTTTACAAGCTATGTTGTAAATATTAACCACAAATAGCGACGGACTCAAAAGCAGACTGACTCCTGGAAGGAGGCTTGGGAGAGGGGAGGGGTGACGGAAAGAAATATACCGAGAGAGACCAGGAGTGAGAGAGAAATACGATAAGATGAATTAGGGTACAACGAGGAAAATTCTAAAAGCAAGGGCATACTAATGAAGACAGGAGGAGAGAGGTACACACACAATGCAAGTGAGTAGAGAAAAACAAACGGGTAGAACAAGAGAAACAGAACCACATAGGGGATGAAAAAAAGACTCGCAAACGAAAGAGAATTGGAATATATAGAGAGAAAAGGAAGCAGGACATGACACACCGATAAAGCAGCAAGAAATACATGAAAGAGGAGAAGAGAAGCGCAAAAGACCGGGATACACTGGCAGTAATAGATTGAGTGGAAAAGAAACACGGAGAGCAAAAAAGCCAAAGAACGGGAAAGAACATTGTAATAGAATGGAAAATAAAGCATCATGAAAGCTAGACAGAGATAATAATTCCACGGAGAAAGACCAAGGGAAAGAGAAATGAAAACGAAGGAAGGTAAATAGGTTGCTGTGAGGAATGATAAATGGGTGCACGCTTCTCTTCCAGGAAGTAGCGCGTTTACTGGAAGCCACTCATCCATTGGTGAGACGCTGCTGCTCTCGTTATCTGAGGCGACATGAGATCCCTTGACTGAGAAAGGAGGAGGAGGGACGGACATGTATTGTGTCCATCAAAGGCCTCGGCCCAAGAATTACTGCTCTTTTCAGCAGGCTTTATGTGGGCAACAAAAGAACAATGTCAGGACCAGGCGCAGGGCCTGTGCGCGGGAGACCCCCGCTGCTGGAACAAGCATCTGTCGAGCCCTGCTAGTTAAAGGGGAATGGGCTGCAGTCACTTGGCCCGAAGCTCAGCTTCACCAGTTAATCTCTAAGGTGACGTGAAAAGGGCCCAACGTAGGTCAATTATCCATCCGGTGGGGTGGCCAGTGTCAGCGGGCCAGCGAGAAGCTTTTGTGGGGGCCGGCCAAAAACGAGTTGCGAGCCCCTGCGCCAAAGAATCTGGTTTCAATCCCAGCTTCACCGAACTGTGTGACCCTGGGCAGTTGTTATCTTCACCTTGCATGCACAAACACGGCGTTCGCACAGTGGCGTCCAAACACAACTCGGGCACACCAGTGCCCACAAGCAAGACTCTTACACAGCACTCATGTGTGTGGCCAACTCGACACTTGCGGAGCCATGCGTCGCTTGTGCACGCGCTCTCACAGCTGTCCTTACCGTTCAACACTCTCATCCGCGTGCACAGACTCAACACCCCCACTCCAGCCTCCTTTGGAACATCCAGTGGCACGCCGTACACGTGCACATCTCCTGTCCTCCGAGTTGTCTTGTAAGTAATGCAGCTGACGTAAGCGCGCCGCGCCCGGACAGGAGATGTGCACGCGTATGGTGCGAGCAGGAGTTGTGATAACGCCGCGAGCTGGCCCAACGTAGGTCAATTATCCATACGGTGGGGTGGCCAGTGTCAGCGGGCCAGCGAGAAGCTTTTGTGGGGGCCGGCCAAAAACGAGTTGCGAGCCCCTGCCCCAAAGAATCTGGTTTCAATCCCAGCTTCACCAAACTGTGTGACCCTGGGCAGTTGTTATCTTCACCTTGCATGCACAAACACGGCGTTCGCACAGTGGCGTCCAAATACAACTCGGGCACACCAGTGCCCACAAGCAAGACTCTTACACAGCACTCATGTGTGTGGCCAACTCGACACTTGCGGAGCCATGCGCCGCTTGTGCACGCGCTCTCACAGCTGTCCTTACCGTTCAACACTCTCATCCGCTTCCGGACAGGACATGTGCACGCGTATGGTGCGAGCAGGGGTTGTGATAACGCCGCGAGCCGTACGCGTGCACATCTCCTGTCTTCCATACGCGTGCACATCTCTTGTCCCCCTTCGGCCAAGAAACCGACAACAATAGACCTCGCCAAGGCGAGCAGCGCATGCGCTGCTCAGCACTGGGGAGACCCGGCCCACTTAAAGCCCTGCCTCTCCCGCAAACCTACGAGTGCACCCCCATGCATGCACTTGAAAGTACAAACCATGCACCGCTCCTGCAAACCTACGAGTGCACCTGAAAGTACAAACCATGCACCGCTCCTGCACGCTCACGAATACACCATATGCAGGCACCTCCTGCAAACCTGAGTGCACCCCATGCATGCATCTCTCCCGCACACCATGCACCATTCCTGCATGCTCACAAGTACACCATATGCATGCACCTCTCCTGCAAAGCTATGAGTGCATCCCATGCACCGCTTCTGCACGCTCACGAGTACACCTTATGCATGCACCCAGGGCTTTAAGTAGGCCGGGTCCTGCCAGTGCTGAACACTGGCAGTTTTTAAAGGGGGGTAATGAATGGGTCCCTATCGGGCTCTGTTTTTATTACCAGGCAATACAGACTGATGGAAAGGCCTAACAAACTAGGCTCATGCATCGCTACGCGAGTCACTGGTAACACTTTCTCTGCTCAATTCACGCAACGTGGCCAGAGTCACTATGGAGCCTTTTATAGGTGCACTGCGTGATTTTGTGTGGACACAATATCTCCTGCTACATACTTTGACCTTTGCTTTGCTGCTGGATGCGGTGTTGTTGGTAATCAAGCCAAATCATTCCCTGGACAGATACCGCATCAGAAGAAGATGAGTTGCGGTCGGCACTTCGCTGGAATTAGCAAAGTTTATGAAATGTTTTCACAAATGCAACACCACCACAAGGTGAGGCACAGAAAAGGTCGGGAGGGTGTGCATTCTGTACACACAATGGCATACATGCCAACATTTTAGAAGAGGAAAGTGTGATGCTGGAGGGAAGGCTGCCTTGATCCTTTTGGATCTTTCAGCAGCCTTCGACACGGTAAACCATGGCACACTCCTGACCCGACTAGCCGAAGTAGGAGTTCAAGAGAAGGCACTTAAGCTTCTATCCTCTTATCTAACAGACAGAACTTTCTCAGTTAGATTGGGAGATGCTGCTTCTAAACTTTTTAATTCTCCTTGTGGCGTACCTCAGGGTCTTCGTTAAGCCCCACCCTTTTTAATGTATATGTTGCCTCGCTTAGCGGCTATAATAAGGAATTGTGGTTTTCTACCAGTCTCCTATGCAGATGATACTCAAATTGTGGTAGCAATCACAAACAATACTGATGAGACAGCAGGTAGATTTAATAATTGCATGAGTCAGATCACTCACTGGATGCAATATAATTGCCTGAAATTGAATGGTGACAAAACCGAGGTTATGCTGCTTGGGACTGATATGAATTTCTGGTCCCCTAAATGGTGGCCAGATAGCCTAGGCGACTGCCCATCCCCAGTGGACAAAGTAAGAAACTTGGGAGTATTGCTGGACAATAAACTATCGTTGGGTCCCCAGATAAACAAACTCGCTTCCTCGGTGTGGTACATCCTCAAACTAGTAAAGAAACTATCACCTTTTATTCCCCCAGATTCTCGCAAAATATTAGTAACTGCACTGGTCTTATCCAGGTTGGATTATGGTAATGCACTGTATGCAGGGTTACAAATTCAGCATCTAAGAAAATTACAGCGCCTACAGAACACTGCAGCTAGGCTGGTGATGGACATTCCCAGATATGAACCAGTTGCCCACAGATTGGGAACTCTCCATTGGCTACCTATTGAAAAAAGGATCAAGTTTAAGTCAGTCTGCCTGGCCTATAAAGCCCTTCATGGAATAGGATCCCATTTCTTAAAAACTCATTTGAAACCTTATGAGCCATCCAGGAGACTGAGATCTAGCCAGGCAAAATTAATTCAGGTTCCAAAATTTAAGCAAGTTAGGTGGGGAGGGAGAAGTTTCCTTCTTCAGGCGGCTAAGACTTGGAACCTTCTCCCTGTTACAATTAAAAACAGCGCGTCGCTACTTTCATTTAGGAAGGAGGTGAAAACATGGTTGTTTACTTTGTAGTTGGTATCATTCTTCGGCAGACCTAGTCTTTTTACAACGATTAGCGCCAAGACGCCTTTGGGCATTCGTGCGCTTTACAAATATACAAATCAAATCAGATTTTAGAAAAATAATCAGTAGATTGTTTTTCTCCTATTGACTTCTATCGAGGCCTGAATCGGGTTTACTGTCATGTATGGGACGTGAAAGTGTGCAGCTGCAGGATTGGATATCAGAAACAAGGATACATGTTTTTTTCCCCTAACCTGTCAGGAGAAAGCGCAGGCAGAGAGTCAATGACAAAAATGTTGTGCACTGGCCTACAGGAGCAGGTTACTGGCAGTGAATACTATGAGTCTCACTAGACCAGTCTGAGCTGCAGCCCGCTGAGGAATCGGGTTTTTGAATGCAGGAATCAGGAGGCGGGAAACTAGCCTTGAAATTGGTAGTCTACCGCTTGAATCGGGAGGGTGTGCATGTATGCAGTGGGGAACCTGGAAACATCTTCAGCACACGCCCTGAAGGACGCATACAAACCTGTGCTGTGCCCTGTCTTGCAGCAGTATGTGCGCCCTCGGTGCCAGGGCACTGGAGATAATGCGCACATATGGCACTTCTGCCCTCTAACAGAGAAATGCTATGTTACTGTCTGTCAGTGCACAGCCGGGAATGTGGCCGAGAGGAGCAGCAGAACAGACCACCATTCACCACACGAGGGGCTTTACCCACTGTTTGGAGAACATCACTTCAGGGCATCATGAGGCACAGTCTCGCCGTACACTGCCATAGAGCCTCCCTACCGTTATAGCACAACAAAGCTGACTGTGCACCATGCAGTGGCATAACGTAAAATGTTTCCCTGCCCTGCAAAATGTGATGAGGGACCCCGAGTCAGCCCTACCTCACAGATATTCACTGACCTTGGCTGAATGGCACCCTCTAAAGGGTTGCCCCCACCCTACACAGCAAGGGCTGCATGGGTCTGTTGTCAAGCTATTGGCACTTTGCACAAAGTATTAAATACTTTCCCTATCAATGCACTTTTTTTTTTTTTTTACGATGACCAAGATTTACAATTTTTCTCGAAACCGTGCTGAACTTTGACTGAATGTGCCTCTTGTATGCCATATATTATATTGCTTGCATGCTGTATCTATTTAATCCCCTTTTTTTTTTTTTTAACTCAAAGTACATTACAGTTGTAGTCTTGCGATCAGGAGTGGTTCCGACAGTCACATATTTTCCAGAACTCTGTCTAACAAGACATTTTAAAAGATCTCATCTAAAACCACGCACTCTGCAGATGTCTATGAAATAGATTAGGCAGAACCCTTGGGGTGGGTGTGACACTCATTCAGCATTACCTAGTACATCTTCAACGCCCCTCTTGTTCATGTCTAAAGTTGAAACAATATAGTAACCCTCAGCCATGGCCCTCATTCCAAGAGTCTCAATATTTGGACAGGTAATAAAGCTCCCGTTAAAAACTAATACTACATGGATCTTTGTATCCAAAATAAACATTTTGATTGATTTGATTGACTAAAACTGCAGGTTGAAGTATTTACCTGGTGCAGTATCACCTCCACAGTTCAGCACCTAGGAATAAGGAGTAATGTGGTACTACTGCATGCTTTATCCCATCAGTAGCTGCAAAACTCTGAATATTTGTATTTAATCACACCCATGTTCTGTTAGGGTCATGCAGGCTCCCCTCCTCCGTTTACATAGTGTAAAGCACCACAATGCCTTGTTAGGGGTAGTGAGTGCTATATAATGCAATTGCAATACAATATATAACTAATACTCCGCAGTCAGATAGCTGCTTGTAGTTCATACAGGCTGCTTAATAATTGCCTTTTAATGCTTGACACTCTTACACTCACATAAGATAAAACTGCCAAGGGTCACATTCATTACTCAGTACTGTACCAGTCTACAGCAAGAAACCACCCATTACAATACAGGATTTTAAAACAAACACAAGAGGCGCTTGAACAGTGCACTTCCTGAACTCTTGTATTTCTGATAATGCACAAAAGGGAGGCTCGGTGAAATAGAGTATTTGCGTAGGCTCTTTTTGAGCCTAAGCCTAACATTAGTTCTCTCTGTAACTATCTCCTAATTACATCAAAGGTTAATGATTTGTCCTTAATTCTTGGAGAATGAGATTAGAGCATAGGTAGGGTCGAACTTGAACGGAAAATAGGCCTGGGTGCCAAAATAAAAGTGATCCCCATTATAGAATCAGACAGCTATAAAAGCTGATCATATGTCCAAATAGGGCAGCTTTGAACTTGTAAAGACAAGCTGTATAAGTGTTTTGCCAAGTCGGAAAGGCTGCATGGATTTCAGTTAGCTGTATGCAACATTTATTTTAATATCAGGGAAATCAACAGTAAAAACCATCCCACCAGACGGCCAAAAAACCAGCCCATTCACTCGCCTGTCAGACCAGCCCTTCGGGTCCTGCCTGCAATAGATTTCTAAGTACCTTTAGTCATTTGTATATACTTTCTGAAGTGTTTGTTGTTTTTATTGCTTATGATAAATAAATATAACGTTTTTGCTATTTTATTATCCTTTGTTGAATGTGATTTTATGAATTTCTTAAGCACATGATTCTAGTTCGCATGAGTCAATCAATCTATCAGGGGATTTGTAGAGCGCACTACTCACCTGTGAGAGTCTCAAGGCACTGGTTGGGGGGGCGAGGGGAGTGAGCAGCTCTGTTAGGGTCATTCAAAGAGAGAGCCAGGTCTTGAGGTCCCTTCTGAATTGGTGCAGTGTCGGGGGATTCGTTCCAGGTCTTGACTGCGAGGTAGGTGAAGGATCTTCCACCAGCTCTGGTCCTGTAGAAACGAGGGAGGGCGAGGTCGGCTGAGCAGAGGTTTCTCTTGTGGAAAGAGATTCTGCCGTTGAAGTATTGGGGTCCGGTGTTGTAGAGGGCTTTGTATGCATGTGTGAGCAACTTGAAGGTTATTCTTTTTTCGACTGTGAAGGTCGCAGAGGTGTTGGGTGATGTAGTCGTGTCATATCGAGGTGAAGTCTGGCTGCGGCGTTCTGGACGGTGTGGAGTTTGTAGAGGAGGTTTTTGTTGATTCCGGCATAGAGGGCACTGCCGTAGTCCAGTCTGCTGGTGATGAGAGTGCGTGGGTGACATTTTCCTGGAGTCAGGGGGGCTCCACTTGAATGTCTTGTGAAGTATGCAGAGGGTGTTGAAGCATGTGGAGGATACAGCGTTAATCTGGCAGTTCATGGTGAGTGAAGAGTCAAGTATGATGCTGAGGTTGCGTGCGTTGTCCATTGGGGTGGGTGTCTGAGGGCAGGGGGCCATCAGGTGTTGTCGCATGCAGAGGGGGTGGAGCCCCCAATTGTATTGGTCAAGCCCCTTTAACAGTTTTACCACACCCCTTTAAGATACCCCCTTCCCAGTTTTTTCATCCCACTTAAAATCCTGCATACACCTCTCCTGCAAACCTACAAGTGCGCCCCATGCATGCACCATTCCCGCACACCAGGTCCCAAAAGTACAAAAAATGCACCGCTCCTGCAAACTTATGATTACATCCCAAGCATGCACCTCTTCAGCACACATGAAAGTACAGACCCATTTACACTCTCGAGTACACCTTATGCATTCACCTCTGCTCACACCGAAACACACACAATCTGCATGCACAGTCATACATGCACCTCCCACACACCCACAACACACCCCATGCATGCACTCACACCCGAAAGTACAGCCCATACATTGCTCCTGCACGCTCACAAGTATGCATGCACATCTTAAGCACACCTAAAATAACACTATCCACATGCACCTGTTCCTCACTAGTACACCTGTTCCTCACTAGTACACTATATATATATATATATATATATATATATATATATATATATATGTATCTCACGCACACACCCACAAGAACACGCTATGCACCTACGAGTGGATCCTCAGCACACCCAAAAGCACACTACCTGAATGCACCTTTCCAGCACAGGTACATGCACCTCCGGCACACTCACAAGAACACGATTCACCTCACACCCACGAGTACACCTCATGTATGCGCCCCTCCAGCATACCCAAAAGCACACTATTTGCATGCACCTCTCTTGCACAAGTACATGCAGCACCTCCGGCATACTCACAAGAACACACTATCCACCTCATACCCACGAGTACACCTCATGTATGCACCCTTCCAGCACACCCAGGTGCGAAAGTACACAACATGCACCGCTACTGCACACTCACAAGTATACCTTAAGCATGCACCTCTCCCCCACAAGTACACCCCAAGCATGTAACTCAAGCATAACCACAGGTATGGGGCACAGGGAAGCCTCATACTGCCCCAAACTCAAGGGAACACCATTGGAAACGAAAGAGGCCTTACACTGCCCAGAACACGAGTGAACACCAAATATGAGGACATAAGAAACCTTACGGTGCCCAGAACATGAGTGAACAAAGGAGGGCTTAAACTATGCAGAGCACGAGAGAACATCACATATGTGGATGGAATAGGCATACACATCCCAGATCACAAATGAACACCATATATGGGAGACAGATCGTCTTTATACTGCCCTGAACAAGAGTAAACACCAGACATGAGGCAGGAAGAGTCATTGCTGCACGTTCCAGATATATGGACAAGAGAGGCTTTACAATGCCAAGCCCACAAGTAAACAGCAGATATGTGGACGGGAGAAACCTTACAGTGGCCAGAACACAAGCCAACACCACACACTGCCCTGGATATAAGTGAACACCAGATATGGGTCAGTAGAGGCCTTACACTGCCCAGAACACAAGGGAACACCAGGGAGGCCGTACAATGCCCATAACTCACGTGAACACCAGAGAGGCCATACAATGCCCATAACTCACGTGAACACCAGAGAGGCCGTACAATGCCCATAACTCACGTGAGCACCAGAGAGGCCGTACAATGCCCAGTACACATGTGAACACCAGAGAGGCCGTACACTGCCTAGAACACGGGGCACGCCAGAGAGGAGTTAAACTGCCCAGAGCACATGTGAACAAAAGAGCGGCCATAAACTACACAGAAAAAGGGTGGACACCACACGTGGGAGGGGATAGGCCTTAGACTGCCCAGATCACAAATAAACACCATATATGGGGCATGGAAAGGCCGAACAAAACACAAGTGAGTACCAGATAAGAGGCAGTGACACCACAGAACACTCAAGCCTTCCAGTTCCAATGTCTACCTCGGGTGTCAACCAGAGGTGCCCAGTCTGAAAACCTTGGGGCACAACTGCCCTTGGCTGGGGAAATGCCACTGCTCAAACTGCTGACGAGAACATGTCCACCCAAACCCCAATCTACACGGCTTACACGTGTCTCACAGGAAGTGTCAACAGCTTCGGCGTTTTTGAATGCGCATTTGAGAGGAAGTGCGACATTACCGCCCTCCCCCCGTGCGCCTCTGTTGGTCCCGCGCCATGGGCGAGAGAGTGATGTAATGAGGCCGTGTCAGAGCTTCGCACTTTCTTCTAGCCTGTGTTAATTCCATTATTTCCAAAATTAACCGGAGGATATCCGGGTCCTGCAAGCACAGGAAACGAGCCTATTTCTAGGAAGGAAGAGTAGCCGAATGTCCCCGGCCCAGAAGAAGACGGCTTTGGGGGGCTGCTTCTCTTCCCGTGGCCTTGAGCACGCGGCGGCAGGGAGAGAGAGCTGAGCACGTGCGCCATGACCGATACGAAGCAGGAACATAGGCCCTCTGATGGTGAAATGAAATGGAACTCAATAACCACGGGCACTGTTTATAGTGAGCACCGACTAGGGACAGACAAAGGCATTCAATGTGGTAAGAGTTGGCGGTAAGCCAGGTGATATTTGTTCAAGTGTGGTAAGGGTTGGCAGAAAGTCAAGTGATGTTTTCTACTGCTCCATTGCCAACTAATAACCCTACCGCGCTGTTAAGTAAACAAAAACAATCCTTTTCATGGAGTGCCCTTCAAAGGGTACGCGATTGTGGGTATCAAATGTTACATGCCTTGCTCTCGTGTGCTAGACTTCTGTGTTGATGTTCAATATATGTACGAATGTGTGTCCGGGTAACCCAAGAAAGAGATGATACGTCATGTCTAAATATCGTCCTGGATTCCATTTTCCAATCTAAAAACAGAAGAAAGGCTGAGCAGCTAGCGGGGTTTTGCAGGATCCCCCACCCCCACCCACCTACACCCCCCAATCCAGTTATATGGAATGGGAGGGGAAAAGAGTTGTCCATCAGCCAACCTAGATCTCGTGGGCGGCTTCGTAGCTATAATTTATATTTTAAATACAATTCAATCTATGAAGTCTTTGACTTTCTGGATCTTGTTTTTGGAAGTTCTGTGGCTTTTCCTGCAGTTACAAGGATTGGAAGGCAGGGCACGGACTCGGGCACGCCGCCATTATGGCGGTCGCGCCGGTTCCCCCACCCCCTCCGCCCCCCATCGGTGGGAGGCGGGGTGCGCCGCGCACGATAGTGACGCGGCGCCCCCAGCCTCACCCTGATTGGCGAATGGCCCGCGTGAACCGGAAGCACTTATTGGTGCTTCCGGTCCACGCGCTCGGGCAAGCCGGTTGTGACCGGTTTTGGCTCTACCCTACACTCGGGTATAAGAAGGCTGGGGAGCAGAGAGGCGGCCTCTCTTTGCCACCGCTCCCCAGCTTGGGAATCGCCCTCGATGGGTCAGGGCCTCTGGCGGAGGCCCTTTAAATATACTTTTTTTCTCGTCTCTAGTTTTCCTGCCCCCAGCATTTCAGGGGATATCGGCATCTCTCACGGGTCCGTCCGGGCCACTAGCGGCCCGTAACCAACTTTTCCTTTTCTTTTGCAGAGGTTCGTTCGGGTCAGCTGCAGATCGTGAACTGCGGAGAAGCGTCCCCATGATGAAAGGGATCGACTCCAAGTGCGGAGGTCGTTGGTTCTTGATCGCCGGAGGATGGAAGAGGTCAGCGGTTGCTGCGGGAGCTGAGCGGCTGGGCCGGCGCGGGATCAGCGTTTCACCAACGGCAATCGGAAGAGGGATCAGCTATGGTGCGCCCCCCGGGTGGCTCAGCTACGGTCTCAACGTAGGTGAACACGCGCTTATAGCGTATGGTGATATAATGTTTGATACCCCTGTTGGTGGCAATCAGATTTCGATGTTGAAGGTCTGTTTCGCATCAGCTGTTGAATTTTAAAGCTGCACTTGGCAGCACGTGGGGCAATCAAACGATGCATTGCAGCGCATTGGGAGCCTATGCCAGGCCTGTATTCTGGGCGAGCAGCTCTGTTGATCCTTTAAGGCGTCAGAGCAGCTTCCTAGGGATCCTAGCTTCCGGATCGTGAATATGTATGCCCAAAAGTTAAAAGAAAAATACTGCATTAGGCCTTTCCGAGCAGAGAGCACGGCACCTGGCGGAGCCGAGGATTTGTATCACCGCCTCAACCAAAGGAAAATGAATGATCTTTATAGCGCTCTGTGTTCGGCGGGATATGTATTCAATGTGGTTTTTAGCGGATTTAAAGCTGCGAGTGCGATAGATGTTAGATGTAAGAGGGAAGACCACTCGGTCATCAATTACACTGTCTGGGTCCTGCCTCTACGGCTGTGAATGGAAAACGTGTGCGTGCTAAGGGAATGTGTGGAGTAACAGGCAGAAAAAGTCAGGCGGTGACAGCAGACTACACGTTGTTTAATGTATTTCGTATATATGAATATTAAGAAATACAGACAGGCAGCACCGAGGTTTGCAAAAGGAGTGAGTATGATGGCACATCATAATAGCAAACCGGCCCTTCTAAAGGATGTGAAAGATTAGATATTACGTTTGCACCCGAGTCAGCAAAAAATCAGATTGCATTCAGATTTCCATTTAATTTTGCCTCGGAGGTCAGAATAATTTAGCATGCCAGAGCTGAATAAAGCCTCGGCATCATATTCATAATTAACAGGAACAAAGACGACCTGGTCAGGCAAGGAGTAATAGCGCCAGGCATTGGCCTTTGGAAACCGTCCCGCCTATCCTCTGTGAGGCCATGAGCAAATGCGCTTGGTAACCAGCAGTTATTTGTGCTGTGATACCACAGGAAGTGACGCCATATCACTAGAATATCCCTCATGTAAAAGGGAACAGAAAGAAGCTGGGTATAGGATTTGCCATACGTAGCAAAGTAGAAATTAAATATATGTATAGAACGTACAACGTATGCATTCCTATCTAAACCATTGAGCTCCATTACCCCGTTGTCTGTGAAAGAACTGGGACCGCATCCCCAATCTTAACTTTGTTTCTGCACCAGTGGATGGCGGTATACATGCACATCACGTGTTTTTATTCATTAACTTATTCAAAGCCAAATGATTATTTTGTTATGAGTATCTTTTACGGTAGCGTCACCGCTGTATACGGCTTTACACGTGCAATCTGGTTAGAAGCGCTCTCATGTGAAAGTCGGTCTTCAATGTTCCTCATGTAATGCAACTGGTGCTATGCTAAGCACTCCATTGGAAGTCTGATTTCAATGTTCCTCATGTAATGCTACTTGTGCTATGCTAGGCACTCTCAATTGAAAGTTTGATTTCTATGTTCCTCACTTAAATGTAACTGGTGCTATGCTAGGCGCTCTCGATTGAAAGTGATTTAGATGTTCCTCACTTAAGGCAACTGGTGCTATGCGAGGCGCTCTCAATTGAAAGTCTGATTTCAATATTCCTCAGGTAATGCTACTTGTGCTATGCTAGGCACTCTCAATTGAAAGTTTGATTTCAATGTTCCTCACTTAATGCAACTGGTGCTATGCTAGGCGCTCTCGATTGCCAGTAATTTGAATGTTCCTCACTTAAATGCAACTGGTGCTATGTTAGGCGCTCTCGATTGAAAGTGATTTCGATGTTCCTCACATAAGGCAACTGGTGCTATGCGAGGTGCTCTCAATTGAAAGTTTGATTTCTATGTTCCTCACTTAAATGTAACTGGTGCTATGCTAGGCGCTCTCGATTGAAAGTGATTTAGATGTTCCTCACTTAAGGCAACTGGTGCTATGCGAGGCGCTCTCAATTGAAAGTCTGATTTCAATATTCCTCATGTAATGCTACTTGTGCTATGCTAGGCACTCTCAATTGAAAGTTTGATTTCAATGTTCCTCACTTAATGCAACTGGTGCTATGCTAGGCGCTCTCGATTGCCAGTAATTTGAATGTTCCTCACTTTAATGCAACTGGTGCTATGCTAGGCGCTCTCGATTGAAAGTGATTTCGATGTTCCTCACATAAGGCAACTGGTGCTATGCTAGGCACTCTCAATTGAAAGTTTGATTTCTATGTTCCTCACTTAAATGTAACTGGTGCTATGCTAGGCGCTCTCGATTGAAAGTGATTTAGATGTTCCTCACTTAAGGCAACTGGTGCTATGCGAGGCGCTCTCAATTGAAAGTCTGATTTCAATATTCCTCAGGTAATGCTACTTGTGCTATGCTAGGCACTCTCAATTGAAAGTTTGATTCAATGTTCCTCACTTAATGCAACTGGTGCTATGCTAGGCGCTCTCGATTGCCAGTAATTTGAATGTTCCTCACTTAAATGCAACTGGTGCTATGCTAGGCGCTCTCGATTGAAAGTGATTTCGATGTTCCTCACATAAGGCAACTGGTGCTATGCGAGGTGCTCTCAATTGAAAGTCTGATTAGGTTTTAAAAGCCCCAGCCATCGCAGGCTGTATTACATCCTTGCTTAAAGTAGGCTTGGGCCGGTTCACAAGAAACGCAAGGTATATGTTCGGTATATATTACCTGTTCTTATTGTTGTCCCACGAACAAATCCTTGCGGAAGCAAACATATCCTTGCTTGCTAAAGATTTATGACAGCCTGGTTAGCTCGCTCGAAGTCTCATTCCACATTTTGTGGTATAACTTACTCGTGGAGTTACGTGTAGCGTGGGAATGTGTCTGGGGAATCAGAATGCGAAGAAAACAATGTTACGCATTCATGGTGGTCTTCTAACGTTCACAATTTTACGTATGCCAGCCGCAGGCCTTTAGAACGTAATGTTTGGCCGTGACAGTTTGTTGCCACCGGAATGGGCAAACCATTGACGTTTTTTCAGGTTGAAACATGACTGCCCTACTGTTGGCGTCACATCAAGACATTCCAAACCGTTATGATGTTGCACCAAAATATTCCAAGTCTTCGGTATCAGTCTTGCGAGGCGACTGCCTCTGTGATGTCACTTTGGTACACTATCAGCACTTATGATGTCACATCAATACGTCCCAGGCCTGGTTGTCACAGAGTACCTATGCACGCGTGTGCTGTTACATATATGAATTAGGAGGCTGTGTAAAATAGCATCTATGCACCCATCGCAGGTGCACGTAGACGCTTGTTATGCACACGGTACCTTTGCACCTGTGCGCTTGTACACATACGCATTATATGCCTGTGGTTGGTCACACAGTACTTATGCACACTTGTGCTCCTGCATTTATGCATAACACTAATATATTGTGTCACAAGGTACCTATGCACCCTTGCGATTGTACAATCAAAGATTATATACCTGTGGTTTGTCACACTGTACCTATGTACCCTTGTGCTCGTACGCTCATAATATTTGCCTGTGGTTGTCAGACAGTACCTATGCACCCTTGTGCTTGCACACTTATAATATTAATGTATTGTGTAATACAGTACCTTTGTACCCTTGTGCCTGAACACTTCTGCATTAGATGTCCGTGTTGTGTCACACAATACCTATGCACCCGTGGGCCTGTACGATTATGCATTTTATTCCTGTGTTGGGTCACACGGTACCTATTCCCCGTGTGCTGGTTCACAATTAGGCATTATATGCCTATGTCGTGTCATACAGTACCTATGCACCCTTGTGCTTGTACAATTTGGCCACTAGATACGTGTGTGGTGTCACACAGTACCTATGCATACTTTTGCCCGTGCATTAGATGTCCGTCTTGTGTCACACAGTACCTATGCTCCCTGGGCTGTGGGTGTGGGTGGTATGGGTGGGTGCAGTCTCATGAGGTAGTCAATATGGCTGCCATGTAAAATGTATCTCTTATCCAAAGGCTAAGAGCACTAACCATGGTGTTTTGTGTTCCTTTTTGTATGGCTGCACCCCTGCCTCTGATACCTGGGAGGTGATCCACACTGCAAGGACGGCACAACGCCTGGGAGGTGATCTACACCTCAAGGTCGGCAAGAGGTTGACTGGAAGTGGGACCGAAAGATCCGGAACGGGTGAGGCAAGCGGAGGCATCAAATGTGATGAGCGATCAAGAGAAGGGCTCGGAGGTGCCAGCATGCATGGGTGAGATGCTGCGGCCCAGGCACTGTCTTGGGTTGCGTATAGTTATAGACAAACAGAATTTGCGCCAGCAGGGGTATTTAGCAGTCCGCTGCGTGACAAGCGCATATGTCTTGCCAGCTTGACCAACACCAGGGGTAAGGGACAGATACAACACCTCAAACACCCTTTGTTTGGTAATAGCATTCGGGGCACTCCCCGTGTAGTCTTCCAAAGTTTTGTTCGAGTTCATGGATCAGCCGATTATCACGATATGGCACCAACCCCATTGGGATGGGTGTGGTTACGTTAGCAATGAGTCCCATCTCTGGAAGTGAGGTTGTGGCCTAATGGTCAATGCTGCCGACTGTAGAACTGTGGAGCCGGGTTTTGAATCCCGGCGTCACTCGATATTCTAAGAATGCAACAGGTCTGTAGGGCGCATCGTGCTTCTATCAATTTGAGGCCATTTAATGGCTCCCAGATGGTAGGTTAATCTCCTCTTAGTTCAGCCATAGTATTCGATATAGGCACCCTGAGCAAGTATTGGACCATGTGGGTTACGGGAGCATCAGCCACCATGGATAGGGGGCGAGATGAGATCTCCACCCGCGTCAGGGTACCCACTAGTATCTACGGACCTTGCTGTGATTTTGCTCAAGGCAATCTGTTTCCTGGAAGCATCTGGGGTTACGTGTGCTATGTAGTACCCGGAACAGTGGTTGGGTCAAGTTTCTATACCACGTGAATTTGGGCACGTCCTCCTGCCAGTGACGAGGAGGACTATTACCGCACAAAGCAAGTCGGCCCAGAGGGTGCATAGTTAAGGCTCACTGGGGCCGGGCGTCGGGAGCAAGGATAAGGTCTAATATCCTGCGGGGGATGCATAGGAATGCTTTTGCCTTTGGCATGATCTAGTACATGCACCGCTCTAGACTGGGGTGGGGACGTAGCTCCAAAAGCCTATGGGTATGGTTCAATAGGGCAAGGAGCGCAACATGACCTTGCTAGAAGGAGGAAGGGGGGAGGCCAGATAGTCGGTCAACTGTACTGGCCTGTGGCGGTAAGGTCATGATTGGTGAGCATAGTTTACGGTCCTTAACGGGCATAACCATGGTCAAAATGGGGACGCCCGAGGGGGAGACAGAGGGTCTCTCATTGAACTCCAGGGGCAGTTACAGCCGGTAGGCTGGAAGGGTGCGGGGGTAGGGAGGTCACGCCTCCAGTAGGCTCGTTGGGCACCCCCGCACGCGCATGCGCTCAAGGGCGCAAGGACGCATAACTGCAGCGGCCTCCTTTTATGGAGTTGAATCTTTAAGGGCGTATGGGGGGCCCGGTGGAGGTATCCATCCGGTAAGCTGGACCCCCTGCGCAAGGTCACTCCGGTTGGAGGTTGGGACCTAGCTTGAACTTGACCTTGACCTAGGGCCGCCAGTCATTGACCTTGCCGTAGGCTCTAACAGAGATACGCAGAAAGAGAATATCTTCCTTGTTTAGCTTATGATAGGAACCAATATGTATTAGAAACATGTTAAGGTTAGCCAATTGACAGCTTGTGCCTATCAATGTATTGGACTTTCTGCGTATTGTATGTATAATGAAAATATTAATACCATTTTTAATGTTTGTTTATATTATGTAATAAAATACGGCCGGGGGTTTACTACCCCTAATCCAAAGCGGTGTGATGCTTGAATTGTTTGCCTTGGGGGTAAAAGGGGGTGGAGGGGAGCCCTAATGGGAGCCAGGTGACTGCCCACCCCAAGGTTTGCGGGTAAAGGGGAGGGGGACTTTAGGCAAGTACCAGGCCATATTCCAAACGGTGTAACGAAACTTTTGTGGCAAGAACCCAGGTGCACTACACAGACAAATATTTATAAATGCTTAGTTCAAACATTTAAAAAACGCCATGGATGTTTTTTAAAAATTATTCTTTCATAGTTCCACTATCAACTAATGACGTCGCCGCTCTGCAGAATTCCAGCCTACCGTGTGCACAGCGTGGGTCTCCCGGCACTTGGGAGGTTGTAAAACGTGGACCGGCGCGGAGTTGGAAACCTTCCACCGCCCATGGTGAGGGCATTGTCTTAAGAGCAGTGGTTTTGCCTGGTAGGAGCCACACACCTCCAGACTCCCCGTGCCCCATCTCCACGCCCATGCGTGTCACTGCACAGGTTTTTCACCACGCTTCAGAGAGAGCCCTTTAACATAATGCTGGTGGTCCCACTAGTTTATGTAGGGCCCCTTCTGTGCACACGAGCCCCGTCCCCACCCAACAATAATTTATACAGATCTTATATGCATAAGTGGTGGAAGGTGGGGGAAGCGCAGGGATGTTAAGGTTCCAGATGACGCGATCATCTACACATGACGGATGTGTGTCAATAATTCCAACACTGAAAAACACAACGAATGCATTAGGGGTACAAATAGGAGGGAAGGGGTGCTGTGCTGCCATTTCCTTCACTTTTTGCGGTGTCGCCAAGTTGCAGGCAGCATTATATTCCATAACTTTCCGGGCACTGTATCCTTCCCTGCTGGGTGGCTCTACTGTCTATCTGAAAACCTGTGCTTGTGATGTTTTCCTTCTTTATCTCTGTGGTTGCCCCTTACCTGGGGCACTCCACTTTCACCATACTCGTGATTGGTTAATGTATTATAGCCTTCCACTGTTAACGCCATGGAAGGATTAGTTACTTACCTGTAATCCTAGTTCTCTTCCAGGGGTATACTCATCAAAGTCATAAGCACTGAATTATCCCCGCCCACCTGCGGGATCCCGGAGCATATAGAAATATACATATATATATATGAGTATGTTGGGGGATTACAAGTGTATAGCACTTCCGCGACATACATACATACATGTATATAAATACATAAATCTGCAGCCTAACAAATTCCAATAAGGCAAAATGCCAAAATTACAAAGGTTTTCCCTGTACAGACAATCTCCTATATACGCTCTGTAATAGAGAACATACACTGTAATAGTGTTATGCAAGAAAAACCTTTATTTTCAGAGAAGAAAACATGTAATAGCAGGCAGTTGGCCCATAGGCTGCATAGCTGAATAAATATCACTGTACAGTAAAACACTGGCACCTTGCCTTTAAGGCTTCCAAGAACTTGGACACTTTGCCTTTAAGGCCTCCAGGAGACCCTCTGCTCCCATCATGCACCACAGGTGACAGTTAGGTCAGTTCTTTTTGCACGGTGTACTAACTTGTAACAATTACTAAAAATGCTCGTCCGGGAGGCGGGAGGGTTGCTTATGACTTTGATGAGTATACCCCTGGAAGAGAACTAGGATTACAGGTAAGTAACTAATCCTTCTCTTCCAGGGGATACTCATCAATAGTCATAAGCACTGAATAGAGTAGCAAGCCCATACCCACTACCTCGGGGACGAGCAAATAGTATTAAAAAACAGATCATCTTAACATGACATTAAGCAAATAAATTCCTCAGTGAGGCTTGTCCCACTTGGGCATCCTCCTGAGCATCTGAATCTAAACAGTAATGGCGAGAGAAAGTATGAACAGACCGCCATGTAGCTGCTTTGCAGATTTCTGCTATAGGGACGTTCCTGAGGAGGGCCGTAGTAGAGGCCTTTCCTCTGGTTGAATGCGCTTTAGGCTTTCCCTGAAGAGACTTATTAGCTAATTGATAGGCTAGAGATATGCAGGAGACTATCCATCTTGAAATAGACCTTTTAGAGGATGCCAATCCTGTATTAATGGGACCGTAGTTGACAAACAAGCGGTCGGTCTTTCTTATTACCTTGGTCTTATCCAGATAAAACTTCAACACCCTCTTAAGGTCTAACGAGTGTAAGGCCCTTTCAGGAGGTGTAGAAGGATTAGAGAAGAAGGTAGGCAAAGTGATAACCTGATTAATGTGGAAATCTGAAACCACTTTTGGCAGAAAACTTGGATGAGTTCTGAGAACTACCCTATTTGAGTGAAAAACAGTGTAGGGTTCCTTACAGCATAATGCTTGTATCTCGCTGACTCTACGAGCCGACGTGATAGCAACCAAAAAGCCACTTTCCAGGACAAGTGCTGCAAGGAGGACTTGTGTATTGGTTCAAAAGGTGCGCCCATCAGTTTGGTAAGGACCACATTGAGCTCCCAAGGAGGAGAAGGGGCTCGTACTGGTGGGTATACCTTTTTAACCCTTCAAGAAAATCTTTCACCACTGGCATTTTGAAAAAAGAACCCTGTGAAGGTGATTTTCTATATGCCGTTATTGCTGCTAAGTGTACCTTGATAGATGTAAACTGCAGGCCCGACTTAGCCAGGTGTAAGAGATACGGCAAAATGACCTGTTCCTGCCCTCTAACTGGGTCATGACCATTATTCAAACACCATAGGTAAAAACGTTTCCACTTGAAAGCGTAGGAAACCCTGGTAGAAGGTCTTTTCGCTTCCTTAAGTATGTTCATACAGTCCGCTGGCAAGTCTAAGTGACCATACTGCAAGACTTCAGGAGCCATGCTGTCAGCCTGAGGGAAGGAAGGTTGGGGTGGAACACTCTCCCCTGGCTCTTGGATAGTAGGTCCGGACGACAAGGCAATCTCTGTTGCGGAACTTCGGAAAGTTGTAGAAGATCCGGATACCACCACTGGCGTGGCCACTCCGGAGCGATCAGAATCATCCTGGAGTTGGTCTTGTAGAACTTAGTGATCACTGCTGGAATGAGAGGCAGTGGAGGAAAAGCGTAGAGTAAGCTCTGAGACCATCTTATCAACAGAGCATTCCCGCTTGAACCTGGTTGGTGATACCTGGACGCGTAGACGGGGCATTTGGCGTTTGTTGCATCTGCGAACAAGTCTATGTCCGGCATACCCCATCTTCGAAAGATATCCTGAGCCACTTTGGTGTTTAGCACCCAGTCGTGCGCTTCTACGAACTCTCTGCTTAGGAAGTCCGCCTGTACATTTAGGACGCCCGGCACATGGACAGCCGTGATGGTGAGATGCCGTGCCAGAAGCCACTTCCAAATGGCTTGTGCCTCCTGAGACAGAATTCTGGACCTGGTGCCTCCCTGCTTGTTCAGATAAAACATCGTCGTGGTGTTGTCTGTCTGAATCAAGAGGGAGTTGGACTGAAGAGACGGAAAGAAGGATTTTAGGGCTAGTTGGACAGCCCTCAACTCCAGAAAATTGATATGGTATCCCCTTTCTGTGTCCGACCATAGCCCTTGCACTTGAAGGTGATTCATATGAGAGCCCCAACCTTGCAGGGAGGCGTCTGTCACTATAGTTTGAGTCGGAGTCTCTTGATGGAAGGGAACACCTTTCATTAGATGTGATCGCCTTGTCCACCACACGATGGAGTCCCTGGCAGACTGGGACAGAGTGATCCGATCCTCCCAGCTGCCCGATGCTTGCACCCACTGGTCCTCCAGAGCTTGCTGCAGGGGACGCATGTGCAATCTGGCATTGGGAACTATGAAGATGCAGGAAGCCATGGAACCCAGGAGAGAGGACACTTGTCGGACTGTTGGGTGGTGAGTCCGCAGGAGTTCTCGGCATTTGATCTTGATTGATGAAAACCTCTCCGCCGAAGGACACACACTTGCTTCCGCGGTGTCCAGCGACGACCCTAGGTAGTGAATGTTCTGGGTCGGATTGAGAATCGATTTTTTGAAATTGACTCGTAGACCCAACTTGTTCATTAATTGGAGACTGTAGGAAAGAGGAGACTGAAGCAGGGAAGGAGTTGAACTCTTCAGAAGCCAGTCGTCCAGATACGGGTAAACGAATATTTTGCGTCTGCGGAGAAAAGCTGCCACCACTGCCATGCACTTTGAAAAAGTCCATGGGGCTGACTTCAGTCCGAAAGGTAGGACTCGGAACTGAAAGTGACGTAGAGCAACCTGAAAACAGAGAAATTTTCGATGTTTTCTGGACACTGGAATGTGGAAATAAGCGTCCTGCAGATCTATGGAGCACATCCAGTCTCCTTGATGTAGATGGGGAAAGATCTGGTGAAGGGCAAGCATTCGAAATTTCTCTTTGCGGATGTATTTGTTCAAGATGCGCAAGTCCAGAATTGGTCTGAATTCTACTGTCGGACCTTTTTTCTGACCAGGAAATATCGAGAGTATATCCCTGGCGCCTCTGATGAACAGGGACGTATTCTATGGCTTTTTCTGTAGAAGACCGTTTACCTCCTCGTGTAAAATGTGATGACACAAGCGGACTCGTCCGTCTGGAGGAACTGAAGGAGGTGGGATCTTGAACCGTAGCAAGTATCTATCTTGAACAATATTCAACACCCATTTGTCGATGGTTATGTTTCTCCACTCCTCCAGATGTAATGCGATACTTCTCCTACCGGAGTGGCACACGTGTTTAGAGGAAGCACTCCCTCATTGTTTTGATGGTTGCTTTGAGGTAGAGGCCTGTTGTCTATTGGTCCCTCTTCCTCTTCCTGGTCTCCGTTGGTGGAAGTGAGACCTCTGCTGCTGCTGACCCTGAGCCGACCATTGAGGGGTTTGAACCCTCTGTTGGAACGGGTGTTTATCGTAGGGGCGGGAGCGCCTACGAAATTCCTTCCGTTTTTCGAGACCCACAGCTTTCACCGTGTCCAGCTCTGCTTTCATCTTTGCCATTTCTTCGTCCGCATGCGGCCCGAAGAGAGAAGAACCGTTGAAAGGCAGGTTGGTTATCTTCCGCTGGACGTCGGGTTTGAGGCCAGTCAAGCGTAACCAAGCAGAACGCCTCGAACAGATACCATGGGAGTATCCGTGGGCAGCCAGATCAGATGAGTCAGCGGAAGCACTAATCACCTGATTAGCCACTAGACCTCCCTCTTGTAGAATTTCTCTAAAGTCTTGCTGGTCCTCTTTTGGGAGTTTGTCTGCAAAACGTCCCAGTGAATCCCACAAGGATCTATCATACCTCCCTAGCAGAGCGGAGGAACTGGAGACCTTCATGATAGAAGCTGAAGTGTTGCACATCCTTCTACCTAAAGAGTCCATCAGTTTACTATCCTTATCCGGAGGCGCTGAGGAGGAAGACATAGCTGAGTGCGTCTTTCTAGCCGCCGCCACAATGATGGAATCCGGAGGAGGATCCGATCGAAGGAACAAAGGATCTTGGTCCGGAGCCTTGTACTTTTTGGCTATTCGGGAAGGAACAGCTCCCACTGTTGCCGGTGTCAAAAAGGTCTGCATAGCAGGTTCGAGAAGGCCTGGGACAAGAGGAAGCAAAGGCCGAGCCGAGGAGCGATGATGAAGAGTCTCGAAAATCACTGAGGAGGTAACAGCCGGGACATACATAGAGATGTTCAGCTTATTCGCTCCTCTACAGAGAACTTCACTAAAGGTGCTGAGGTCATCAATTGGAGAAACTCTTGACGGAGGTGTAGCTGTCAAAGTTGGAGAATAGTCTCTGATAGAGGACCTGGTGGAAGAAGACCGGGTGGGAGACCTATGCCGCCTTCTCTTCGGAGAAGAATGATAAGAGCGAGATCTGTCCCTTGATCTAGCATGGCGGGCATGTGAAGATCGTGATCTGCTCGGACTCCTCCTTCTGGAAGAAACCACAGTCGGTGATCTTGATCTTCGAGGCGTTTTAGGGGATGGAGAATCCCTGGACAAGCGTGAAGGAGAATAGGTATGGGAAAAGTCAGACCTCGGGCTACTGAGGGCCCTAGGCTTCCTGCGCCGTGCATCTTCACTAACCACCGGAGAGCCTTCCGGGGAGATCTGGACAATATGCAGTCCTGGAGAAGATCCAGATTTTGACGATGATAGAGATGCAGCTCTAACCTCATCCGAGGCAACAGCAGGCTCTTTAGCTCTCGACGTTGAGCGCCTCGACGTCGACCTGTGTTTTTCCCTCGACGTCGACTTCTCCCTTGACGTGGGATGATGGCTAGGAGGAGTTAAGGACTTCGCTGCCCTCGACGGCGACCTCACCTCCCTCAAAGATGTCCTCGACATCGACCGTCTACTCAGGGACTTCGACGTCGAACGCTCTCGCCTCCTCGACGTCAATAGCCTCGAAGTCTTCGACGCAGACTGGTCTCGCGGCACCCTTGCCGTCGGCAAACTTCTCGATGTCGACCTACGGGGAGGTGACGGAGAGTGCCTTGACGTCGACGGATGTCTCGACGTCGATGGGTGTTTTGACGTCGATCGGTCTTTGCCATGACCATACCTCGAGCCCGAGGCAGCATGCTTCGACGTCAATGCCTTTCTCGACGACGGAGACTCACGCCGTCTCGACGTCGGAGATTGTGTCGGTCGCTTCTTCGACGGCGGCAATGACGTCGACGGCGAACAGTCCGGAATCTGCCTTTTCCTCGATGTTGAAGAGGCAGAATGATGCTGGCGTCGATGTTCTTGAAGAGAGGAGGGCTCTTGACACGCAAGGCCACTTTCCAGCCGGACTTTTCCTCTCTCGATCACAGCCTGAAGGCGAATCCTCTCCCTGTCGCGAAGAGTCCTCGTAGAAAACTTACTACAATGGTAACAAGCGTCAGGCTTGTGACTGGAAGGAAGACAGGCGATACACACGGAGTGTGGATCAGAGATGGCCATCTTCTTTCCACAGGATGGACATTTGCGAAAAAGGGCTGGCATTCTGACAGAAAAAGATTGAAATTTTGTCAGAGAATGGTAATAAACCACTACCAGCACAGGAAAATCACAAAAAACCAAAGAAGAAAACAATTCCTGACAGAAAAGTCAGAAAAACTGTCGAGCTCAAGCTCCAGGATCCTCATAGAAGGAGCCGGAAAAAAGAACTGGCCTAACTGTCACCTGTGGTGCATGATGGGAGCAGAGGGTCTCCTGGAGGCCTTAAAGGCAAAGTGTCCAAATTCTTGGAAGCCTTAAAGGCAAGGTGCCAGTGTTTTACTGTACGGTGATATTTATTCAGCTATGCAGCCTATGGGCCAACTGCCTGCTATTACGTTTTCTTCTCTGAAAATAAAGGTTTTTCTTGCATAACACTATTACAGTGTATGTTCTCTATTACAGAGCGTATATAGGAGATTGTCTGTACAGGGAAAACCTTTGTAATTTTGGCATTTTGCCTTATTGGAATTTGTTAGGCTGCAGATTTATGTATTTATATACATGTATATATGTATGTCGCGGAAGTGCTATACACTTGTAATCCCCCAACATACTCATATATATATGTATATTTCTATATGCTCCGGGATCCCGCAGGTGGGCGGGGATAATTCAGTGCTTATGACTTTGATGAGTATCCCCTGGAAGAGAACTATTTTTTCTAAATCTGGTAATCACTCCATCGGAGGGCATGAGTTTTTTTTTTAAAAAAGACAATGCTCTTCCCGCACCTGTCTACATGCGGTGGGTATCTTAAAGTGCCCTCCCCACAAGTACCAGTCACTTCCTTTAGAATCCAGGAAGACAATCAGCAGTCAGAGCCCTGGGGAATGCTCGGTACAAACTATTTTACTGAATATCTCATTTGTGGGGTCTGCTTTGGCAGCCCTGCTCACCACCATGTCATACACGAGAAGATACATTGCGTGCGTTTTAATCACCAGAAACAATGCTGAAACCAGGTGATAATAATGCACTTTTATAGTGCATTTCAACTATTTGCATGGGCATTTCAGTCATTATGCCCGAAAACACAAACCCCTTTGAACTAAGAAAGCTTTGCCTGCTTTGTCCTGGAAGATTTAAAGGGCTGCACCTAGCCTTGAGTGGACAGGACCTTGTAAACTTGAAAGACCTCTCTTGTGACACTCCAAGCTACACACTTCCTACAAGTACAGGCCCTGCGAGGCAGTAGCCTTAAGCATTCATGGTCAGCAGCTCTGAAGAGACCTCCAGAGTGAGACCAGGCTTGGTGCTCTCTTTTTTCACCAGTGAGAATGGTGGATTATCCTGGCCCGCCTCTACTTGAGGAGCCTGCTTCTACATACCTGTTCCAAATCATGGTCAGCTCAACAAAAGGTCACCTACAATCCTTCCTATCTATCAAATTATAAGAGATGTATCTTCAGGCTGTGACATCCCCAGATGTGCCACATTGTCAGCCGGAGACAAACAGGGAACCGTTAGCAGCCATAGTTTAGTGGCACATACGATCTTTGAAAGATGGGACAATTCACCCACCTACACCATGACATTATTTGAGCACTCTAGGGTGGCAGCTATCTTGCGAGCACACTCCGGGCTGTACCCTGATAGAACAGTCTAAGGTAGGGACTACTCTGCATCCAGCAATACGCACAGCACAGAGTACTACAGTGTGTGCTGCACAAGTGTGAGGCTGCTATGGTCCGATTGTGTCCATATGACCATGGTATATCACACCACTATAACTGTCTACTTACAATCATGGCAGTAAAGAATAATATAGAGCCTGGCCAAGGGATATCAAGGCATTCGACAAAAGGTGATATGATACCCCTGGCCCGTGAGGTAGAGCCCTTTAAATGGGCAGCAATAGATATTGTTGGATTATTGGACTTACCTGGAACTTCGATTAACAAGCACATTCATGTTGTGGTTGTCCATCCCCCTGACTTCCTGAGGTTGTAGATGTTAGGAGTAGAGCTGCCCCATTGGTAGTTCAAGCCTTGATTTGGACGTTTAACCACACTGGATTGACCAAGAAAGTAATCTATGACAGGAGCACCAACTCCATACAGAATGCCTTTACCTCAAACCATCTTGGACAAAAAGACTAGCGGAACATTTCAAGAAAACGCTGATGGGCTTCGGAGTAAGATGTGGACTATCCTTCTAATATACCTGCTCCTCGCCTACACAGGCGTGGCTCAGAAATAAGGCTGGTTCAATAACACTGAAATCTAATTGGACCATTATACTGGTTACTCATGGTGGTGGCTGATGGGTGAGAAGGAAAGCACATGCCCCCATTAAATGATGGAATGAACTATGTGTTGGGCCTCAAGAAGAAGATGGCCAAGCTGATGATCACGACAAAGTCAAAGCACCAGACTGGGCTAAGGGCCTTCGCCACTCTACTCTACTCAGCGCAACGCAACTCTACACCATGGACATCTAATGACCAGGGAGACTGCAGTGCCTCGGTGAGGTAGATCTCACAGCTCTTGTCCAGTGACTCTAGTGTAAAGCACATCGTGCACCCACAGTATCAACACGAGTTACAGATTACCTGTACAGTGAAAGACGTACAGGGTGCCAAAGTTTGTAACAGCTTCAATGCCAAGGTCACAGAGGTATTGAAGAAAGTCACCATTCTTTAGACGCGGCTCGTGTAAAGAAAGGTGCGGAGCCGCTTTTAAAGTGAAAGCGCGGTATGGGGCGCTTTTACAAAAAAAATAACATTTGGTTGTCAAGTTGACAAATGTTTTTTTTTTTGTAAATGCGCCCCATGCCACGCTTTCATTTTAATGTCAGCCACGCCCCTTTCTTTAAGACGCAACTTGTCTAAAGAAAGGTGTGGCCACAATTAAATTAAAAGCAGGGTATGGGGCACTTTTAAAAATAAAAAGCATTTGTTAAGCAGCATAGCGGGTGCAGAAGTGCCTCGCTGTGCAGGGAGCATTTTTGAAAGATAAAGCGCAGCGTCCATGATCGGGCGCCGCACTGTCATGAAAACAGGGTGAGGTTAGGGAGTGCCTGTTGTGCCTGCAGAAGCAGGTAGATTAAAGAGATTAAAGAGATTAAAGAAAATAGTGCTCGTAAACTGTAGCTAAAACAGACTGTGTAACAACACAAGTAAAAAGTCCAGTCCTCATGGGAGGTTACAAATGCAGACAAGGCATAACTAAGGCGGAACTAACAAGCCTTTTAACGAATCAGAAGCAACTAATTAGAAAGGACAGTAGGAGGCCATTGAAAAGATGGGCGGAGAGTGGGCGGAGCTTCAAGTCCATACCTGAATGCGTGTTACAGAAAACAAATGATGGACGGAATGCTGACAATGCAAACATTCTCCCCCAGTCAAAAGATCTGGGTTAAATCCATCGTTCTTTTGCCCACTACGCCACCCCAGTTTGGACCCAGCCATATGCAAATCTGTCTTGATCCTGTGCCCCATGGGAACAGTCCACACCGAACTGCCAGGCCAGGTCCTCCCCGGACCGGAAACAAGCATCCGGGGACCGGTTTCAGGGTATGTCACCCTTCTTCAGCCAGGCTAGCTTGAATCCAGTGGCACAGTGAGCAAGGGACCCACGTCTGGGTATACCCATCCCACTTAGGGCGAAAAGTGTTACAGAAAACAAATGATGGACAGAATGCTGACAATGCAAATATTCTCCCACAGTCAAAAGATCTGGGTTAAATCCATCGTTCTTTTGCCCACTACGCCACCCCAGTTTGGACCCAGCCATATGCAAATCAGTCTTGACCCTGTGCCCCATGGGAACAGTCCACACTGAACTGCCAGGCCAGGTCCTCCCTGGACCGGAAACAAGCATCCGGGGACCGGTTTCAGGGTATGTCACCCTTCTTCAGCCAGGCTAGCTTGAATCCAGTGGCACAGTGAGCAAGGGACCCACGTCTGGGCATACCCATCCCACTTAGGGCGAAAAGTGTTACAGAAAACAAATGATGGACGGAATGCTGACAATGCAAACATTCTCCCCCAGTCAAAAGATCTGGGTTAAATCCATCGTTCTTTTGCCCACTACGCCACCCCAGTTTGGACCCAGCCATATGCAAATCAGTCTTGACCCTGTGCCCCATGGGAACAGTCCACACCGAACTGCCAGGCCAGGTCCTCCCTGGACCAGAAACAAGCATCCGGGGACCGGTTTCAGGGTATGTCACCCTTCTTCAGCCAGGCTAGCTTGAATCCAGTGGCACAGTGAGCCGCTATTGAAGTGAAAGCGGGTATGGGGCGCTTTTACAAAAAAAAAAACATTTGGTTGTCAAGTTGACAAATGTTTTTTTTTTTTTTGTAAAAGCGCCCCATGCCACGCTTTCATTTTAATGTCAGCCACGCCCCTTTCTTTAAGACGCAACTTGTCTAAAGAAAGGTGCGGCCAAAATTAAATTAAAAGCAGGGTATGGGGCACTTTTAAAAATAAAAAGCATTTGTTAAGCAGCATAGCGGGTGCAGAAGTGCCTCGCTGTGCAGGGAGCATTTTTGAAAGATAAAGCGCAGCGTCCATGATCGGGCGCCGCGCTGTCATGAAAACAGGGTGAGGTTAGGGAGTGCCTGTTGTGCCTGCAGAAGCAGGTAGATTAAAGAGATTAAAGAAAATAGTGCTCGTAAACTGTAGCTAAAACAGACTGTGTAACAACACAAGTAAAAAGTCCAGTCCTCATGGGAGGTTACAAATGCAGACAAGGCATAACTAAGGCGGAACTAACAAGCCTTTTAACGAATCAGAAGCAACTATTTAGAAAGGACAGTAGCAGGAGGCCATTGAAAAGATGGGCGGAGAGTGGGCGGAGCTTCAAGTCCATACCTGAATGCAGCATGCCTCACAGAGCAGCGCATGCACTGTCCTTGCTCGACCTAAAAGGGCTAGGCATACCTATTAGTCTTATCAGCCAGCGACTGCTGCCAGGACCACTATTGATTAAGAATAGTTCCCTAAGTGTGGGCTTTAAAGAGGTTCAAATCCTATATTTTTGGAACTACCCTCATGATGCAAAATGACCAAAAGTAACGTAAACGGCTTTTGGTACTGAAGAGAGAAAAGTCAAAGTTGTTGTTACGCTGTTCTAATTCCCTCCAGGGTTTAGGCTTCACTATGGAACATCAGGCAGTACATTTGAATTAAATACAGATAGACCTTCTCTGAAGTCCAACCGAATAGATGATAAGGCTATTAGCCTACTGCCGTAGTTTAATCTGGAATGTGTTAAGTCACAGTTGTGAGCAATTTTACATGGCTCCTGCAATTTATTTGACTTCCATCAGCCTGAATTGCTCTAGTTTTGACTCTGTATATGATCTGTCATCCTAAGACCCGACATGGTGACAGTTCATGATATGAAACACAGGTGTTCTAGACATCGGCTGGCTCGGCGAACATAATTTGCTCCCGACTGCCCCTTCTTAGGCGAGCACCCTCACCTTGCTGGCGGCAAAGAGGCCACCTTGTTAGTAGTAGCCTACTGGGTTTTGGAAGTAAAATACAGCCACCTGTGCCCAGGGTGATGGCTACTAGCCACACCTTTCACATAAGGAACTCTCCAGCACCTAGACCTGGCCCTATAAAAAAGCACAGGGAATTATCTGAATGCCTGAAGTGTTCGAGGGTCCAGTGGCCATCGAAACAAAGGGCCAGTGCGTGTCTGTTGCTCAGCGCATCATCCTTGAAAACCCTTGGCCACTGTTGCAGCCAGACTTTAAGGTCTTTGTTTCTGGCAGAAGGCGAGATTAAGGTCCTTCAGCATCCGTTTCTTCAGCCACATGCGCTTCTCAATAATAAAGGCCAAGGGAGCTCAGAAATGTATAACTGCACAGGTCTCAATCCTTACAAAGCTACGGAAGAAAACACAGGGGGAGAGTTCAGCACCAAAGACAGAGCTCTGGTTATCCCTGGTGCTGAACAATGAGGCAGGGTAACACTGGTGGCCTGGGTGTGGTACCCCGTCTCGGAGCTCATAACACCTGAATGATTAGGGTTACAACCCTGACTGTCTGGACAGTATTTATTCACTTCAGGAATATATGATGTATTTGGCTCTAGGCCATCTTCTGGAGAGCTCAAGTCTCGACTGCTCAGTTACTGCTATCCCGGGGAGCCAAGGACCTGGGAATTAATAGAGGCTTGCATCCAGGCCACTGTGAGCATGCACGACTTCTAGGTGCTTCCTGCCTACTGCTAGGAACCTAGGAAAGGTTTGACAAACACTCACCAACCTCGGCGACTCCAGAATAAGTTCATAGCTATGGAAATTGAATAAAGTTTGGAAACGCACTTCACTGCCTAAAATATGCCGGAGAAATGAAATATTCCCCATATATTTCCACCACACTGGTGCCTCTGAAAGGCTGAAAGCACCGAGGCAAATAGTAAGTCACTTATCAGGTGACCCAGCACCAACCCTATCAGCCTTTCAGAGGCATCAGCCTGTTGGATTACCTCATTATACCCCCTGGTGACTATTCCACCATTGTAAGCACACCATGAAAGCAGGCAAATCGCGCTGATGATCGTTAAAGGACGTTGAGAGATATCAGACTTTAGTGGACTAGTCCATGTTTACGAAGCCACTCCCTTTAGTCTGTGGGTGTTAAACGTTTACTCGGAGCTGATTGCAGCGAACAGTGGGGAGTCACTCTGAGCATCTGGATGCCCAGACATATGTCCCGGCCTCGATTCTGGGGGTCCCTATGTGATGACTGTAGAGGGGTGTGTGGGTGACTGGGCAGTGTTTCTTTTCTATTAGTCACATCCCGGGAAACGCAAGCCTAGCCCTCATTCCCACGGCAGAAAATAGGCGCAGGCATTCTTCTGGGGACACCATGTCCAAAAATAAACTGGCATTGTTCGAAACCTCCAGGCAAGCAGCAGCCGGGGTCCGACCTGGAGACGGCGGCCGGGACACCACGAGGGCCGACTTCCTCGCTTCCCGCGGCTGGCAGACAACCCGGGGCAGCTCGCGCAGGGCGGAGGCGGCCCTCGCGCGCCGCACGCGGGCCCTCACGCGCTATTGTCCGCGCACTCGATTCGCACTGACCTCTTTCCGGTGGCAAGCTTGCAACGTTTGGGTTGAAAATAAAAAAATATAAACATCAAGTCCCTGCCAATCGACCCAGGACTCAAAACACAGCTTATCAGCGTTGCCAACAAATGTTCGAAGGTAATCTTAGGAGCTGTTCACAGAAAATTAAGAAAAGTCCAGTCAAAAACAAAAGGGCTTCTATTGAAGATTTGAAAGCGTAATGCGGTTTATTTCAAGCAGAAATAGATCACAGGGTGCACGCACCTTGCATTTATGTTAATGTCTGCATACCTGAAGCTTTTAGCCTATGCTCTATACCCTACAGTATTAAGGTGCAAACAGCGACCAAGCCAAGTGAGGGCGAACTTGGGGCCACTGGAGAAAGTACAGAGTAAGAGGGCAATGTGGTAATGTTCACAATTTCATGCTTTGTGCACAACCACGAGTAACACTTTGCAGTAGTGACGGTGATGTTATATTTGAGTCGAGATAGAACAGGTAATATGGGCCACAAATGTCACCAAGGGGTTCTGGAGACATCATAAATCACAGGGCCGAAGGAAGAATGGTTTGTAAATGTCATCAGAACTCCATGATGGCATTATACCTCATATATATCTCATATTACAAATGGAACCCATTATGTATTTCTTCAATTACATGCAGTAGCGGCTGGTGTCAGGGCGGAGTGGCTGGGTGGGAGGACGACGGGGAGGTGGGGGGAAAAAAGACAATCCACATTAAAACAAAAATACAAGCAACTTACCTGCTGCCTGCCACCATTTTCCCTGTCCTCGCTGCCGCGCAGGCTCTAGATTCGGTTCTTTCTCCCGGCGCTCTCCTCGGCTGACTCGGGCGGAAAGGGAAAGACTTCCGCCCTAGTACAACGCGAAACCAGCCAATCCTGGAGCTGCGCTGCGGCTCCAGGATTGGCTGGAGCAGGCTAACCCAGCGCTGGGGGCCTGCGGCTGCAATCCCTCGGCTGTTTTTCTGCCTTGGGATTGCAGGCTCTGAAGTGTGCAGGTCAGATTGGTTGGCTGTAGGCAGCTGGCCAATCTGACCTGCGCACTGGCAGGGGGCTGCATTACTAGTGCAATCACACTAATCAGCCCCGTCCCCTGCCATCGCGCTGTAACAGCGCAAGCCTGGGACACATTAATTAAATGGTATTTATTACCATTTTATTAATGTGTGTGCTGCTGCACTCGCAGCAGGCGGGGCGACACTCCTCCGCCATAATGGAGGAGCCGCCTCTGATTACATGTTTTTATTGCGGTAGTTACCATTTCATTAGTGTTCCATACTGTGCACAAAGAGGGTAAAATGTAGATATATCTGGACCGTTAATTTGCGGCTCCTCCATTAATTGTCAAATCCAGTTTAAAAAAACATAAAAGTACACAATTGGCTGAGAAAGGTTTTTCTCCCATCCTACTCTGCAGATTTGCGAATCTTCCTCGCTTTGTTTGGCTGGGTATTACACTTCTATTGCAGCTGCCATTACTCAGCATTGTGCACCGAGCACTGTGGTGGGAAAAACAATGATAAAAAGCATAAGGGGGCACGGTTAACCTACCATGAATCCCAGGCCCATGCAAGGGGGTCCAAAAGAGACCACCCCCAAAAGCAATAAAATATTAACAAGAAATTTGTGGGAGTCACAAATTATCTGGATTTGCAGGCCTTGTACCCTCCCCGAGTCTCGTGGACCCTCCTGATGCGTTAAGATTTGCGAATACAGCAAATCCTGTATTTAAAAAAAGAATTCCGTGCCCTACAGGAGCATTTGGCCAATGGCATACACCTGTCTGGCATATTTAACTTACAAGTCCCTGATATATGTATATAATGTACCCTGGGCTTGTAAGTTAAATGTCACAAGTGGACTGCAGCACTCATTAAGCTAACCATTTCAGTAACCATCTGAACATGACTGCAGGCCTGCCACCAGTAGCCTGGCAGTGCCGGATTTAACTGCAAATTCGACATGTCAAAATAAACCCTTTTGCCCAACCTTCCTTTTAAATGTTTATAAGTCACTCCTAAGCAGGCTCTATTGACCTTAAGACACGGTGCATGTTATGTCTTTACAATGATAATGCCATAAAAGCTGTTTTCACTGTAGCAGAGTTGGCTGTTCCATAGGAAAGCATTGAGATAGAATAAGAAGTTTAATACATGTTATGTATGCCTAGGAAACAGCTGCAATTTTTTTTTTTTGACTTTCAGAAATATTTATTACAAGCACAGTTCACTGGTGAAGTCTGATTTGTAATAAATATTTAGGAAAGACGATTTAAAAAAGTTATCTTTGCCCCATGTGAAGTCCCCGGAAACTAAATCTACATTTTGTTCTCCCACTTCAGCAAGTCAGTAATTAGCCTTTCAATAGGAGTCAATGAAGTGTGAACTTAATCCAAGGACAGAGACAGCCTTGGGTGTGGGTAGGTGTTGTTGTGCCCTTGAAAGGATAGCCTGTGGGCTGGACCCAAGGACTTGATTAACTTCAAAGAGGCCTAAAGCCCATCACTCAGGCTTGCACCATTCTTTTCTCCCCCCTAGTCAGATCAGCCTCCATCACATTGGGTCTCTTGTTGACATCACAGTGTCAGATCCTGCTGGAGTGTTAAAACCTGTTGGACAGGTCTGCTAGGTTTACAATAATATTTGGGGTGCACTTCAAAGGAGGGAAACTGAATGGCAAAACATTTTGTCTGTGTCCACTGTCCAGCTGCTGAAAGCTAAGCTTTGTTCTATCAGACTTCTGTCTCTGAGTTTGTGGGTGCGTACAAGGGCAGACTAAAACTCGATTTTAGTGTTAGATGTGGGAGATCACCAGGATTAGTAGTGTATACAAAGGAGGACCAGAGGAAATTTAGATACCAGCAGAGGCCGATTCCCCACTCATAACTAGACAACACAGTGTGGGCCCCTGGGTCTAAAAGCATATTGTTGGGGTGTTGGAGTGTCCCTTACATAGGACGATTCCCCTCACCCACCCGTGGGTGGCATGCTTCATCATCTGGGAACCTTGTTTGAAGGAACTGGATACCGCCTTGAGTATGAAATGCAGAGGTTCTAGGTGTCCGTTCGCTTGCCCGACGATTTGGGAAGTTTCCTGACCAGTATACTCAACGGTTGAGTGAACCCAGTGCTTAATTTGAGCCGGTGCTGAGCACCAGCACTTAATTGGTTTCCGGTGCTGGGCACCGGCACGTAATTGTCAACACCACACTTAGGGCAGTCTGCCACAAGATGGCGCTGGTCATGTAATTTAGAGATGAGCAGTATAACAGGAAAACAACATACATTAAAAATTGCTAATACCTGCCTCCCCAGCCATGCCTTTAGCTTTGGGGACCTGGAACATTCTGAACTGTCGCATTTACATGCGAGAGAGATGGTTAGTAGTTGTTTTGGCAGCAATGACAAGGGCGATGGGTGGTGCAAGCTGCAGTGGCCTCCTGGTCAGAGCCCTGGCACTTAATATTTTACAAATTAAGCACTGAGTGAACCTACACGCCATCTACTGGTTGTATATAAATATATGTATTAATATATACTCCTTCCACCTTACTAAAATAGATTTAGTGGACATTGCACATCACTTCTCTTTTCACTTATCTCAGTCCTGATGATAGCTGCTGCATCCCCTATGGGAGTATTGGGCTGAAACATGTCGACCATTTTTGATGCTTTGACAGATCAAATCTCCCTCTGTCTCAGCTCCACATTTTAATCCTGACCTTTGGATGCCAGATTAAAGTTGGTTAGCATAGCATTGAGTCAGTTTTAATCACTCACACTCGTTTCACTCCTGTCTCACTACACCCAGCCGATCAAGAGGATTAGTATACCTCAGCATCTCCACTAAAACATCCCTGAGCTCCTCCCTCTCAGAGAGGGGGTTGCAGCCCGCACTACGACAAGGTTCGTAGTGCGAGGAGATCCCAGATGATGAAGCATGCCACCCACGGGTGGGTGAGGGGAATCGTCCTATGAAAGGGACACTCCAACACCCCAACAATATGCTTTTAGACCCAGGGGCCCACACTGTGTTGTCTAGAACACCAGAATTACCACAGTACACTCTCCCCATCTCCAGCCTTCAAAGCTCTAGTTTAGTGTGGCCGAAGACTTCAGCCATCTTGAAAATGCCCAAGAGGGTAGGGTTAACCCCGGGAACATTTATCCCCTTGGTAAGGACTTCCCCAGGAGTCAGTCCTAGCCATTAGCTTGTACCAGGAATAAATGTGTCCTCTCCAGGCACTCACTTCAGAACACTCCTGGACCTGTTGAAGATTAGAAGATGACTGGACCTGCTGTCTGAGAGCCTAAGAAGAGCCTAGAAGATTGTACCTGCTCTCTCTCTTGTACTCAGGACAAAGAAATGGACTCCAAGAGTCATATGGCTGACCTACTGTCAAGATACAGGGATACAACATGCTCCAAGAGGCCTTTCCTGCAGCTGCACAGCTGATCAGAGGCAACTGGAACTGAACCACCATGCCTGACACCCAGCGAGTCTCTAAGTGCCTCCCCTGAGGTCTTGGGGAGCTACAGAAGTGTACTACCAGTGCTGGATTGGAACTTAAAAGACTAAAGTCATAAGGGAATATCTTTAACTAAGACAAACTTGGTTAGTTTAATTTGACCTACACTCCATCGCGGTCAGCATCAAATTGTGCCACGGTCTTGTTCCACCGCTACCTTCGGTTATCATTGGCACTTTGTGCTTCTTGGCTCCATTTCAACTTAAAATGTTAAAAATTCATATCTCCGGTTCCTCTTATTGATTTTTTTGTCATTTTGTTTATTACATTTTTACTAAGGTTTATTTAGTGACTCACCCTGACAAGGACTGTGATTATTACTTGAGATAGGTACTTACCCCATAAAACTAATACCCCCATTTCTTACAACATCCATATATAGCACAAACACTGGATACAGAATAATTTTTCAGCATTTGCAAGTTTAACTTAATTCACTGGGGAGAGAGCAATAATGATAAGGTGCACAGCACAAACTAAATTCTCCATCCGCACATAAACAAGTATAATACCCAAAACAAAGGAACTTATTCTAAGGACTTCGGAAGAATGAAAGCTGTGTAAGCCATGTGGCAATTCAAAACTGAGCCCAACAAGCACCATGCCATATTGTTGACAAGTTGATGCCCTCATCAGTACAAACAACTCCTCTCACAAACGTCAATACAGACACAACAGTATACATTAGACAGTCCAGTCACACTCTCATTCACACACAGCAGTACCAGAGCCACATAGCGGTGAATAGGAGCCCGCCAAACAAAACAAACCGGTGGGCAATGGACTAATGTTCACCATCGTAGAACAAGAGAAACACAGTTATGTGGCTACTCACTCAGAGCTCTCAAATATCCCAGGTTCATGAGTAAGTACCTCATCTAGTAGATGTTCTTTTTTGCACTATGAGACGTGTAGAACAGAATTGAAAATGGGGCAAATAAGGACAGAATTCCCCGGAACCCGAAGTGAGTCACCCTGGGAGGTTTACCGTAGCTCGTAGGCAATAACGCCCAGGGTGCCTTGGTGTTCAAACTCTTCCCTTCCGGACCGGATACCCACTACTGTTATGGACCCACATGCCGCGTCGCTTAAGCTTGCTGTTGAAGAGGAGGGTTTTTTTTTTTAAGGTGCTTTCATACAAGTGTGAGTGATAGTATGTCATTCTCGCCGTTGTAGTTTCCTCTGATCGCAGAAGAATGGCGGGATTAGTATTGCTCCAGTTGGTTATTAATGTTCTCCAAGAACTGTACATTCCACAGTTTAACATGCGAGGTCTCACATAAACACGTTTTGCCTGCAGCGGGGGCCATAGAGGAGATTTATGTAACAGGGCAGCCCATAGTGCGAAACAGAGAGCGGATGGGAGAGATGGACAAGCTGGGGCGTCAAGTCAGTGGCCCAAGCTCAACCACAGAGTCAGAGTTAGCTAGAGATGGCAAACATTTACAATTTGGCCATGAATAACTGATGAGCCCTCGGCTTGAGCAATGCGGGCTTCAAATTGTTTCTGGTAGTTAAAGAATACATTTTTCTGTAAATATTGACAGCCATTCTGAAGTTCTATTGAGGATCGTAACTATTTTAGATTCCTTTGTCAAGGCCGAATAATAATGTGTGTAACGTGATTGTCAAAGTTAAACCAACGTGATTGTTAAAAAACACACAAAGACAACGACACATACTGGTTTGTTTTTTTCTGGGGAGAGAGGAGGTCCACATTTTGACAGTGTCGAGCTTATAAGAATCACCAGTAGGCACTATATTGAGCAGATCCATTTTACACAGACCTGACTCAAAGATACCCAACCACCTTGATGGTGAGCAGTGAGAAAAGGCTTTGCACTGTGCAGAGACATACTTTGACTACAGAGACTCTCGATGATGCTCCTCTCTAGGCCTGACCATCCTCCAGGCGATGCACCTGTGGAACCTCTGAAGAAGGTGGTGGAGGTGGTTCAACTCTCTGAGGGAATTTTGGCGCTGCAGTAGGATGGGACTGATCCTCATTCTCCGGAGAGACTGCAACCACCACTTATGCAGGTTGTGGTGGAGAAGAATAAAGGAACACATTTTTTCATGGTCTGGAATGGTCAACAACACAGTTCTAGCCAAAGAGGGAGAGACTCTGAGACAGGGAGACCCCTTCCCCCACATCGAAATAGCCCTCGACATGGACTCTGAAATTTCGAAACCTCTTGAGATCGATGTGTGTATGTCTCGATGTCAGCCTCATGCTCCTCGACATACAGCACCTTGTTGATGACCCTAATCTGGAATGCCAATTATGACGAATGGCTCACCTTCAGTAATGGCTGAGGTGGCTTTCAAGGAAGAAGAGCTGGTGGAATGGTGGCGCCCGCTACCCCAAAGCAGAAGGGGATGCAGAGCAGGTGATCGTCCGAGCTCAAGTTCTCTATTCTAAGCCCTGAGATGAACACATTCCCTGTCTATCGGCCTTCTATAGGTAATTCTTTGACAATTTCCTAAAATTCTTGATGGAGTGAGTCGGGAAGACATCATGCAAACACCGTGGTCATCATTTCTTGACATCTTTCCGCCACAGGTTGGGTATTTATCAAAAAGAGCTGGCACAGTGATCAAAAAGATCAGGAAGGTGAAACAGCTCCAAGAAATGTCGGGGAACACACTTTTCGCCTAGAAAGAGATGTTATAAAGCAGGATACGTCCAAAGATGTCAAATAAAAGCACAAAACCCAAACAAAGGTGTTAAAAAGCCAAAAACTGTTTCAAATAAACCAGGTATGTGTTCAGGATCTTCCTCACACAGCAGAACAAGGATTGGCAAAGTCAATAGGTTTCAACTACGCAAGAGCTATTGGCCTTGTCAATGCTTTAGCCACGTGAGCAGCAGCGAGTGGCTGCTGTGCAGCATGGCTGAAAGCGCTTTTTGTCTTTATTTTTAGGCATGCTTCCCAGCAGCGCCCGCTGCTGCACAGAATGGATGAAACACATTGACAAAGCCAATTACTTGTGCATTGGGGAGACCTATTTGCTTTGCCAGTGCTTGTCTTACTACTAGGGAGGGCTGTACGTTTCTCTCGCCACAAGTCTTACAGCTTCAAGCAGGGACATATTTAAAAGTACAGCTTTAATTACTAGACTCATACTAGGGGGTGGGGAAGGGGTGGTCATAGGAAGGACACTCTTTGCTCTAAAGAAAGCTAATGAACTTTTTTTTTTACTCAGCGGTTTGAGACGCTCCAGAAAGAAACCACTTTCCCGCCAAGCATGTGTTTATGTTGTAGAAGATCAGCAGGTGCAGTGATCCCACTCCTTCAACAAAAAGTAACCACAAAGAATTTTAAGGCTGGAACATGCACAGATGAAGCATACCTTCGACATTCTGGAAGATGAAGTAACCAGTAGAGAAGCAACGTGTGCATGTCTTCAGGGATTTGAAGCATATACGTCTAAAGTGACTACAGAGTGTGCCAGTCTGAGAAAGCGGTTTAGTGCTCTGCGATGGGGCGTTTAATGCTAGATAAATAGAGCAGGGAGTCTTGATCCAAATTCCTGCTGCAGCACAAGGTGCTAGCCTATCCTCATGCAACGCATTGGATCGTGCACACACGGACCGCAAATAAGAGGCGCTTCACCTCTTTCCCAACACCACTATAAAACACGTCGGTGCTGTGTTCCGGAAGGCGGCCTGAGAGAGAGTGGTGGCGAGGCGGAGGCAGAGCGTGCAGGCACACTACCACATACCAGCCACGAGAGCAGCGACAGGAACCGCGAGTGCAGGGCGGCTGGCGTTGGTCGTGGCTCGTGGGTGGGGAAGCACATGCGTGAGACAGTATCACGTGTCAGAGGGGCTGCTGCGGTATAGGAGCATACCTGCAAACTTGAAGAACAATCTAACCGTGTGGGGGGGGGGAGGGGCTTAAAGGGGCAGGGCCTTGGGACGAGAAGTACCCCCTCCAAACCCCCTCTCCCATAAAGCTTGTTGAGGCTGATGCCGATGTCTTGGGGTGTTTTCACACCCCTTAATGGACGTCAACAGTTCAAAGCCTCGGAAAACGAGCTGGAAAACCAATACTTACAGTGGTTTTCAGCTTGTTTTCCCTGCCACCGTGTGATATTGGCTCCTCACCGGGAGACCGTGTGATGGGAGCAGATATTGTGTGTCACACAGGGGCACCGTGTGAGATGACAGGTATGTAGGAGGAAGAGACGGAGGCAGCACTGAGCACACAAGTTCTAAGCACATGAGCAAAGGAAGCAGCACAGAACATGGGGGTCTGAAGTGGTACAGGGTGGGGGAAGCACACACGCAGACAGAACAACCTGGACCGCAGGAGGGAAAGCTGATGAGGGACAGAGCTCACAACTTGGGGGAAACACAAAAGGGACAACAACCTGGAGCGGTATGTTAGGGGAAGCAGACGAAGGAGAGAACTATAAAAACATATGAACTCTCATGGAGTGCTACAGAAAAATAAAATAAGCACCAACAAGGAAATATATGAGGGACATGGCAGGTGCAACTAACAACGGAGAAGCAAGAATAAAAAATATTTCTTTTTTAAATTTTTTTTTTTTTAAAAGGACCGGAGTCTGAGCACCACCAGTGGAAGGACAGTAGTAGAGCTATCAATCTGTACTTGGTTCATGCTCCACAAAGAGATAAACACACTGACAAATGAAAAGCAGGGAAATGAAAGTGACAAGTAAGCCTACCAATGTTAGGTATTGGGCGGGCTCAAAGATCCTTTTAGTTTTTTTTTTTAAGAAACAAAAGATCTTCGCAAGTGACAGCGCATGTGCACCGTTTCAGGCGTGGCCTAAAAAATGAACAATCCGACACTCTGCTAGACATGATGGAATAGTGCAGTCTTCCAAAGTTCTTAAAGGAGTACAATTGAATTGTATTATGTGTACTGTTTTAAATTGGGGCACTATTTCCTGTTTTTAGTTTAAGATACTTAAGCTATTTTAAGTCATGTTTTGCAGCCAAATGTACAGCTGTTTATACCATTTTGGCTAATTACATAAAAAAAAAAAACCAGTACATTTTGCTGTTTTAAGCATGTTTTCCTTTAATGACTGGGAAACATGACCAATGTTCTTTAAATTTGTGATCTGGGATTTCGCACCTGTGCTGAGATACTCTACCTTGTATGAATATCAGAGGGAATTCCCATGGTGAAGCAGCATTAGGATCATGCTTTTAATAGAAGGAACGAGCATGGATAATACAAAAAAGTTTAAGAGCTGTGAGAAAAGAGGATGGTGTGAGACACAGGAGAGGGCCTCTTTTTTGCGAGACAATAATACACGATGGATGCTTAGCCTGCTCCGGCAGGGGGTGTCATGTTCCCAGAAGAAACAGGAAACGTGGCACCATTTCTAGAGTGGGTGCTACGGAAAAATGTACTTGGAACTAGGATGGTAAAAATTGTTGTGTTGGCCCTGGGTGAGGCAGATGGAGATATAAGTAGAGGAAAAAAAATTAAGAGAGGGGATAGGTGAGGTCGGGGCTGAGATAGTGAGAAAACTAGAAGAGTGTGGCAGAAGGTATGTATAATATATTAAGTCGGGATAGAAGAGGGCGAGCGAGTGGCAGGTGTGAATGAAGAGTGTAATAGAGCCAAGAGGGTCATAACACCTTTGGCCAATTCTGGCATTTTATCCAATAGCGCTTTGCATGCTGGCGTTTTAAGCCCGCTTCCACAAGCTGCAGTTCGTGGAGATAACTCAAGACAGTATTGTAAATCAAAGCTGACAACACTGTGTCCCAGTGTCTTGAAGTCAGCACCTCTGAGAGACAGTGTGACATGGCAGAGTCCTAAGGGAAGCACCCTATGATGAGCTAAGTTCCATAACAAACAGCTGACATGACAAAGGGTCCTCATATGATGAGGCAAGTCCAATGGGAGGCCCTCTGCTCTGACATCAGGAGCCCTACAGGATGCACCCTCATTAGATGACCCAGGTACTCTGAGACGCTCTCCCCTGACATTGCTTTTCTGAAACCTTAGACATTTTTGTGACTTGCTGTGAGTAACAGAAAACAAACAATCATCCTTCAAGATTTAAGAGCCTATGGTGTCTCTGACGTGCTGCTAAGCGGGTTCCTACACCTAGGAAGCGAGGATTGTATCATCTACCGGCATTTGTTATGTTTATTGTTTGAGGTTAGACAGAGCCTTGAGTAAGCTAAGATTCCTAAAGTCTAATACAGGCCTCTTTACATGTCAGTAGAGTGCTTCAGCCATGACAGACCGACACCAAGGAGCAGGTCCCACTTACCTGGTAGCCCTCAGTCTTCTTCTGACACCACTTCAGAAGCGCGTTCCTCTTCGAACCCCCGTATTCTCGTGCGAGCGCCGATAGTGGATCTTTCCTTTCCTCCCTGGGGGTGAAAACAATGAACATACATCAGTTCCTGATTCAATCACGCCATATAAATATGGACACAAAATACATCAGAAACAGAGGCGAGAAAGAATACTCTACAGTGTGAGAGCAAGAGAACGCAAAGAGATATGTGCTCGCCTTTGACATTCACCCAATCTAAACGGGGGAAGTTCCTATCTAAACTACTATAATAGTACCTTATTTTAAATAATAAAGAGAGAACATTTCTGCCTATGCCAGCTATAGTGTACCATGACACAGATTCCAGCCTGTATGCGGTTATTATAACAGAACAGTAGTAGTTGAAAACGTTATTCAGGCTTCTTCACTTTAAAACAGCCATAACATTAATGAAACAAGAATCAGTACTATAGTCAAATCTAATGGGACATTTTTGATATATATGTACAATAAAAAAAAATCCTGCCTGTAACAATAATTGTGAAGCATGAGGTTATTTCATATTCACAAGCTGTGCACTATCTTTCTATCTAGTGACTGGGTCCAGAAAAAAGTGGGAAAAGTTTTTAAAAAAAACATTTTGGCTGCCAAACATAGCAAGGTTCAGTAGGACTACTTCTCCTAAAACCCATCATTAATTCCAGTATTTTAAGATACTGATGCCGCCCTAACATACAACAATTCTTATCTGTATGTTAGTAAAACCAGAGGATTCAGATCCCTATCTAGATGCTTAGTTTGCAGCAACATAGATGTAATAGATATGTTCCTAATGTTTAGGGTAAAACTACAGAAAAGTACGAAATACATGACATTTTCAACAACTTCAGTCTGGCAGTAACGAACACCCATGCGACTTCCTGGCGCACACTGCATTTACTTATCCTTTCATTTGTTAGCAACACATTAAGGTTAATCGCTGAAATACATTTCCTTAAAGCAGGAGATATCCATCTGGTTCCCAAGGGTACTTTATTTGATTATAACATCTGAAGGCCAACTTCAAACCTGTCTGCCAACTTAACTAAAACAAGCATTTGCAATGCAATACGTCTCGCATTAACGAGAGTTTAAGGTATTGGCAATGAAATACCTTAAACTCTCGCAAATGCGAGATCTATTGCATTGCAAATATTAGTGGGGGTTTTTAGCGCCCATGCGGCGCTTACACATTCATGAAGGCTGCGCCCCTTTCTTTAGACAAGCCGCGTCTAAAGAAAGGGGCGTGTCCGACATTAAAGTGAAATGGGGGCTTTGACAAAAAAAAAGCATCGGTTTGTGAAGCTGACAGATGTTTTTTTTTGGTAAAAGCATCCATGCCATGCTTTCACTTTAATGTCGGCCGCGTACCTTTCTATAGACGCGGTTTGTGTAAAGAGAAAGGCGCGGCATCTATGAATGTGAAAGCGCCGCATGGGCTCTAGTTAACAAAATAAATAAGTAAGCGTGGCCCCTAAATGCGGACCGCGCTGCTAAAATAAAACAACGCAGCCGCTATAGTTAAAGAGGACCGCCATTAGTAAAAATTAAAATAAAAGCGGGCGGCGTGCTGCGAGGTAGTGGGCGGAATAGGGGAAGAGAATTAAATAAAATAGTGCTCACCGACTTATAAAGCAGACCATGTAGCAACACCAGTAAAAGGTCCAGTCCTTTTGGGCGGTAACAAATGGAGACAAGGCGGTACCAAGGAGGGACTAACAAGTCTAATAATGACTAGGAAGCCAGCGTTTATGAAGGACAATGACACAAGCTAATTAAAAATATGGACGGAGAGTGGGCCGGGCTTCAAGCCATACTCCACTACTGCATGCCTCGCAGCAGCGCATGCGCTTCCCAGGTTCGACCTAAACACCTATTATCCATTTAGCCCATGTTGCGCAGCCTCACAACAGATCTACTCAATAGTATTTGTGAACTAAGATATCAACCATTTTAAAAAGGGTCAAATGTAGGCCAGCCTTGAAAGGAAATGTTACCAATTTATCTAGTTATTTGTAAAATGTAAAATATTACAATATCATCTGCGCCCAAAGAAGGATTCTTGGTGAACAAGGAATGAGGATTACATCTGATGCAAAGTGTGAGGGATCTATGGGAAAATAAAGAAACCATTCTTTTTATTCCGTTTGGCACTACTGTTTTTTTTCTTCACATTTTGGCGGGGGAGGGGGGTTTCACTGAATTTCCACACCCACTCCCAGTCTTTTGAAGGTAGCTGCTTCTTAACGGCCCCACCTCCCAAATCATAGTTATCCTGGTCACTTTTCCATAGTATTGCAGTTCTTGAGCACAAATCTGAGATTTTCACATAATGCTGAATGCGAAGTGCCAAGAGGGTTGATATCTCTGTAGCCAGACCATTGCCCTTGTCGTGCCTAGAGCACTAGCCTCACTGGAGAAACCAACCAGGCAGCTTAGGATCAGGCCTAGAGCCCTGTCCAGGCTTGGAGACAGGGCGGCGCAGGGATCCTCCTTTGAACCCTAAGTTCTATGTCATCCCACAAGCCGTGGGCACCTAAGAGATCGGTTTCCAGCACCCTCCATCACCACTCCTTCCAACTCTGTCGACAGCTCTAGACCTTGCAGGAAAACGTACTGATTAGAGAGAGAGGAGCAGGAAGGGACCATCAGTAGACATCACTGGAGCGAGGGGAGGGTGCAGACAACTGCTACCTTGGATCTCGGTCAATCCTGGTCCAGGACTTGGAAGTAGCTGTAAGGCTTCAATCCATCCAACCCCTTTCCTTCGGATGTCACCCCAACACCCCTCCTCTTCTCGGGGCCCCTTTATAGCAATGCCTTGAGAGCAGCCAGGTAGTCCTGTGAGTCATACAACACACAGCACGACTTCCATTCTTAACCCTGGGCCTCAACAAGCCACATCTCACACCACCCTCGCCTCCTACTTTCCATACTGTGGTTTGAAATTGTAGAATGTGCTTTTTTTCTGTACCCCCTTCTTTGTTAGCGCCCCTCCCTTGCCCTGTCCAATAGTCATACACCCCTCTTCTCTCCAGCGATTGCAAAGCTCTGACTTCATTCGTAATTTCAAAATGTCTACAAGAGAAGTCCTGTAACCAGAGCATCCCCGTCATAAGCGAGAACGCCTTCATCTCCTGTGATATGAGAATATTAATACACAGTGAAAGGCAAGGAAATAATCCATCCTGGAGAAGATCTTATAGCAATTTAAAAAAGAAATGGTGCAGTTTACACCTAAAGGAGGAACAGGCATCAGTAGCGGCTGCTACGGGGCAGCAGTGGTGTGTGTGCACGTGTGGGGCGGGGGGGGGAGGTTAAAAAAACGAAACTTACCTTACCGGCGGCCGCCTCTCCTCCATCCTTTTTGCCACGACGCAGGAAACAAGAAGCACACAGGCTCCCATACTCTCTTAGCCAATCACGACGCTGCTGAGCAGTATTGTGATTGGTCTGAGCGCCATGGTTCGGCGCTCAGACAGGGACTGGGGGCCTGTGCATGTTCTCCACCCAGGCTGTGCATTACAGCCGGTGGAAAACATGCAAAGTGCGCATGACTGTTTGGCCGGCCGACCAAACCGGCATGCGCACTTGGAGAGTGCCTACCATTCCTCCCCTGCTCTGTGGGCAGCCCAGCCCCACCCGCACCTACAGAGCCGCTAGGGAAAGATAAAATGATAATAACATAGTGTTATCATTTTATTTTTCTTGTGGGGCGACGCTCCTCCGCCTTAACGGAGGAGTCGCTGCTCACAGGCATGAGTACACGCACGCACAAAGATGAGGGAGTCTGACTGTGGTTTTAGGAACTTTAGTGTGCGAGAAACCTGGGTCAAGAAAGTGTAAAGGGACCAGTGCTTAGTAAAGTGTATTATCCAACTACTGGGTATTGTATTGCACTGGCATTGGTCAGTAAGTAGTGCTTTCCATGCCTCTTGACGGAAGAATCCGGTTGTCACATGTATTGTTCCCCCCCTGATTGCGTTTGTTTTTCTTCTTTTCTGTACTTTCAAGATGAAACAACATGCTAAGAGTTGGCTGGAACTTTCCTTGGTTTGTTCAGTCAAAAATAAATGTATGGCATCGGATCTGGTAGTGATTCTCAACCTAAAGTATCAACTCAACATGACCCACCAGACAATTATAGAGTAATTATCCAACCATCAACAATCAGATCTTTTCAAGCATTTTTTAATACTTATTTAAATCGTGATGCTTCTCTGCCTCAGAACCTACAGCTGCTGGAAATGTAATTTAAAAAAAAGTATCTTGGCTATTGACAGCTTTTAGGCGTCTGTGGTCGAAGACTTATTGTATACAGTACCAACAGTTACAGTGCGCTTCGGGCCAGGCCACTGCTTACCATGGCTCACTCTATCGTCAATCTTATATTCTTGCTTCTATTCAATGACTTTCCTTCCTCTTTTTTGTTTGTCCCTCCACTGGAGCATAGTGTCTTTACCATCATTCTGACTGGATGACTTGTATCCTTCAACTGCTTACATTCAAACTATTTTCTTTCAGCACTCCGCGTATTTTCTTGCTCTGTCCCTTGTGCACTGCTTCCCCAATGAAACACAGCCCCCCACCACCACCACTCTCAGTGCTGCTGCCACCTCCCACCTGCAGCTTTTCGGTTGCTCCCCTTGTGGCTCGTCAGCACTTTCACCGGGCCTGACTCCCAGGCTTCTCCAACAAGCAGCTCGTGACTTACTGGTGGCTCTCCAGCTACCGGTCAGTAGCTCTCCTGCATGCAGTCCAACTTATTAAATAAGAAGCTTTTGCTTGGTTGAATTAATATACATATACCAAAATTGAGATTATGTTTTTGAGATGAAAATGTGTTTATTTTCAGAACTCATGAGTTGATATTTGAAGAAAAATGGCTGAATTTCCAAAATATATGTAAAGCGGATATTTGAGTGATAAATCATGTGGCAATGGGGAGAGCACCAAGGAGACTTCTTACAAATGTTATTACTTTTGTACCACTGGCACTGCAGCTATGGCTGTTCTGTATTACCCATTTAGAGGCATACAATATGGACAAAGGGCTTGATTTATATATTGGTGGAGAAGGTAGTCTGTCACGACGGAGTTCCCTCCCCATTAACATAGTGGTCCGCCAGCTGCATTTACATGCGGGCGGACATTAGGGTTAATCACGGCAGACACCACTCTGCCTCCGCCATGATTAATCCTCTTTGATGGCCCTTGGGAGTCCCCTAGGGCCGTCAGAGAAATTGCTACATGTCCGCACGCACAATTTATATGGGTGAACATGTAGTCATTTTTTACTGTTCCTCACCGAGGAACAGTAAAACATTATAATGCCCCCCCCACCCCATCGCTCCCACCATGGGAGAAGACTCACTTTGGCAAGGAGAGCATTACTTTTTTTTTTTTTCAAAAAGAAAATCTCGTTTCGGGATTTTCGTTTTGAAAAGAAGAAAAGAATACTGTTTGTTACAGAAAAGAATACTGTTTGCTACAGGGCTGCATCCTTCTGATGCAGAACAGTAGAAAACAGCAAAATGCATTGACAGGAACCGCCGTGACGGTGGTTCCTGCCAGTGCCTTTATAAATGACCACCAGCTAGGTGGTCATTTATAAATCTGACAGGGGGAGTAGTCTCGGCCTAGCGGACGTAAAGTCCTCCGCCAGGCCAAGGTAGAATACTACGTCAACCAGAACATAAATTAGGCCCAAAGTCTTTCTTACATTACTGCTTGCAACCATGTCTGATGCACTGAGGTGATCACTACTCGTATCTTGCATATGGTGGTCGCTAATGTATTCTTGTCTGGTGTGGACACTATTACAATAATAATAATATTAGTAGCTCTCAATGAGTTCCACTGAACGTATGTAGCTCTCATTACAGAAAAGGTTGGAGACCCCAGCAGGCATTCCACTGTTGCTTGCCCCCTCACAACCCAGAATCATTCTTCTTAAAAAAATGATGATTCTTGAGGGCCCGGGGAGTTACAGATCGCTATTTCCTTTAATTTTTTTAAATAAATGTACCGTTCCAATGAGTGATGATGACACGTGTACTCATAGTGATGCTGTGCGCTCTGTAGTGTGATGACGTATCACACGAATTCCTCACTGCTATGTTTTTTTTTGGTGATGCTATTTCACTTTGGCAAAAAAGCATTTTTTCTTCTTTTTGCCAATGTGGAACAGCATCTGCAAAAAGCACTGGCAAAGCCAACCTGTCGATATTTCCATTGAAAGGCCATACTTATTGGCTAAGGGTTCAAGTTGTGGCAGAGAGCAAACTATTTCTTCAAAAACTGAGACATAATGAATGTGCCCAAAAATATTATGTCGCTTGGAGTATTTTGGTTTAGAGCACATGCTTGATTTTATATCCACACATTGACGGTTCCAACATCAACAATAAACAATTAGCTGCTTTTGACAATTTTTGTTTTGATGCATAGACTTCTTTTGTTTTCATCTTTGCTACGACTAAGATACAGGTTACAAATGCCACCAACTAGAAGTGGAACAGGACACGCTGCACAATTCATTTGTTCAAGAGTTTAAGGACATTATTAGCAGCATAATTCGTGCAAATTACATTTTAAGAGACTCCTCGAGATTAAACCAATATCCACTGTTCCGAAGGGCAAACGTTGCTATTCATGCTTTATATAAGTACTGCATCCAAGTTTTTTTTAACAAAAATAGTCCTTCAGTCACTATAAACTGCTTTAAATGTGTGCAAACTACTCCTTGGATCTAGTAAAATTACCAGCACAAGGTGTCAGATGTACTTATGCGAAGCGGTGCCCATCAGTGCAGTTTTATGAGAGATCCTGATTGAGCTTCAATCTCTTATTTATGCCATATATATATATATATTTAATCCTTTTGCTCCAATAAAGAGTTATTAAGTAATACAGGTAGCTTTTAGCAGACAAGTGAATGTGTGGTCTGTGCCATGTGACGGTGAACACTGCCACATTGAGAGCACTGCTTTCAATAGTTGTGCACGGCAGACAAGTTTGAGACATTAGGACGTACTAAAAATCTAATTCCAACCCAAATTATGTAAATAAAACTAGACAATCAACCACAATGGGCCGATATTCAAAATAGAAGCAGATGTCGGTGGTGCCCTTTTAACTTGCTGCACCTTTTTGCCAGCATCGGACATAGCCATAAGAATATAATTGTTAAACAATAAATAGCATGGCAGAGATAAATTTATCGAACACTCGTATTAAATAAGATTTGATTTGCTAGAATATTTAGATAATTTCAATCTGACTTTACCATGCTCATGATATTAACTTTATGGAAACTGCCTTTTTAAATATTATATTAACGTATGAGCTATTTCTCTTAACTGTATTTCGCCATAACTCCTATACTTACTGTTTAACTTGTGCTCATTTCTCACAGTTTTAATCTTGTGCAAACAAATATGATATATAATACTGAGTGTTTAAGTATTTATTACGCCTACAAATATAATATGGCATTATGAGTGTGATTTTTAAAGTAATCGTAATATATGTATGTTTTGTATAATTTTAAGTCGATCTTGTATTATCTTCAGTTTTTATGACATGGTAATATTTTACGCTGGCTAGGGGCGAGAGTATCAAATGTATGCATTTGGTTTGCTATGCTTTTATGGATTTTTTGCTAAAATCCGAATAAAGTTAATTTGACTCTGTATCACCAGTCATTGTATAGTATGGTATATGTCATAGTATGGTATGTCATTGTGTGGTATGGCATGTCATTGTATTGTATAGAATGGTATGGTATGGCCAGCCATTGTATAGCATGGTATGGTATGGTCTGTCACTGTATAATATGGTAATAGTATGGTCTCCATTATTATAGTATGGCATGGACGGTCATTGTATGGTATGGTCAGTCATAAAATGGTATGGTCTGTCACAGTATTGTATAGCCTGTCATTGTATAGCATGGTATGGTACGGCTTGGACTGTCATTGCATGGTATGGCCTATCGCTGCAAAGTACGGGATTGTATGGTGTCTCATTGTATGGTATGGTATAGCTTGTCATTGTATAGTACAGTATGGTATGACTATGGTATGGCCTGTTATTGGGTAATATGGGATTACCTGTCATTGTATAGCATTCTATCCTGTGGTCTGTCATTGTATTACAGCTTGTAACTGTATAGTATAGTATGGTTTGTCATTGTATGGTATGGTATGGTATGGTATGGTATAGTATGACCGGTCATTGCATAGTATGTCATGGTCTGCCATTTTATAGTATGATAATGGTATGGTATGACTTACCATTGTATAGTATGGTATGGTATGATCTGTCATTGTATTGTATGGTAGCGGCACGGCAAGGCCCGTCATTGTATAGTATGGTATGGCTTGTCATTGTATAGTATGGTATGGCCTGTCATTATATAGTATTGTATGCTACATCCTCTCATTGTATTATGACTTGTAATCATGTAGTATGGTATGGTTTATCACTGTATGGCTTGTTATTATATTGTATTGAATGATATAGTTTGGCCTGTCATTGTATAGTATGTTATGTAGTGTTATGGTATGTGTATTTGTAAAGAGCACTATCACCCTCAAGGGTATCCTGGCGCTAAGCAGATGTGTATGCCTATTCCTACCTATGGAAGGTTGGTTAATTGAAAAGCTGGGACTTCAGCTTCTTGCAGCATTCAAGAGAGGAGGAAGCTCTGATGTGGAGAGGGAGATTGTTCCACACTTTAGAAGCGATGTAAGAGAAAGCTCATCCTCTTGTTCTGTGTATGCGTGGGATGTTAGCGAGTAGGAGTCCTGCGGAGCAAAGGTGTCTGGATGGTTGGTGGAAGGAGATGCGACTGTTCAGGTAGGTGGGGCCTGAGTTGTGGAGTGCCTTGAATATGTGTGTAAGGAGTTTGAGTTGAGCATGTTTGTGCATTGGAAGACAGTGTATTTCTCGGAGGTGTGGTGTAATGTGAGTTCTGTATGGGGGGTTGAGGGTGAATCTGGCTGCGGAGTTCTGGATGATCTGTAGTCTTCTACTGAGTTGCTTGGTGATCCCGGTGTAGAGGGTATTCCTATAATCCAACTTGCTGGTGACTAGGGCATGAGCAACAGTTTTTCTTGTGTTGCTTGGGAGCCATTTGAAGATCTTCCTCAGCATCTTCAAGGTGTGGAATCAGGATGCAGTGACGTCATTAACTTGTGCAGTCATGTCCAATTTGCAGTCGATGATTATTACAAGGTTCCTAGCGTGGGTTCTGGGTCAAAGTTCGGCCAGCCACCAATTGGAGTCCCACAGTGAGGAGTTCTTGCTGAAGATAACTACTTCTGTCTTTTCTGTGTTGAGCTTTAGACAGGTGGCTTTCATCTAGTTAGCGACATTGGTCACACAGGCAGTGAATTTGTTTCTTGTGTTGGGGGGGGTTTTCTGAGAGGGAGAGTATGAGTTGCGTGTCATCTGCGTAGGAGAGGATGTTGATGCTGTGTGCGCGGATGACATTGGCCAGAAGGATAATGTATGCGTTGAAGAGGATGGGGCTGAGCGATGAACCTTGAGGGACTCCGCAGATGAGTTTGTGGGCTTCAGAGGAGTATGGTGCCAGGCTGACAGCTTGTGTTCTATCGGTTAGGAAGGAGCAGATCCAGCGGAGAGCAGGTTGTTGGATGCCAATCTCGTGCAGGTGCATGATGAGGATGGGATGTGAGACCTTATCAAATGCTGCGGAGAGGTACAGTAGAATGAGGGCTGCCATGTCTCCTCTGTCAAGGATTTTGCGGATGTCGTCTGTGGCGGCAATGAGTGCTGTTTCTGTACTGTGGTTGGGCCTGAATCCAGACTGCGTGGCATCGAGGAGCTGGTGGTTGCTGAGATAGTTGGTGAGGCATTGGTTGATTAGTTTCTCTAAAATCTTTGCTGGGTATGGGAGGAGGAAGATAGGTCTGCAGTGGAAAAATGTGGCTGGGTCAGCAGATGGTTTCTTGAGCAGGGGCCTGGCGGTGGCATGTTTCCAGGAGTCGCTGGAGGCATTGAGGATGGGTGTTAGTGCTTCACTGATTGGTAGGAGTCTTTTAGTGACGGCGTGGTGGATGGTCTTCATGGTAGCAGCGATTTTGACAGTGGTGACGGCAGGCCATGAGGTCAGGATTCGTTCATTGGCCATGATGGGAAGTTGAGTTGCAACAGTAACGGGGTCCAGTTGAGGGTCGAAGTTGCTGTATATGGAGGTGATGTTGTTACAGAAGAACTTCAAGAGCTTGTTGCAAAGGATTTTTGAGGAAGTTATGTTGCTGGAGGTAGCAGGAGGCATGGTGAAATCTTTGATGATGGCTCAGATTTCCTTGCTGCTATGAGTGCAGGCATTGATACGATCTGCAAAAGCTGTGCACTTGGCATTTTATATCTGCTGGTGGTAGAGTCTTGGGTATGGTATGGTATGGTCTGTCATTGTATAGTAATGTACTGGTAAGTTATGGTATGGCCTGTCATTGTATGGGATGGTCTGTCACTGAATAGTATGGTAATGGTGTGGTATGGCCTGTCCTTGTATATTATATTATGGCTTGTAATTGTACAGTATGGCCAGTCATGATATGGTATGGAATGGCCTGTCATTGTATAGTGTGGTTTGGCTTGTCACTGTATAGTATGGCATTGCCAGTCACTGTATGGTATTGTATGGTCTGGTATGGCCTGGCACTGTATAGTATGGGGTGGCCTGTCGTATAAAATGCTATGGCATGGTCTGTCATTTCAATGTATGGTATGGCCTGTCATTGTATAGGATGATATGGCTCAGTCTGTCATTGTATGGTATGGCCCGGCTTGCCATTGTATGGTATGGTCCGTCACTGTATGGCATGGTCTCTCATTGTATAGTATGGTAAAGTATGGTAGGGTCTGTAACTGTATAGTATGCTATGGTATGGTATGGCCTGTTATTGTAAAGTATAGTATGGTCTGTCATTGTATTACATGGTACAGTATGGTATGGTCTGTCTTATAGTATGGAATGGACAGTCATTGTATGGTATGGGATGACCTGTCATCATATAAAATGGTATGGTATGGTATGGTCTATCCTTGAATGGTATGGTATGGAATTTTAAGTTCCTACTAAGCACAGCCAAGCGAACGGCCCGGGATTGGCGGTTCTGAACCAGGGTTAAACTCTTAAACTTGCATGAACATGTGTAGGCCCAGCACCAGCGATTTGTTTGATGTGATATGACCATACTATGAGTCAGGATCTCCTACCGTATCCTGCTCTCTCCATGTAGGACGTACCACAAGCACACACTCTCCAAGCAAACATACATGTACCCCTGTAATCATTCTGGACCGGTTGACTGCAGTGATGCCACACTAGTAGCAGTTGTGTGAAACACAAATGATAGAGAACATAACTCATTTTTCAGCTGATTGGTTGGGCGGATAGGCTACCATGCACAGATGAACACTACTTCAATGAATACTTGCAGACTTTTCCTTGGTATACGTTCTACCCACCATCAAAGACCACGCTTCTACCTTAAGCAAGACACAAGGCTGATTAAATAAGGCACTCTCAATAGAAACCAGACAGAAGCTCAAAGTCTCACTGCAAACCGTGGTGTGAAGTTTCACTGAGAAGATAGAGCTGTGCAAAGATGTAACTGCATTTTACTTTTAGGGATGCAAAAGACACTATATTGTGGGAAAGGCACTTACCAGTAACCCAGTTCTCCGTCATGGGTACAGTCATTGAATTCCTAAACACAAACTATCTCTGTGAAGGACTGGGGAACACTTTAACAGACAAAAATAAATCTCCCAAATTATAAACAACCATTTACAAATGCACCAGGTTTGACAAATTGCCGCCTACAGATTTGCAGTGTCATTTAGGACCCTGGCAAGTGGCCCACAGTAGCAGAGGAGCCCATGGCCACCATTCCCTTGGCAGAGGGCTGTTCGCTTGCTAGTCTGCGATCCTCAAACCTTCAGAGCAACCGCCACTGAGGCCGAACTGTTCGCTGAATGGGTGCCACGTTTGTTGCGTCTGCTCAGCAAACGTTTTTGTTTTTCAAGAACAAATACCCAAAGCAGGAGTTTTTCTGGAAAAAATCAATGTCCCTGAGAGCAGCAAGGTTTCTACCTGCGAGTGGAAGACAGTGATGGATTTCCCTGCCCGGGTCTACTATGCCTCGCATGGGGGTCAAAAGCAGGGATGTCTAGTGACGGTCACCCCATTCTAACAAGCATCTGCAATGCAATAGGTCTTGAATGTACGAGAGTTTGAGCTATTGGCATTGTAAATGACAATGCCTTTTATTTATGTTTTGGTTTTTAAAACATAAATGAAAAGGCATTGTCATTCACAATGCCAATAGCTTAAACTCTCGCAAATGCGAGACCTATTGCATTCCAAATGCTTGAAGGCATCGCTAAGTTGCCCTCTTCTGTCTCCCATGGCACCTGAAGAGCACCCCGTTTGCTACCAGTTAAATAAACAAGCCGGTGGTCACAACTGCGCACGTGAGACCCTCCTGCCCTCCTGCAGTAAGAGAAACTCATTAAAGAAAATCGTGCTTACAGACTAAAGAAGACGTACCATGTAACAAGCAAAGTAAAAGGGCCAGACCTCATGGGAGGTTACAAATGAAGACAAGGCGGTACTAAGGAGGGACTAACATGCCTAATAACGAATCAGAAGCCAGTATTTACGAAGGACAATGACACAAGCCAATGACAAATATGGGCGGAGAGTGGGCGGGGCTTCAAGTACATACTCAAATATAGCATGGCTCCCAGAGCAGCGCATGCTCTGCCCAGGCTCTACCTAAAAAGGGCTGGATGGTGGTCACTTTGCCCTGACAGCCCACTGGTGGACGGTTGTCAGGTCAAAAATTGAAGATGAGCTACCCGACACTCCGCTAATACAAACCTATTGTTTTACTCAACTTTAAATAGAGCAGGAGCACCACGAGTTTGGCAAGATGGGAGCAATGGGATTTCACAGCGGCCTGTGCGCCACCAAAACACACTCTTAGTTTGTGTGACCCTTTGCAAAGCTACACAAGTCTCTTCTGGAAGTCGCCCCTTGCTGCTATGGCTGAAGCAGTGACGCTCAGGGTAGGTGTCCTGGAAAGGAGAATGAAGTACACAAGACAAGACCTGAGGGTCACCTGGCTGCTACAGCCAATCAACAGTGTTATCTAGTTCTCTACATTGGCTGCTGGGTTGGCTACCAAATAGACAAATACATTGACCAATCACCATTGCAAGCTGGTTTCGGCACAACTAGCAAAATAACTATTTCAGAGGCCTCCTGCCAATCCTAAATGCTCCCAAATATAAGGGGGTGCCACAAGCACAGTGTAACCTATTTACAACACGGAAAGCAACAACTGGGCCCTGTGTGACCCTTAGGACACTGCTGCTCCGGAACGAGGCTAGAGCACCAGAGGAGCCTTGGGGAGGGGGGTAACTGCCTTTACCCCAGCCCCTGCCACCCCTCCCTTCACAACCCTCATTGGTCCCTCAACGGGGTAGGACTACACATTAAAAAGTTCACAGCACCAGCCGCCATCTTAGGGTGCCTTCATGATGAAGGAGCCTCGACGCTGAGAGTTTTAAATCAGCATTGATGGCTCTCAATGTCTCCAAGGGGCTTTAAGCACATTTATGCTTTTTAATGGATTTTTTCAAATACTATGTTTAATGTTATGCAAAAATATACAATGGGTCCTCTATAAATGCATTTAAAATATATATATATATATATATATATATATATATATATATATACATACATACACTGAAGAGATTTACTTTTCTCAGGTAAAGTGCTGCGGCATCCCACGTGGGTGGAGACAGAAAATGGATTTTCCCATTCTGTATTTGTTAATGACCACCTCCCCCACTGGTTGAGATGCTTCAGCTCGTAAAAGGAGTGTTCTGACCCACGGTGCGCAGCGGACAGCGCACCAGGCCTGCTTCAGGCCCTCACGGAGGGACTCGTGCTCGGAGTATCTCCGCTGCCAGGAGCAGAAGGGGGGGCCATGCCTGCGGCTGATAACGGCCCAGTGCGACGAACACTGCCCAGGCCCAGCTCTGGAGCAAGCTGGGGTGAGAGAGCACGCAATCAGCACGGTGCAGCACGTCCGAGGCAGAGTGGCATCTGTGCAGCACGCTACGTGACAACGAGCACGCCATCCTCCAGCGTGGCACGCGACAAAACACGGCATCCGACCGGTCACCAACATGTCATCAGCGAATGCGCATAAAGTAAACTACGCCGTCCAGTTACGCACAGGTGAAGCAAATATATTGCTGTAATATAACCCGTGCAGTTACTAGTGAAACTACCACATGCACCAGCGTAGCGCCTAGTGTCAAGGGAAAGGAGTACGGAACGCAAGAAGGAGGGTCAACTGACTTCTACATCCAGCAGGGTCAGTGGGCCTCCCCCGCCGTAGCTTTGTGGTAAAATGTAGCCATAGTTGCTGTGCAAAAGGCCCCTGGCACTCTGGGAGACGGTGCCACTGCACGTGCTGCACTACTGACAGCCTGGCCCATGACAAGCTCACAGTGAAGAGAGCTGGGCTTTAGGGGACCGGCGCCTCTGAGAAGTGACCCCAAATAGGTTGGTAGCAGGGCTTTAAGTGGGCCGGGTCGCACCAGCAGTTTTTTAAAGGGGGCCTCGAAACGGGTCTCTATCGGGCTCTGTTTTGTGCCCTGGCACAGGCGGTCCGGTTTTTTCCAGACTGCAGTGACAAGCAGACTCGACTACGGCAACGCACTCTACGCCGGAATAAACAAAAACCTCACCCGCAAGCTACAGAACATCCAGAATGCCGCCGCAAGACTGGTCCTCAACCTGCCAAAACACTGCCACATCTCCCAGCACCTGCGCACACTCCACTGGCTCCCCGTTGAGGCGAGAATCACCTTCAAGATGCTCACCCACGCACACAAGGCCTTCCACGGCACCGGACCAGCATACCTGAACAGCCGACTCATTCTACGCACCCCAAAGGACCCTACGATCAGACCAGCTCTCCTACGCCGTGGTCCCCCGCACCAGAAAGACCAGATCGGGAGGCCGCTCCTTCTCCTTCCTCGCAGCCAAAGCATGGAACGCCCTTCCGCTCCACCTCAGACAGACAACATCGCTCCTCATCTTCGCAAGAAACCTCAAAACCTGGCTCTTCGACAGACCCCCTCTTTGATGGAATGGAACCTGCACCCCACCCCTAGCGCCTTGAGACCCTTACAGGTGAGTAGTCGCGCTTTAACAAACCCCTGATTGATTGATTGATTGGCACAGGCGGTCCGTTTTTTTCCGGACTGCAGTGCCTAGCAGGCACATGGATGTGCGCCTGCTCACACTGCTCACTTGTGGAGAAGTTATGGCATGACTTCATGCCAGGTGAGCGTTGTAGGGAAAGGGAAATCCTTTAAAGAGAGTCATTTTCTCTCTGGATTTCTCTTCTCTTTTTGAAACTCAGGAGCAGCAACATTGTTGTGGTGTCACCAGGTCTTTACGTGGAAGCTTTTTCAATATTATATAAAAGCCATAGTTGCTGTTTATTTATCTTATGCAACTAACAAACATTGACAAAGCCAATAGTCCTGACTTCTTGTAGGTATGATGTTACTTGTTGTATCGTATATTTGGATGCAATGACAGAAACAGCAAAATACAAGTAAGTAGCACACTATGCTAAGCACAGATTTTTAGCTTATGTGTTTTAAGCCACGCCCTTAATTACATTGGCAAAGCCCCTTTGAGAGACCCCCCCAGTTTTTTCATCCCACTTAAAGAACTGGTTGGCAGCAATAGGGACGGCCACTGGAATTATGCAGCAGGAGAGGGCTGAAGTTATGGGGCAAAATTGAATAAATTATGTGACAAGAAAAGACAAATTATGCAGCATAATGCGGCACAGTTTGTGATGGGATTACGTCATTATTTCGTCATTTTTAAACTTGGTAATACTGTATGGGCTTTGGTTGCAACTCATTAGTAGCAGTTTCGACACCCAAATATAGCAATAAGCAACAGAAAGGTCACCAGTTCAGCTTTGCAAAGGGCCTTCCACTGCATGACAACACGTCGCTGCATTTTTAGTAACTTTTGGACCGTTTGAGCTAGAAACAAATTGTTTTTTTGGTTAAAATCTGCACATTATGCTGTTGGTGATGGATTATGTGTCAAATACAGCAAATCTATAATTGTGCGAAAATAGCCGCACAATCGCATAATTCCAGTGGCCCTGGCAATAGGTGAGAATGAGAACCCTGGTTAAAAACGGGAGCAAAGTCGATGAATGCAACGCAGTTCATGCTGCTTTGGCGCCAGATCCTCGCTGCTTTGTCCATCACGCAAGGGAGGTTAGGTTCTGGAGTTTCTGGGACCTCGATGTACCTCAAGAGACCAAAGTTACTTTTTCTATACTACAGGCCTGACTATAGATAAGGAATGAGAGGGTCGGTGGAGGGAGAGGGGTAATTCTGTTTCCGAGACAAACTCCTGCTTGTGCAGGGATCAGAATTCCAAGATTTGCGGTAAACACCGCACCCTTTAATTTTTCTACTGATACATTTTGGCAGAACAAATCTGCCAAAATTTCAAAAACTGTGATTCAGTAACTTATGTATCAGAGGTTTGCGACTGCAATTCCGGCTGCAAACCACTGACGCGTTACTGATTCCTCAAAGGAAGTGGCGAATGATTCGAAAGGGCCCTTTCGGACCCTGTCCCCTCCGTGAACCCCGCTGGCAGCCTCTGGGAATACACAGCAATCCAGGGGACCACTGTCTGCCCCTTCCAAAGTCCTTCCAAATGGGAAACTTATTTTTTAAAAGCTTTAAGGAACTTGTGCTGCTTCAAAAAAAAACAAAAAAAAAAAAACTAAGCATTTGCAATGCAATAGGTCTCCCATTTACGAAGCTCTCGTAAATGCGACACCTATTTCATTGCAAATGCTCGTTTGTAAAAGCGCCCATGGGTCGCTTTCACTTTAATGTCGGCCGCACCCTTTTCCTTAGATGAGCCGTGTCTAAAGAAAGGAGCATGGCCGCCATTGAAGTGAAAGTGCGGAATGGGGGGCTTTTACAAACAGAAGCATTTGTTTGTCAACTTGACAAACAAATGCTTTTTTTTGTAAAAGCGCCCCATGCCGCGGTTTCACTTTAATGTCAGCCGCGCACTATTCCTTAGATGAGCCGTGTCTAAAGAAAGGGGCACCGCCACCATTACAGTGAAATCGCGGTATGGGGCGCTTTTACAAAAAGAAGCATTTGTCGTCGTGGTTTCACTTTAATGGCAGCCGCACCCCTTTCCTTAGACGTGGCTCATCTAAGGAACGGGGCGCGGCCGTCATTAAAGTGAAAGTGCGGTGTGAGGCAGTTTAAAAAAAAAAGTTAATAAATAAAAATTAAAAAAACATGCGGCCGAGTTTGGTGCCGCAAATAAACCAAAGGCACGGCTGCCATTGTATGAGTGTGCCATGCTATGAAGAATTTTTTTTAAAAAAGCAATGGAGGTGAGCGTGTCCTGCCTGCAATAGCAGGCAAGAGAAAACCATTTAAGCAAATAGTGCTCGGAGGTGTAATTAAAGCCTACCGAGTAACAACACATGTAACAGGGTTGTCCTCATGGGCGGTTACAAAATGAGACAAGGCGGTACTAAGGAGGGACTACTAAGCCTATTGACCAATGAAAAGCCACAGTTTCCAAAGGACAATGACACAAGCCAATGAAAAATATGGGTGGAGAGTGGGCGGAGCTTCAAGTCCATACCTGAATACAGCATGTGTTTGCAGTCCATCACAGTGGGGTTGCATATTATGACCTGCCTAATGAATAGTAATTAGACAAGTGCTTCTGCAATCCTTTGCAAGTGGTGATTTCACGATCTGACCTAATAGCACATACATCAGTTCACAAAATCAGATTTAATTAGAAACAAGCATTTGCAATGCAATAGGTCTCGCAATGGTCTGTTAGAGCTATTGGCGTTGTAAATGACAATGTCTTTTATCTAGGTGTTTTGGTTTGGCGTGTAGTGGATGTATAAAAAGAGACAAAGCTGTAGCACTGCATAGAGGACTTAGAATGAGGAGTTATCACTGGGACCAGAGAAACAGCTGCAGCACTGTCTAGAGGACTTAGAATGAGGAATTACAGATGGGACCAGAGAAGCAGCTTGCACAACTGCCTAGTGGACTAAGAATGAGGAATGACCACTGGGACCAGAGAAGCAGCTGCAGCACTATCTAGAGGACTTAGAATGAGGAATTACTGACGGGACCAGAGAAGCAGCTAGCAGCACTGTCAAGAGGACTTAGAAGAAAATAAGTTACTTACCTGTAACTAAGGTTATCCAGTATTGGTATCTTTCCTAGATTCACATGCCCGAATCATTCCCCGTCGTCGAGATGGGAGTCCCACGGTATAATAATCAAGCAGCATTCAAATAATGCCATAGGCTATATAGATCATGGCTCAGGGCCATTATAGCCTATCTATGTCCTTTTTAAAAAAGGACTAAATGTTGACTGCAGCCAATCAGCTGCTAGCACCCTCTAGAACCTTCCCAGCAGAGGCAGTTTCCCTCAGATTTTCCCAGCACAAGTGAGAAGTGAGTATCTTAATGTTTTAAGGAAACAGCCTCTACGGGGAGGAGGGTGGGTGCATGTGAATCTATGAAAGATACCAATATACTGGATAACCTTAGTTACAGGTAAGTAACTTATTTTCTTATCGAGTATTGGAGTGTCTTTCATAGATTCACATGCCTGAATCAGAATAGCAAGCAGTCACATCCAATTTTTTTTTTCAGTTTGTCTGTTGCGGATGGTGGGAGACTTTTAACACATAGTGAACCCAAAAAATCCTAGGTAACAAGAACAAAAACCCCTGAGGGATATACTTATGCATAATGAATGTGAATGGATGCGCAGAATATACTCTTAAAAGCATGGTAAAACATCATTTATGCAACAACATCTCCATATACAAAGTCTTAGCGAGAGGGAAAGAAAGAATAAAAGCGTAACCAATAGCACACTTTACTTAGATATGATATATATATATATATATATATATATATATATATATATATATATTCTAGTATTTGCAACCACCATAAAAAAACAAAGGACTCTTTCCAAGGGCTAGAAAGAGGCTTACCTTAAGGGAAAAGATGGCGAAGTACTGCCTGGCCCACCGCTGCATCTTGTGCGGATTCCAAGTGCTGCGTGAAAGTATGAGTGGTACTCCAGGTTGCAGCACAACAGATCTTTTCCAATGTCACTCCTGCGAAGAGGGCCGCTGAAGTTGCAACCGCTCTGGTAGAGTGAGCTTTTGCTGTCCTTTTCAAAGGCTTGTTGGCTTTGATATGACAGAATTGAATCGCAGCCGATATCCATCTTGCGATAGTGGCTTTTGTTATTGCAGTCCCTTCTCTGCCTTGGCCATAGGCAACAAGTAATTGATCAGTTTTTCGAATGTTCTTCGTTCTCTGAAGATAGAACTTGAAGCACAAGTTACTAACTTGTGTAACGATATATCTGTAAGAGACAGTAGTTAGTGACAGATTCCTTACCTTAGAATATCCCCAGGCGTCAGGCTGGATCCGGAAAGTTTTTTGCGTAGCAGTACCCTTGCGCGTCGGTAGGCGGCGTCGTGCGGCTCCGCGTCCGTCGTCGGCGTCGTGATCGCCGGGATGACGTCGCGGGCAGTACTTAGGCGCCGCCCTGCGCGCTGACGTCAGTTCTGTACACGACTTTCCGCGCCAGGAACGCAGAGCCATGCAAGAAGCTGACATAGGTGTCTGAAAAATACTAGGGCCCTGAAAGGGATGTCCTTAACCCTAGAAATCAGTTCGCAGAACGGGGAGGATGGGTGGGCGGTAAGGAATCTGTCACTAACTACTGTCTCTTACAGATATATCGTTACACAAGTTAGTAACTTGTGCATCTGAAAGAGACACGTTAGTGACAGATTCCTTACCTTAGAATAGATACCCCAGCAATACCAACCCCGGTGGTGGGTCTGCGAACAAAGATCAGACAAGGAAGTCCTGGAGGACAGAACGGCCAAAGAAGCCGTCCCTCCGGACCTGACTGTCAAGGCAGTAATGCTTTGTAAACGTGTGCAGCGAGGCCCACGTAGCTGCCTGACAGATAACCGGCAGCGGAACACCGCGGCCCAAGGCCGTGGTAGCAGCCGTTGCCCTGGTGGAATGGGCACGCAGCCCAACAGGAGGTTCCTTTTTAGCGAAAGAATAGCAGGTCTTGATGCACAAGGTAACCCAGCGGGAGATGGTCCTCTTGTGCACCGCCCGACCTTTTTGGCGCCCACGTAGCCAACAAAGAGCTGGTCATCCACCCGGAAGTGTTTTGTGCGGTCAATATAGAAAGAGAGCGCACGTTTTGGGTCCAGACGGTGGAGCCTCTCTTCCTCTCTGGAAGGATGCGGAGGCGGAAAGAAGGTGGGCAAAGTGATGGTCTGCCCAATGTGGAAAGCAGTAACCACCTTTGGCAAGAAGGACGGACGCGTCCGAAGAACAACCTTGTCTGGATGAACAGACAGAAAGGGAGGTTTGCAAGATAGAGCCTGGAGCTCACTCACCCGCCGAGCGGAGGTGATGGCCACCAGAAAGGCTGTCTTCAGAGTCAGAAGACGAAGAGGACAGTTATGTAGAGGCTCAAAGGGAGCGCACATTAAAAGGTAAGAACCAAGTTCAAGTCCCACTGAGGCATCACAAACGGAACAGGAGGGAAGAGGTGAGTAATGCCTTTTAAGAACCTGTGAACAACAGGGGACTTGAAAAGGGAGGGCTGATCAGGGAGCCTGAGAAAGGCCGAGATAGCACAAAGATAACCCTTGATGGTACCCAGGGCAGAACCCTGTTGGGCCAAAGAGAGAAGGAACAGAAGGACCTCAGAAAGAGGGGCAGAAAGGGGATTCACAGCCTTTGCTGTGCACCATGCCACAAATTTGTTCCACCTGCAGGCGTATACCACCTTAGTGGAGGGACGCCTGGCTGCCAGAATCACATCACAAACTTCGGGAGGCAAGTCGAAAGGAATCAACTGCCGCCGCTCAATCTCCACGCAAGCAGGTGTAGACTGGACAGGTTCGGGTGGAGGACCGTCCCCTGCTGCTGCGACAGAAGATCCTCCCGAAGAGGCAGACGGATCGGGGGATCTACGCTCATATTGAGTAGCTCGGGATACCAAACTCTTCGAGCCCAGTCCGGAGCCACAAGAATGACTTGGGCCCGGTCGTGCCGAATCTTCTTCAACACTCTGGGTAGAAGTGGTATAGGCGGAAAGGCGTACAAGAGACCGCAACTCCACTCGTGACGAAAAGCGTTGCCGAGCGAGTGCCGCCTTGGAAATTCCAACGCGCAGAACTGATGACATTGCGCGTTCTCTTCGGTGGCGAATAGATCTAACCAAGGCTCTCCCCACTGTAGAAAGAGTCCTTGCGCCACTTCCGAGTGAAGACGCCATTCGTGATCCATTATGCACCTGCGGCTGAGTTCGTCCGCCCTGGCGTTCAGGGAACCTGCCAGGTGTTGAACCACCAGGAACATGCCCTGATGTTCCAGCCATGTCCAGAGGCGTAGAGCCTCCTGACAAAGGGTCCACGACCCCACCCCGCCTTGTTTGTTGCAGTACCACATGGCGGTGGTGTTGTCTGTGAACACCTGCACTACCTTCCCTTTGACAGAGGGAAGGAATGCCCTGAGTGCAAGTCGGATCGCCCGGAGCTCCAGAAGGTTGATATGGAGCCGGGACTCCGCCCGGAGACCAGAGGCCTCTGATCTCCGCCTCTCCCATGTGACCGCCCCATCCCAGAAGGGACGCGTCCGTCACAACTGTGTGCTCTGGCTGGGGAAGGAGAGGGATCTGCCCATGACCCATTGCCGGTTCGAGAGCCACCACTGCAACTGTTTTGCAGTCCCCTCCGAGATCTGGACGTGATCGGACAGGTCGCCCTGGTGCTGCGCCCACTGGAACTTCAGGTCCCACTGCAGAGCCCGCATATGCCATCTGGCATGAGTGACCAGCAGGATGCAGGAGGCCATGAGGCCCAGCAGCCTCAGGGTCATCCGTACCGAAACCCAGGATAAGGGCTGAAAGATCGGAATCATAGCCTGAATATCCCGGACTCGCCGTTCGGGAGGATAGGCCCGAAACTGCGTCGTGTCCAGAACTGCTCCGATGAAAGGAGCTGTGGAGAAGGAATCAGATGCGACTTTGGCACATTGATGGAGAACCCCAGCGAGTGCAGGAGTTCGGCCGTAGTCTGGAGGTGGGAGACAACTGCCTGGGACGAGCCCGCCTTCAGCAGCCAGTCGTCGAGGTAGGGGAAGACTGAAACCCCTGCCCGGCGCAGATGAGCTGCGACCACCGCCATCACTTTCGTGAACACCCGAGGGGCACTGGTAAGGCCAAAGGGAGCACGGTGAACTGAAAATGCTCGAGGCCTACCGTGAACCGAAGGTAACGCCGGTGGGCCGGCAGGACGAGGATGTGGAAATAGGCGTCCTGCAAGTCCAACGCTACCAACCAGTCTCCGGGGTCGAGGGCAGTCAAGACCTGAGCTAGGGTGAGCATCTTGAACTTCTCCTTCCGGAGGAAGCGATTGACGTTCCGGAGGTCCAAGATAGGACGCATGTCCTCCTTGTCCTTTTGGGCACCAGAAAGTAGTGGGAGTAGCAACCACGCCCTACTTCTGGGGTCGGAACATGCTCGATGGCCCTCTTGGCCAAGAGGGCCGTGACTTCCTTCTGTAGAAGCACCAAGTGATCCCCTGACATGCGGTGGAATTGAGGTGGCATGGCTGGGGGGTGGTCTCGAAGGGGAGGGAGTAGCCCCTTCGGACAATGTCCAAGACCCACTTGTCCGAGGTGATGGGACGCCAGTGGTGAAGGTGATGGCGGACCCTGCCCCCGACTGGCGTGCTGTGCACCTGAAAGGAGGGACTAGGAGGGCTTGGAGGCCGCGGACGGGTTGGAGGTGGTGGCCTGACCCGCACGCTGGTTGCCCGAACCGCCACGGCGGTATCCACGTCCTCGGCCACGCGAAGGCGCTTGCTGCGCGGGCCGTTGGCCGGGCTGTGGACGTGACTGGGCGCCCCTTCCGTGGCCACGAAAGGGGCGAAAGCAGACGCTTGCGGAGGGCGCACAACAGCAAGGCCCAGGGACTTAGCAGTAGCCCGTGAATCCTTGAAACGCTCCAGCGCATGGTCCGCCTTTGAACCAAAGAGACCGACTCCATCAAAGGGCATGTCCATGAGAGTATTCTGGACATCCCCTGAAAAACCAGTGGTTCTCAGCCAGGCGTGGCGACGCAGCGCCACCGTCGTTGCAAGCGATCTGCCCAGCGAGTCGGCGGTATCAAGGCCACAGCGGATGGTATACTTAGCCGCATCACGCCCTTCCGCAATAGCGCGGGTAAGCAGTGTCTGGACCTCCTCAGAACACTGCGGCAAAACATCAGCCACCGAATCCCACAGGGAGTGGGTGTATCGGCCCAAGAGGCAAGCGGTATTAACAGACCGCAAGCCAGCACTGGAGGAAGAGAAAGCCTTCTTCCCAAAGTGATCCAGGCGCTTGGATTCCCTATCCGGAGGGGCGGTAGGGAAGGCTGTTTGGGAGGCAGAGGCTTGGACAACCAAGCTCTCAGGGGTGGGGTGTTGGGAGAGAAACAGGGGGTCGCCCGGAGCCGGGCGATGGCGTCGGGCCACGTTCCTATCCACAGGAGCCCCTGTGGTGGGTTTGGACCAGGCACCCAAAAGAACGTCAGTGAGTGCATCGTTGAACGGCAGCACAGGCTCCGAAGAGGAGGCCGCCGGCTGAAGCACTTCAGTCAGGAGGTTAGTCCTGACGGCCACTGTAGGCAACTGGAGATTTAAGGCTCCAGCAGCTCTACGCAACACCGTTGCAAAATTAGCCCCCTCCTCCGTTGCCACGGGAGGAGACAGCATGCCAGAGTCGGGGAGGTATCCAGCCCACTGGCATCCCCAAGTTCCTCAACCCAGTCCGGGTCAAACTCCGCACTGTTGTGTGAGAGGGTCGTCAGACCCCTCCCAGCTCTCCTGGTCCTCCTCAGGTTGAAAAGATGGAGGAGGAGGGACATAAGGGACCCAAGGCCTCATCGGGCGCCGGAACCGGCGTCGGCGACGCCGGTCCGGCTCCATGTCCGGACCCGGGAGAACCGGGAACGACGCCGCCCGGAGCCCCGGACGGCGTCGGAAACGGCACCGGGGACATCGGCGTCGGCGGAGGCGTGGTTAGGTCAACCGGCGTCGATGGAGGTTGCGGCACCACCGGAACCGGGGTCGAGGCCGGGGCCGGAGCCGAGGCCGGGACGAAGGCTGGTGGGACAGGCGACGCCGGGACCGGAGTCGACGGCGACGCCGGAGCAACCCCATCTGGGCCCGCGGGGCCCGAAGGCGCACCGGAGGGACCTTGAGGCCCGAAGAGGCGGGCCATGGCCGACAGGAATTTCTGTGCTCGGCCGGAGTCGCCCCGAACCCGGGAAGGACGGGTAATGCGGGGGCAACTCGACAGGCACGTCCGGGGCCGCGGGGCGGGACGGTGCCGACAGGGACCTCAGCCGAGTCGCGCGACCGGCGAGGCGAAGTCTTAGAGCGATGACGCCGCTTAGACTTCTTGTGCTTCGACTTACCGGAGGAGCGCGAGACTCTGGATTCCGACGAACGGCGGGGACTCCGCGTCCGGCCCCTCGACCTCTCCCGGGACCGGGGCTTGCTGCGGCGCGGAGCCGACTGCCGGACTTCAAGGAGCTTCGAGACCGCTCTCGCAAAGCCTTCGGATGAAGTTTCCGGCAGTCAGGGCACGACTTCGTGTCGTGGCCTCGGCCGAGGCAGAAGAGACACTCGAGGTGGGGGTCCGTGATGGACATCATACGACCACATACCTCGCAGGGCTTAAAGCCGGGCATCCCTACGACACCTTAGGAGTCGTGAAGACTCGTTGAAGAGAACAGTGAAAAATTTCACAAAAAGATAGTCAAAAAGTGACTAGGGCACTGCTCTTCCCGGATCTGCGCTTACTGGCGCGGAAAAGAAGAACTGACGTCAGCGCGCAGGGGCGGCGCCTAGGTACTGCCCGCGACGTCATCCCGGCGATCACGACGCCGACGACGGACGCGGAGCCGCACGACGCCGCCTACCGACGCGCAAGAGGGTACTGCTACGCAAAAAACTTTCCGGATCCAGCCTGACGCCTGGGGATATTCTAAGGTAAGGAATCTGTCACTAACGTGTCTCTTTCAGATGCAACGTTTGACATCAAGTGTATGTAGCACCTGCTCTGCAGGCATTGATGGTTGCGGAAAATAGGACCGGAGTATAACCGGCTCATTGAGGTGGAACTGAGAAGGCACTTTAGGGATAAACGTGGGATTAGTCCTTAGAATCACAGCCTTCTCCTTAAATATTAAAAAGGGTTTCCTAATTGTGAATGCCTGGATTTCGCTTACCCTCCTGGCTGAGGTGAGGGCCAGTAGAAGGTCGACTTTCCATGTGAGGTATTTCAATTCAGCTTTATGAATGGGTTGAAATGGTCTTTACATGAGTTGTGCAAGAACCACGTTTAGGTTCCATTCCAGTGGAGGCGCTCGCACCGGACGGAAAGCACGGAACAGCCCCTTCATGAATTGTTTGATAAGGCTTGAGGCACAAAGAGAAGTGGCACTGGAAGCTCTTCTATAGCGAGAGATGGAAGCCAGATGCACCTTAACCGAAGGGAAGGCTAAACCTGATTTTGCCAAAGAGAGAAGATATGGTAACATCTGTTGTGGGGATACTTGAAATGGATGCAGGTCATTTCGTTGGCACCAAACACAGAATCTTTTCCATTTTAGTTTGTACGTCTTGTTGATGCTTTCCGCTCTAGATTTTGAGAGAATATCTCTACACTCTTGAGAAATGCTCATGTCTCTAAACTTCAAGAATTCAGGAGCCAGGCGTGTAAGTGCAGTGACTCCGGATTCAGATGGTGCACTTGACCGTTGTCCCTGGAAAAAAGAGGAGGAAACAGCTGTAGACGTATAGGTCTAATTTCTGAGAGGTGAAGAAGTTTCGGGAACAAATGTTGCCTGGGCCACATGGGCGCGATGAGAATCAGGCGACATCCTTCCAGCTTCATTTTGGTCAGTACTCTGGGAATCAATGGGATGGGGGGGAAAGCATAGGCATATATCCCTGACCATCGCATCGAAAGGGCATTGCCCCGAGACCCCGGGAGGGGTAATCTGCTGGCATAGGACCGGCATTTGGTGTTGATGTTCGTGGCAAACAGGTCCAGAGCTGGTTTTCCCCATAGAGCAAATAATCCATCCAAATGGCATTGATTGAGTTCCCATTCGTGGCAATTGTCTGTAGCTCTGCTTAGAGCATCGGCCAGCGTGTTGTGTAAACCTGGAACATGCTCCGCTCTGAGAGAAATCCTGTGTTCTGTTGCCCAGCTCCACAGTTCTTGTGCTTCTAGAGAAAGCGTGAGAGATTTGGTTCCTCCCGGTTTGTTTATGTAGAACATACTGGTCGTGTTGTCTGTACGGACTAGTACGGAGGCGCCTGCTATCCTCTGCAGGAAGGCCTGCAAGGAGAGGAATATGGCCTTCAACTCCAGGCTGTTGATATGACTTTGTTTTTGAGAATTGGACCATTTGCCTTGAATTTGAAGGTCCTGCAAATGGCCTCCCCAGTCGTCCATGGAGGCATTTGTTGTCAGGATGAAATCTGTTATGTTTTGTAAGAAAGGCAGCCCTTTTGAAAGGTTTGGGGTGTGGTACCACCATTTCATTGCAAACTTCATGGCCGGAGTAACCCGAAAGCTGTCTTCGAAAGATCCCGATGTTTGAAGCCATTGTTTTTGTAATTCTTCCTGGAGATGTCTCATTTTGAGTCTGGCCAAGGGAACTAAGTTGATCACTGAAGAGCACATCCCTAGCAGCGACTTGTATTTCCTTACTGAAACTGACTTTTTTCTTGATATGGCCATAGCCAAATGACGTAGTCGGGTTTGACGTTGTTCCGACAAGAATGCCTTGCATTGGATTGTGTCCAATCTGGCTTCCAGGAATGGTGCTATTTGATTGGGAATGAACGAGGACTTTGTGACGTTGACTGTCAACCCCAGTTTGCTGAACAGCCGTACACAAGCGTTGGTGGTC